>OX123185.2:55720986-56200492 GCA_944739405.2 Euclidia mi
TTAATAAAATCAATTATAATTCCCTAGAGTTTGTATGAATTCAGAATACGCGTGTAAAAATTTTGAAAATTGGATATTTCATCATTGAATCATAATAAATGTGTAAAATTGGCCGTTCCAAACTATAATGTTCTTTAAATATAAAATCTTAACACACAAATATTGTCAAAAGACGTTTAGAAATATAATTATGGAACATTTCTAAATGCCTATTTATTTTATTCTATTATTGGCAACATTCATCTCTATGGTTGGGTTCGCAATCGCAACCGATGTTATAGTCTGGCTAGATGCAGTAAATTGACGTAAGCTAATGTCACTTCCAAAAATAATTATACCACATTTAACTTAGTAGCGATTGCCTCATTCAATCGAAAAAATCGAATAAACTGTTTCTACTTAAGTACAAATGTAAATTAAAAGATTTTATTAATTTTTCGATTGATTGGAAAATAATTAAAAAGAAAAAATATACCTATTACATATTTAATTATTTTCATATCACCAAAAGACTGGAAAAAGAAAACCTACGGAATTCGATTACAGCACTACAGCACGGTAATAAAATCTAACAGTATTGTAACTCGGCCGCCTTCGTGAGTTATATACCTACCAGACGCGCCGCATGCGAGCTGCGGCACGATCGTGGCTGTGGGTACTCTTGGCACAATCCGCACAGTCTAATGGGTACTGTGCTTGAGGCGCGTGTAGGTATAACTCGAGTTTCGTGCGTTTGTATGGAGTTACAATACTGTTAGATATTATTACCGTGACTACAGATACGTTCGTACCGTTGGGCAAGTTCTTTAATTTCTTTTAGTCCGATCGCATTATAATTATATTGTGTTATTTGTATCGAGTAGATATATTTTTCTTCTCATAAGCATTATATTGGTTAGATTTCTCATATACCCAACCAATAATAATGATGAAAATCGATGAATCCAATAATGCATATGTATAAATAAAATCAGATTAAACTTCTATTATCGCATAAAAACAAAGTATATTACTTGTTCTTCCAAAGAAATCAAGTTTACACTAATAGATTTTTTATTCAATTTAGTCTCGTCACTATTTTTAACAGCAAAAACCTGCAACACTGGAACTGTCAGTTTACTGCATCGAATGAGTAGCCAGGCTACAGGTGTTTTATGGCCTAAAATCTCCTCCCTCCATAAAATAGCTTAGCTATTACGAAATATCTTAAACCCAAAGGTATTAAAAAAATAATATAACTAAATGTTATGTCCATTGAAAAGGATATTGCTTGTCTCGTGGTTCTTCATGAGAACGATCTCGGAACGGCGACTTCTCCTGTTGAAAGGACAATAAAATGTATCAATAAAATAAATCATAGAAAATCGTAAAAAACATCAAGAATTTATACAATATGTTGATCTGAATTTGCAACAATTTTAATATTACAATATAGACAGTATACTTATTCAGCTAAAATTATTTCAAACAGTGTGCGATGATATATGGCCCTATTTTCATTCAATGTTAATTAGATGATGCCTGCCTCCGTGGTCCAGTGGATAGCGTATGCGACTGCTGATCGGAGGTCCCGGGTTCGATTCCCGGGTTGGCCAAAAGTGTTTCTGGGCTTTTTCGAATACTCAGTAGCAGCACGGAGTCTCGTGATGTGCCCGGTAACGCCAATAGGCTCGCCCACTAATACGTGGAACCTAAAAAATCATGGCGAAATGTGGGTCCGTGTAATGTTACACCTATGCCTACCCCTTCGGGGATACAGGCGTGAGTCTATAAAAAAAAAAGTTAATTAAATAGTAAATCAGAATAAACTGTTTTCTGATGCAGAAAAAGACTGCACTGTAGGTACGTTTGCTTGTGTGTGTTAGGTATATAGGTAAACTCACCGAATTGCGTGATAAAACTAATTTTGCATGCAAATATTGCCTTATTAAATAGCATTTATATATTTTTTTATTTGGGTACATGAATTAGACAATGGTGCACAGCTTTAAGTATCAAAATTACCAATAAGTTAATTGTCCTTTAAATTATATGTGTTTTTCATTACAATTTTTTTTTAAGTAATTCCGTGACAATCACTTCCAGTCAGAAAATAAGGAATTACTTATAAACAATCTGTGATACGCTAATTATGTTAATTGCAGTACATAGTTCGCACTTACCTCAATAATATGTATAACTTTTGTCGTAATCCAATCACTTCTTCTATTAAATTTTGATAAAATACGAGATCATAACAATAGCGACCGCGAAGTAAACAAAACTGCACGTGTAGTGAAAAAAGTGTGGATTGTTACTGTCTCGCTCGCTCAATCGAATGAGACTTTTGCATGCGATTAGAGGACTTATCACGTCGTAATTTAGATGATTTTAAAAGAGTTAAATCATCTAACATAATTTAATAATAGTATGAAAAGAAGTTATCACAGAATTAGGTATATCACGTTATTACGTGAGTTTACTATAACTGAAATGAGACCTCGCGGCATAATACTTAATAGAATCTAGAATAATATTTTAAGTTTTAGGGAGTTATTTTTTCATGTACTTATTTGTATTTGGTTATAGTAGTATATTCAGCCCTGGAAATATTTTGTTTAAAAAATTTTAATTTATAATAAGTAATACTTTTTAGTTTATTGCGATAAAACTTTACACGTAGACACGGTTTACTTACGGCACGGGTCCGCTATTGTAAATCAAACGTGGTGACCATATGGTGGTGACATGATTTTTTGTTTATAAATCAGTGTCGTTTGCGGTCTTTGAAATGTTGTTGCAGTCTAGGCTTATGAACGCTTCATTTGTTTTATAAAAACATGGATATTTCTACGTCAAAAATAGGCGGTTTCACTACCGCACGGATCATACTGCTACACCATGCATACGTTACAATACGATGAAATAGAGCGTCCATATGAATGTTATGCTATTAAAATAAAGGATTGTTTCAATGTCACCTAAATGAAATATCAGCCTTTTATTTAATCAGTAACCTTACCCTTTTATGATATTTTTCATAATGGTGGTCTTCTTGCGATCCATTTTGGTGACTTCCCATTTTGATTACCACTGAAAATAAAGTATTTGATATGGTTACTACATACGAAGTGCCACATTCGTTTCTACTAGGTACAAAGCGTAGCACGGCGTGAAAATGTTGGTTATAAAATTACAAAAACACCAGAGTAGGCTAGGATTTGAGTTCTGATTGGTGTCCTGAAACGGCCCTGTATATTGACCTGACTACGAAACTACTGTATATTCACTTAGGTTACAATTTCATGCTTATGATTCATAAGCTGGGGGGATGGGCCTCATTGTGTCCGTATACGCAGCAGGACCCTGCGTTTAATTCGATTGAAAGTTAACTTTTTGCGTGCGTGGTATTTAGTACCTTGCGAATTGTATAAGTAAAAAAATAGTACCTTCATTGCTACAGCGAAATCTTGAATTATTACCCAGCAGGACCCTCCGCTGTTTGAAGGTTTTCAGACCAATAGTATATGTCACCGTTTAGCGATGTATTAGTACCTTTAAAATACCTTGGTTTCATTTTAATATAATTATTAGTTTATGAGGAAAGCGCCTGCAAAACTTTTATCATGCCAGCAGGACCCTTTTTTGTTTTAACGCTTTCGGCCCCGACAGTCATATTTCTTAATAGCATTTTAATAGTACTTTTCAAATAACCTTACGTGTAATTCAAATATTTTGTATTATAGCAGAAAAATTGTTTTAAAACTTTTAAATATTTTTTCAGCGACTTAACGTTTAGTTTGGCCAATGTAGGTATGAGCTTTCATAACTTTTAGCATGGTGGCATTAATCAAAGAGATTTTCATTAATTTAAACCGGTGTTTTTAGATGAACTTATATATTTAATTTTTATGAACACAATTTAATAAAAATCCGTTATGATATGATTATTATTTATTTTGCATTTACCCTCAATTTTAATAATATTTAAGTGCCATAAAAATAATAGCATCATTGGAATGGTATAATCTTAAGGTCATTGTGAAAAAAGTTTTAAATCAAATTGCTTGTTAATACATCGCTAAACGGTGACATATACTATTGGTCTGAAAACCTTCAAACAGCGGAGGGTCCTGCTGGGTAATAATTCAAGATTTCGCTGTAGCAATGAAGGTACTATTTTTTTTTACTTATACAATTCGAAAAGTACTAAATACCACGCACGTAAAAAGTTAACTTACAATCGAATTAAACGTAGGGTCCTGCTGCGTATACGGACACGGCCTCATTAGCCTTGGATGGCAACCCGTCTAGGAGAAGGAAAACTCCGAAATTATACCACTCTCTTTCGGGGGTATGGGCCTCGTCAGCTTTGGATGGCAACCCGTCTAGGAGAAGGAACTCTCCGAAATTAAACCAACATTCAGGGAGCATACCCGAAAACAAACCCCAATTCAAGGTGTCAACCGACCCGTGCCGAGGGATTCGTGGCCAGAGGGCAAGCTGGTCGCAAACGGAGGGTGCCTGTGTTGGTGGTCACAGGGCACAGCTGGGATTCCACCTTATAAAGTAAAGGGCTCTGCGGGGACGGACATTTTAAATCCCTAATGCTCGTGGGAACGCTATGGGAACTGAAAATTATATTTCTCCAGACGGCAGCGACGCGGTTCGCAACCCATCACGTCTCGTTTCCTGCGAGGGCGTAAGTCGGCCTACGGAAAGCCGGTTTGCAACATTAAATGTTGGAGGAGGAATAGATGGCAAACTGAATGAAGTATGCCAGATGATGGATGATAGAAAGATTGATGTTCTTTCTGTGAATGAGACAAAAAGGAAAGGTTGTGGCCCCACCAAGCATGACAGCTACAAGGCTTATTGGTCTGAGGTAGACAGTACCACCAGAGCCTGCAAGGGAGTTGGTATAATACTGTCTGCGCGAATGAATGAGTGCGTTAAGGAATTTGAATGTGTAAATGCTAGACTATTGTAGATGAGAATGAAAATAGGACTTACTCGTCTCTTTATTGTAGGGGTTTACGCTCCGGTCAATATAGTAGCGAGTATGTCACAGCGAGAACAAGACGAAAGACAGGAATTTTGGGCGAATTTAAGAGAGATTTTGAGGAAATGTAAGGATAACGAAAGATTGATCTTGTTAGGTGATTTCAATGTGGGAGTAAAACGAGATGGATTTGAAAGGGTTTTAAGTAGATGAAAATGGAAAAGTATTGCTTGAGGTTTGTTTAGAGTCGAGCCTTTGTGGGACAAACACCATGGTAAATCACAAATTGATACACATGTATACGCATGAGGCTAAAAATGTTAGAAGAAGTATGATTGATTTTGTAATTCTAGATAAACGTTTGAGAAAGAATGTGTTTTATACAAGGGTGTATCGAGGGATCGACATCCACACAGACCACTTCTTGGTGATGAGCCGGATAAGTGGGCTCTTTAAAGGATGGCGACACAGAGAACATAATGAAAGTAAGGTCTTGGAAAGAATAAAGGTAGAAAATCTGCAAGAGAAAGATGTGAAAGATGAGTATAAGCGAAGATTGATAGCAAGATTTAAAAGGTTCGATGACATAAATGATATGGAAGAATTATGGCAATCTTTTAAAGAAGAGATAGTATGTGTAGCGTCTGAAATATGTGGTGTGATCAAGAGAAGGAAAATACGAATGGTTAAGAATACATGGTGGGAGAAGGATGTACAATCAGCAGTGTCAGAGAAGAAGAAAGCTTGGTTAGATTGGTTGGCTGCCAGAGCAAATGAAAGAATGGGAAAGGCAACGAGTGATGACATAGATGAAGCAAGAAAGGAGTTTGTTAGGTCAAAAAGAATTGTGAAAGAAATTGTTAAAAAGAAAAAAGAGGAAAAGAAAGATGAGTTTGATAGCAGAGTATCTGAAGATTTCTGGAGAAACAAAGTTTTTCTGGAAATCCGTTCATGCAGTTCGAGGAAGAACTCAATCCTCAGAATATACGTCAATCAGAGACAAGAATGGAAAGATACTGAATGGTGAATCATGCGTGGTGAAGAGATGGAAGGAGTATTTTGAAGGTTTATTTGAAAGAACGGTGATAGAGACATCGATCGACGAAATGAATGGTAATAATTGCAATGATGAAAGCGATATTGGTGTGGATGAGATTGTGAAGGCGCTGGGAAGTATGAAATTAGGTAAGGCTGCAGGATATGATAGGATTACAGTTGAAATGCTGAAGGCTGGATAGAGCATCATAGTTGGTCAGCTGCAGCGCTTATTTAACTTGTGCTGGAGCACCGGCCGAGTACCTTATGACTGGGCCACAGCGGTGATTGTGCCTCTTTATAAGGGAAAAGGCTCGCAACAAGACTGCAAGAACTATAGAGGCATTAGCCTTCTCAGCATTGTTGGCAAATTGTATGCGAAGGTACTGATTGAAAGAGTTATGGAAGTAACCGACAAGAAAACATGGGATGTACAAGCAGGATCCCGAAAGGGTATGGGGTGCATGGATCAAGTCTTTTCCTTGCGGTGCATAGCCGAAAAATTCTTAGCCAAAGGTCAAAAGGTCTATTGTGCGTTCGTGGATTTGGAAAATGCTTACGATAAAGTGGTGAGGAATTAAATGTGGTCGGTACTGTCGATGTATGGGGTGAACAGCAGCCTCATATGAGCTCTAAAATCCCTTTATGAAGATTATAGGGCTTGTGTGAATATAAATGGGTCGTACACTGATTGGTTTACCATCGAGACAGGTGTTAGACAGGGATGTGTAGCGTCGCCGTGGCTGTTCAACCTCTTCATGGACAGTTGTTTGCAAGATTTGAAAAATAGTTCAGCAGTACTTAAACGAAGTGGATGTTTTGGTCTGGCCATAACGTAGTCTTAACTTAATCCCATTGAGCTCTTGTGGGATGACCTTCAGAGAATTTCACGCAGCACTAACCGAAGATTGGCACGACATACCCCAAGAAAAATAAAAGACCACATTTACCGAAACCGGTTAGAGTCTGTCATCAGACCTAGGGATAGTAACATTACAAATGATACCATTTTCACAAAAAAATAAAGACAATTGATTTCAGCTGCTTTAGTTTTAGATTTTCCGCCGTCATTTCCAAGTTTTAGCACCCTAAAAGTTTTTCAGAATTATTTACTGAATCGAGTAAAACTAAGAATATGTACTCATTATAGCTAAGACTTAGAACTTAACTTAAATTGATGTTTCAGTTTTAGTGCTAGAGTCCTTTTATAAAATGTACTATCGACAGCAGCCACGGTTGACCATTTTAGAAAATTTTCGCTTGGACATGTTGACTTTAAGTGACTCCGCCCTTAATTTTGTTAACCAATCAAAGAGGAATCTTCGAACAAAAACGTGTACTAATCGTTTGTTTTTATGACTTTTCTTACTTTTGCCAGATGGTATCATATTTGGACAATTGTTATCTAGCACTTGCAAGGAAACAAACTTTTTAAACACATTTTTTTTACCCAACTTCCAACCATGAGCCCACAATGTGGCCCACAAGAACTTGAATACTCTTGAGCGGTCATTAATTAGTTAGGTCATTTAGTTCAAGCATTGCTATACTTAATCATTGAAATAGGTCGGTTTAATTTGTCTTTTTTTGCTTAGAAAGATGTAACGTACTTATAGCTACCTAGTTATTAATTTAGTATTAGTAGGTAACTTTTAACCCTTAAATGCATGATATTTTATTTTGGTTACCAAAAAAATATTTAGGATAGAAATGAAGTCATAGCTTATGTAAAAAATAATAAAAAAAATCTAGTTTTTAATAATAACTATTTATGTTGAAATAAAATGAATGTAGACTTTTGGCAACACTATGCGTGTAGTGGTAAATTGAAACTAGGGTACATTATATTGTAAATTATTTATTGAAAGGGGGTATACAGACTATTTTGAATGAAATATAGCGAAACAATTGCGATCCTTGGTGTGACACAAAGCAACCATGCATTTGGTACACTCTGTTCGCGAAAAACCTTTGCAACCTGGAAGTTTACACCTGTTTTTAGAGCTGCATCTTTTCTCGTCGTGACCAATACCATCCATCCGCACGTCTTTTGGTGGCACAGGCTTCATGGGGCCTCGGCGCTTTTTGGCTTCAATCTCCCTTTCTACGAAGCTACTCGATGGTCTACCTCTTTTATTATCATTATTTTTTTTAAATGTGCATAGACACTCTGCAAGCTCTGACCTAAAATCACCTAGTGTCATGTTTGGGTTGTTTTTTTTGTAAAGTACCCATGAATTAATCACAGCCATATCAATCATGTGGTAGAAGAGTCTGATATACCACTTGCGACTTTTAATTCTTATTCTATACCTACCTAGAAAACTGTCCATAAGGTCCACTCCTCCCATATGAGCATTGTAGTCCTTAACTACTTTTGGACAGTCTATGGAAATTTGTTTTTTCTGTTTCTTGTCATATCTAGTAACGGTTTGTACTGGTTCAGAGCCGACATAAGTTGACGCTAACGTTACAAGCTTGTTATCTTTCCAACAAGTCACAGAGATATCAACACCTTCATAGTCCGCTACTTGTTCTTCGTAAGTACCTCGCGCAACAGAGTCCTTCATAAAATCTTTTACAGCTGGTAATTTACAATTCTTCCCGAGCCGATTTCTCTGAATCGTACCCAATGCATAAATTCCCTGAGTCCATAAGTAATACAGTAAAGGGATGGACGTATAGAAATTATCAAAATAGATTATATGGTTCATCCTTCGAGGAATTGCACGACACAACCTAATGACAGTGTTACCGACTACACCAAGATCAGGTTCATCAGGTAAGTTATCAATATCTTGCTTACCAGAATATATTTCAAAACTATAAGCATAACCAGATAATGAGCATAGAACGAATAGTTTGAAACCCCATTTATGGGGTTTTTTGGGTAGATATTGCTTCATGAAATGTGCTACCTTAGTGGAACACATCTGTTCATCTAAAGAGAGCCTCTGATCAAATGGTGCCACACTCAGAAACAATTTATTCAAGTGCTCCACTACAGGTCTTATTTTATGAAGACGATCGTGGTTTGGGTGCCCAACAGGCTTGTGCTGTGCATTATCGTTGAAGTGAATTACAGATCTCAGTTTCTCAAACCGGTTTACTGTCATGGTCTGCATAATCTGATTGAAACCATATTTACCCCAGTAAGATCGCACATTTGGATAATGGTATACAGACATAAAAATAATAATGCCGAGAAACTGTCGAATTTCAGTGACACTTACAGGAGGACAATTTGAGACATTTTTTTGCGTGATATATAAATTCGTTTGCTCTTCAATAACAGTTAAAATATCTTCATTTATTAGTTGCGAAAAAAATTGAAAAGGGGTTTCAAGAGCGGTTAATTGTGGGGAAAGGTCTGAATTACCTAAAAAACGCACGAGGTCTTCACTGTAAACGAAATTACGTTTTTTCCATATGAGTTCTCTACTTCTTTGTCTCCAAGCTGCGGCTCCAAGAATACTTGACAAAGGTTGGTTAGATGAAGGACCTGGAGCTGAATTACTGAGCTGATCATCAACCACCCCACTTTCTTCTTCAACAGCTAAGGACGGATCTTCATTACTTTGTTCTTCATCATCACTTTGATCATCTTCTAATTCTTGCCTTAGAGACTGTACGTTAGGGTAATAATCTAGCTCATTCTCGTCACCTATATCGTCTTCATCTTCAGAAATAGTCCCGTCTTCAAGAGCAGCGAGTAAATACTCGACATCTTTTTCAGCTAACTGTTTAGACATCCTGAAAAGCATAGCAAAATAAGCTAAAAGCAACAAACGCTAAATACACCCGCGTGTTTTATGCATACATTATGCGTTTGAAGCTTATGCTTCAAACGCATAATGTAGACATTTGGCAACATACAGTAATTCTCAAAATTTTATCAAATAATTAGTATATTTTATAAAAGCAACATCAAAAATCGATAACTTACCTATCAATAGTTGACAAATATATTTTTTTGAACTAAATAAATCACTGCTATAATGAAAAAACAAAAATAAAAGGTGGCGTTCTGGGAAACACACTGAACTTTGCGAAACGGTACAATGAAGTGTCAAAAAGTTTTCATTTTACCCGCCAAATGACATCCAAGTTTTATTTTTATACGCGTGATTAACTGTCTATGGTTATAAAAGTGCGTTCGGATACACACACTATATTATTTTAAAGAAAGTTTGACGAAAGGTGGAACGTAGACAATTGGCAACAATATGCATTTAAGGGTTAAATTACAATTTTACTGAGATAATGACTATATTGTTGTTTTATTTATTTATTTCAAGGTAGCTTTATTCATTTACCTAACAGTAAATTATACAACGTTAAATATTACAATGTTATTGTTTATTATTTTGAAACTGTGTCATTTAACTAAAACTCCAAATGTAATTGTTTATTACTAAAATAAACATTAGTGGTTCTATATCCTTTTCGGAAAACATAAAACAAACATTTGTTAACAAGACGCATCTCTTTTTTATACAATGGACTGCACACATGTTGGTATATTTTTAAGGACTGAACTCATCCAGATAAAAGATTATGTAGCCGACCTACGGCCTATTCAAATATTATCATTGTTCTCTAAATAAATAGGTAAGTAATAAAATATATTTGAAACCTTCTAGTCGTTTTGATACGTTTGATCATAGCAACTTCAGAACATAACCGATGTTAAATTGCTGATTCCTATTTGAGAATGTTTATACTAAGTATAAATAATCAATCCCGGCGTTCTTTTGTCGGTTGAGGTCTTTCTTTGTCATGAAAGTATGGCTACGGTGTTGTATAGACTTATTATTTGGTTAAATTCGTTTTGGTCTCTCTAGAGTAAAACTAAGGCGATACAAACTGGTCACAGTTGAGTTTATATCGCCTTAGAATCAGTAAACAAATGTAAAGTGTAAAAAAACTCAAACAAAACAAAGGGGCGTGTCACGGGTGGCCTACCAAATGTTGGCGTGTGCTATGCGATTTTAACCTTAGGAGTGGTAAACCGTCGCTGCTGTCGATAGTACAGTGTCCGATGATTTTATCTCGACAGTAGTTTGGTCTAGTTCGGACCCACATAAAACATAACATTATTAAATAGGTTCATGCAAACATAACATACCTTTCTGTTCATCACGACGTCTCTTTTGCTCCATGAGCGCAGATTCTTCAGCTCTATCCTAAATAAACAAATTGTATTTAATATTCACCAATCTGATAATAGCTGTGTATCCCCGTGTGCTTTACATTATAAAAATAAGACACGTCAATGACAAAACCTAACCTGCAGACGGTTTGCTACGCAGGACACAGATCCAAAACCAAGGTGTACACCACTGATTTTGTAAAGTTATGTTATTAAATGGATATCACTTGCTAAACGGTAAAGGAAAACATCGTGAGGAATCCCGCAATTCGGAGAACTCTCTATAAACTTCTCGAAAAACATGTGAAATCTCCCAACCAGCACTCAGCCAGCGTGGTGGACTATGATCTAACCCCTATAATGTGAAGAGGACCATGGGCCGTAGCAGTGGGACAGTTTACGTACAGGACTGACTTGTTATTTACCAAGGGTCATCAACTTACAGGAATGCAGAGATCAAAATGTAGGCTGATGTGATTCTCAAACACAAGTTTAACCAAAAGTGGCGTAGGATACACCACAAATAGCTTTGCCTTATAAGGCAAGGTAGCCTGTAAGGTTTATAGCCTTACAGGCTACCTCTTGATGACATGAAGAAACTAAACTCGACTAGTAGATACTTTGAGATTAATTTGCATTTTCATTAACAGAAAGTAAAACTACGCTACGCTATGGACGAAAAAATATAACGAATTCTATGTATGAACGATACGAACACATTACAGGAAGATTGAATTTGAAAGTAAAACCTTTTTATCTACCACACTATGAATGAATCCTGAGTCGCAGGTAATACATAGGTATAATGAACACTGAAAAGGTACCGTGGTAGACGAAAAAGCAATTCAAAGCACAAGTATTTGTATATTTTGTTACGTTTTCATCATAAACTTATATCCTGTATATTCGTAATCTGTGTACACAATATCAGGATACTTTAAACTTACTACGCACTTTTGAAATAGCTATCACTTTCTGTGTGTTTAACAGTAAAAATAGGTAAAAGAAGAAAACCCGATATGAAATGTTAAATTTCTAAATTATTAATTCCCGTAAATGATAACATTCATATCAGTGTCGTGTCTTGCTTTAAAGCAATCGTGATCTGCAAGAAATCGCCTACGTATTGGGTTGATACTTTAATAAGCAAACATTCATCCTAGTGTTCGGCAATCCATGTAGGGTAAAAGACCCAAATGTTAGCACTGCACTAGTTTATCAGCACCTAGAAAAATAACTAAAATTGTAAGATAAATATCTATGCTTTCAAAGTTGCAAGGGTAAAAACGCGTTCTGATGGTTTTAAATTATTATACTGGCAACACCGTGTATAGTTTGACATTTGTCATGGCGTCGTATACATGAGGAGAAGTGAACGTTGTGTGATCAAAACAAATTTTCCACCATTCTGACACATTGAGGGTAAGTTGTTGCTTGCGTTTATTAGTCATTTAGCGATTCTATTAAAGCATTATTTGTAATCATTGGTGTTTAAACAGATTCTTAACGTTTTTCGCGTCCATAAATGAAATTATTTTAAGGTGATTTGTTTGCTTATAACGGATACTTAAGGTGCCAATATCTGGATACAAAAATTTCAAGTTTTCCAATTATCAGCACACCTGCTGATAATTGGGTAAAATAGACATAATTATAAATAAAGTGTTTCTTTTAAAATGGACTGTATGTTTCTAAAAGTATGGTTTAGTGCTGTGTAAAAAGTGATTTAAGCTTCGTTTTCCAAATTTCAGCCCTGTGCTGAAAATTAATTTACCATTTATCATCATGGTGCTGATATTTGGTTCAAAACTATGCTGATATTTGGTTTTGTTTAAATATTTTTTATATGTTTCAGATCTCAAGATGAACACATTAAAAACAAAAAAAAATTGTAATAAAACAAAGAAAAAAATTATTGTGAGAAGAAAACAGTATACTGAGGAGAATTTAAAAAGAGCATTAGAAGCCGTAAAGCATGGTATGCCAAAAAAGCAAGCTTCTAAAACATTTAATGTTCCAAGGGGGACCATTCAATCTCGCTTGAGAAAAAATTGTAAAGACCTCCCTGGCCCCCCTCCTGTATTAAATGAAGATGAAGAAGACACCCTGGTAAAATGGATAGAAGACTGTAGCCGAAAAGGATTCCCAATAAGAAAGATTGACTTGCAGATTAGCGTAGGGAACTTTATAAAAAAGGCAGGTCGCAAAAATCCTTTTAAAAATGACATACCGGGCAAAAAGTGGTATAATCTTTTTATGCGTCGTCATCCTGAAATTAGCGAAAGAACACCAGAAGCAGTAACATCTGCAAGTTCCGCTGTTTCAGAAAGTGATATAAGAGGCTGGTTCATAAAAATAGAAAAATTCATAAAAGAAAACAGCTATTATGATATCCTTGAAGATCCAAGCAGAGTTTTTAATGGCGATGAATCCAATTTTCAGCTGTGTCCCAAGAGTGGCAAGGTTATTGCTCTAAGAGGTGAAAAAGACGTTTATGAGGTGGATCATGCGGCTGCAAAGTCGACATTAACTGTTCTTTTTACCTTTGGGGCCAATGGAGATGTCACGCCTCCTATGGTGATATTCCCAAATAAGAGACTACCAAAAGATATAACCTTAACAGTACCAGATGATTGGGGCATTGGGTTGAGTGATTCGGGGTGGATGAAAACGGAGCTCTTTTATGACTACATCAAAAATGTTTTCCATCCTTACCTTTTACGAACAGGGCGAAAATTTCCAATAATTTTGTTCGTGGATGGCCATAAGACTCATCTTAGTCTTGACGTTAGTGAGCTATGTAAGAGTCTTGATATTGTGCTTATAGCACTTTATCCAAATGCCACCAGATTGTTACAACCAGCCGACGTCTCTGCCTTTAGACCTCTAAAGGTAGCATGGAAAGATAGTGTCTTGCAGTGGAGAAGAGATCATCCGTTAGAGACCCTCACAAAAACCAATTTCGTGCCAGTGCTGAAAGGTGCATTAGAGAAAGGAATTAAACCTTCCACAGTGATAAATGGGTTCAGAACAACTGGTCTATGGCCGTGGAATGCTGATGCCATCAATTACAAAAAATGTCTAGGAAAAGGATCACAAGACATAACAACAAATGATGAGTCGCATTTACAATCAACTAGAGACCCAAGCAACATTATGACCAAAGATGTTTTCCATAAACTCATTACGGAAGAAAAGATGATAGAATTACAAAATACTTCCGTGGACAATCTTTCAGAAAACGACAAGATTCTTAAAGAGATATGTATGTTTTTTAAAGGTAACAAATTTGATGACACAAAATTAACTGACTATGTCACAGATACTGAAAAGACTACGCAAGAGGACAAACAATCTGAGAACTACGTAAACATAGACAATTTACCACTGTTATTTCTAGACGATGCTATACCTACTAGTGACCATATAGAGGTTTGTAACGAAGTAGTTGATGAAGCAATTACATTTAATGGTGACCAGTTAGAGATTTACAGTGAAATAGTTGATGAAGCAAACCAATTTGAAACGGAAAATGGAAGGCAAAAGAACTTTAATGATAGTTCGATTAATATTGAGCTAAATAATTCTATACCACATCAGATAGAAAACGAAACTGAAGTCAATATGGCAAGCCGCTTAGGGGATAATGCAGAAAATTCTGTTGAAATCCACTCAACTCCAGTAAAAATACAGGATGTCCTAATCAAACAAAAAACTCCACAAAGAAAAGGAATAAGACAAGTCGAAAGATCCTCCTTCGTACTTACTTCAGGCGAGTGGCAGAAAAGGGAAAAAGAAAAATACAGAGCAAAAAAAATTAAAGAAGAACAAGTAGAAAACCGAAAAAAAGCCAAACTAGAAAAACAAGAGCAGAAGAAAAATTTACCAAAAGCAAAAAAAACTAATAGCAAAAAGAAAAGTACAGAAATAACACAAAATCAAACAACAGCTCTACCACTTCTCCCAGTCGAAAATCTTATTCAAGACGCTGATAGCGACAATCCAGATCAAAAAAGCACTATGATAGTTACCAAAGTCGACATCCACAGGGAACCTCCTATAAAACGCAAAAGAGAGACATCAACCGAGAGGACCGAAGGAAACATAAATAATGAAAAACCTATAGTTGAATTGATGAAAACAAAAACCGCAAGCAAATCTATAATACCAGAATCAAAAAAAATCATAATTATTTCTGACATTAAAATCGATACCCCCCAAAAAAAACCCTCCAAAGTTCAAGATGATGATGTGCTGGATAGAATTATTAAGAATAATAAGAAAACAAATTACACAGTTGCCGAATTAGAAAAAATACTGAATGAAGACTAAACTAATGACTGAGATATGAATAAGAATTTTTGTGTACCTAAAACTATTTTTAAGCTTTTCTATTCTCGTGCCTTTACTAGTTTCTAGTTTTAAGTAAAGAACTTATGATTGTTACTTATTTTTCTAATTTTAAGCAAAACATTTACTTATGGTTTTATGTTTTTTTCAGATTTATTATTTTAAAGTTTATCTACCGTTAGGTAGATAAACTTTAAAAATAATAAATCTAGTTTAAAGGTAATGTTCCTAATTTTTAACATCTGTCTATTATTGTCGACTGAAAGTTAAATTAGTTAGACGTTAATGAATATTTTGATGTGCCATAATAAATAAAAATGTCAAGAGACTGATTAACAATAAAAAGAGTACTATTTCTAAAGGATTTTTTTATTTTTCAACCCTTGAAAATTTTAAAATTCACAGTGCTTATAATTGGGTTAGTAGGTGATAATAATTGGTAATGACTCTGCTGATGAATGGTGATAGACTAGTTTTTTGATAAATTGTAATTTTGACCCAATAATGACAATACATATTTAAAAATCATGCTTTACACGACAATTGATAATATTCTTGACATTAATAATGCAATACAAAAGTCATTGAATATGTAAAAATATGAAATATTTAGAATTGAAATTCAATGACCCCTTAAAGTGCTAATAATTGGGTCCGTCACCCTAGATTAATTTGTCATTGCATCATTGACAACATTTAAACGGTTGAACTGGACGAGACAGAAAGACTGAGTATAACGATCAAAGTAAAATATCACCAAGAACTCACCCTTTTACGATTCATCTTACGCTCTTTACGCTCATCGCCTCTCAGTTTAGCTTTTCTCTTTTCCTTCTCTGGTGAACGTTCCTCTATCTCTTTGCTACCCTGCTTATTCAGAAAACATATATTAACAAATATTCATTCAATAATAAACAAAATAAGAAGGTATACACAAAACAGCTTTGTTACTTGTATATGGCTGAAAGGAAATTTTTCTCCAATTCTAGTTACAAGCAGAGTCAAAAGGGACTGTGAATAAAGACAATCTTCTGTTCTTCTATATAGGTTATCACAGCATTTCTCGATCCACTTCCATCCTGAGTCATGTATCCGTCTTCAATCAAACACGTAGATGTTAACATGGTGCAGCAATCTTGCAGTCTTTCTTCAGTATATAATTATATTAAATTGTTGATGTAAATGCAGTTTCCCAAGCTGTTAAGGCGATACCAATAGTTTTCTTTATTATGGAAGGAGCATATTTACTGAGATTTAAATGCTCACAAAACTAAGTCTTCGAAGATTTTGTTCAAAGATGTGAAATTTTCTTCGCTGATTTCAAAATGTATAATTATCTTTACTGTTTAACTTCTATGGTCTTCATTTTAATTTTAATATTCATTGGTTTTTTCATGTTCGTCGAAGATATTCGATGAAACGAAGTAGATTTTACAGAGATTGTCCAGGAAGTTTTCTTCTATAATCATTATTTCAATTTCATTTGATCCTTTTCTTGTGTTTAGTTGATCTTCGGTTCTTTATTCAGAGGACCTTTTGACCCTATATTTTTTAATAATAATAACAAATCTTACCCGTATTTTATTGGACTGGGCTGAATGGACTTACGACACACACGATAATTTTCCGTTTTCACCGAATTGTTAATTTTACTTGGCATATTTTGTTAATAATATTTAATACACTTGAGGCGCATTTTTCTTAGCTGGACTATATTCTTCGTAAATATTTCCTCGAGCAGGTTCCTCTTCCAAGTTTCATGTCATTTCTATCTCTTTTTCTCCATCATTTATTTGCAATATAGCTTTCTTCTTGTATGTTTTCGATGTAATATGGATCATTTAATTATTCGTTTTGATTTAGGTTGCGTGTCTCTTTACTTTGTTTAATTATAATCTGATTTTATGCTCTGAACATAATTCCTTATATTTAACTGGTGCTCAAATTTGCAATAAATTCTTCAGTTCAAGGCGACAGCATTCTTCTATAACAAATCTGAGGAATATATTTTGTTGTTTGCTTGAAGGAAGTTGACGCAGTTAGTTGGTTCGATTAATATTTTATAATTTGTTTAACACGTTATTTTGATTTAGACAGTTTTTGGCACTTGTGTCCATAGTTTCTGCACTGTTTGAATGTCCGTATGATCTTGAACACTGATTTGTTATTAAGTTTGCCGCGCAGGTATGTGGTCGGTGTCCAGCCCAATCCTCAGTCCGGTGCAAGCGCGATGCAAGGTCGATTTATTACAACGATACTCACCTTGCCATTGCCGCTGTTTTCTACTTTACGACGCTTAACATCTGTAAATAATTACTTACATGAATATCAATAATCATTTATCTCTAATAAGTCATAACCAGAATACAGTATGTACGAATCTTACCTCGATCTATATCGTCAGGCAGAGAGCGGTGATCGTGTGGCGGAGATACTGTTTCCAAATAACGTTCCTCCTGAACAAAACAATCACAAAATTCACAAATGTTGTAGTCATCATAATATTAAAAATGATCTAGCCTCGTGGCACCCATGCGCCTTTTGGTAACCCAAAATAAACATGGCGATTCAAGCCCAGAACTTTTTTCAAATAATTTTCAATTAGCGCGCACGCGCCTTTTAGAAGGCCGTATTAAAAAACTCTGTATATATTTTTGAAATCTCGCGGGTGATAGAAATAATGTTATTTAATTTCTGAAGGAATTATAAGAGAACTAATTTCGGTATGCTACCATTGACTGCAACAATTAACAGACGTCATTTTTAAGAAAATGGACGGTGGTTTGGCTATGTCACAAAAACGTGGTAAGTAAATCGTATTTTTTTTAACTTGAATCCATGACTGTCAAGTGTATTTTTATTCAAAATGTTGCTACTCAATAGGTAATACTCTTCGTCAATTGTTTCGTATATTTAGCGGTATTCTTCTAATCTCGAGTAAAAATATTATGTCCTTTGTAAAGGCTGTTGGGACGAAATTAGTACAAAAATATTTTTAATTAGGTTAAAAAAACGTTACTTATATTTAACTAAGAACTTAATATTGTAAATCTCCTTCAGGAATGCTTTAGGAACCTATACATATGTATATTTTGTTTATAGGTTTACGTGATGATCAAATCAACTCCATTGGGAACCATTGTCTAGAGACAACACTGTGGTAGAAGTCGATGGGGAAGAAGATGCCGATTTCATTGAAAATAATGGTGATAACGCATATCGCCTGAAACAAGTCCAGGAGATGAAATTTCTCTATTCGATTTAAGAAGAGACGGAACACGGTCTCGCGGTGAGATATCTTGTGCCCTTGGTCGTGTAGCTACTCGTGGGGAAACATCTAAAACTGCGAGACGTGTATACATTCAGCAAGCAGAGTCTGATATCTGAGTCGGACATCATTTAATTGAAAAATAATTGAAATAAACATATAGTTTCTACAAATTTTATTTAATTTTACATAGCCTTATACTAACTATTAGTCTAGTCATTACGACTCAATACCCATTGTCCTTTGTAAAGAACAAAAGGTAGAAAGCTAATTGAAATGAAAAAAAAACTAACTTATATAATCACGATTATACCCTAAAAGTTTCATTTAAAACCGTTAACTCTAACACAAAAAAGACGACTCAATACCTTGAGCGTATAAGACTATGACAATTATGTACTATGAGAAGCACATTCGGGCCATAGTCGAGGACGAGCCATAAAATATCTGGGCGCCACGAGGCTAGAGTGTATCTACTATGTAGAAATTCAAAATAAACCAAATTATTTTTTAATAAATTAATGAATGTGTACTTTTATCATTGTAACTTTCAGAAAATATTATAAAGTTGTTTTTTGCAATGGATAATTATAAACTATTACTTACCCTGTGTGATCGATCTCTAGGTGATCTCTCTTTAGCTCTGATTTCTTCTTTACTCCTTTCCTTGAGTGAGCTATAAAAAAAATAATTTAAAGAGGAAGTTTTGTAATCTTAATATACAAAATCCTTGCGTTACTGACTGACTGACAGACACGCTACAGACGAAACTATTGGGCGCAGGAAGCTGAAGTTTGGCACCTATGTTCCTTGGGGACCGTAGGGGTGCACTAAGAAGGGAATTCCCGAAATTCCCATGGGATCGGCCAAAACGGGTAAAATTAAAAAATAACGCAGGCGTAGCTGCTGGCGTCCTCTAGTTCATGTTATAAATATCAAATAAGGCTGAGTCGATACATACGATCTTGATTCGCGTTTCGAATCCTTTTCGCGATCTGGGTCGTCTCGACGCCTCTCACTACTCCGTGACTCCTTTTTGTCAACATCTAAAACAATATTACTCATTTATTTATTTTTCCGAAGATAACAAACATACTATAATGCAAAGTGGTTTTAAAGAGAACACAATGAAAACGAGGCGTCCAGGTCTCATCCAGGCTGTACGGTAGCTTTCAATGTAGAATGCCCATTTTCACATTGGCGGAAATGTGAATAAGTTGACATAAACTTACGAGTAACAGGCGAGTGCACAAGATCTGCATCAGCCAGTATTTGGCCTTATTTCGGAGATTTGCTGAGATGATTAATTACTTTTCTAGACTGCAGGAGAATCCATACTTGATCCGAAACACGCAGTTCCAACAGAATGGAAAAACAGTTGACACTGCTAATATACCCAAGAATGTAGTGCAGCACTTGTTTTCTGAAAAAACATCCCGAAACGGCACCATACTCTGAATTCCTAAGGCTAGGCGGTCGCCATTTGGAGAACATGGGTTTGCAACAAAATTTATCCTCAGTCTTATAATTATAATAATTATTTTTGTATTGGTGGCGAAGTTTATTTTTACCTATGATCTTACAAGTTGAAAGTAGGTAACTGGACAATGTATAAGTGATGTTATATTTCATTAAAATGATTACAGCTAAGTGAAGCCACTTACCGAGGGCGGGCGGCGGCGAGGCTGGCGGCTCGGTGTCGTGCTTAGCGGCGGCCACGTCCTCCTTCGCAGCGCTCGCCGGCGCCGCCGACACCGCAGCACTCACCAGCTTGTGTTTATCACCCACCTGCCAATTCAATATAATCATATTCCAATGAGTAAAACAGTGGTTGATAAATCTTTAACGAACAAACAATTGGGTCCATACTAGATTTTCCCAACTGTCCCGTAGACGGGGTAGGACGACTGAAGTGGACAGGATTTATTCCGAACACAGACTAGCAGCTGTGATGTCGCATTATCACAACAAATGTTGGTCATAAGTTCGTAATGCTCACCTAACTATACTACATCATTTATACGCTAGAGGTCATTTTGTGTCTTCAGATTGCAAAACGCACATTATCTCTGCCTTATGTTAAATATGTTACGAATTTCTATCTATTATACAAAAAAAATTATGACATACCTGATGGAAGTCACTTTCACGCATCATAGTAGGGCCTTTGTTACGCAATTGGCCGCTGTAGCCTGTAGCCAGAACGAACAGATCTTGTCGAACATTTTTCTCTTCATCCTTCACCTAAAAATATATATCGAATTAGAATCAGCCTCTTCTTAACTTTAAATAGATACATATATTGAAGTTCTGATATTAACTTACTTTTTCAATTTTCCTTTCGATGATCTGTGCTAGTTTTGCCAACACAGGGAAATGGGGCATCACTCTTATGAGAACGATTAGAGCGTTACGTATTTGTACGTAGTCACCAGAGTCCAAGCAAACGACCATGGCTTTTGTGATCTTGTAATGCCACTTATGGCACACATGTCTGAAACAAACATATCATGGTTAATATACAGGGTGTCACAAGACCCATCACGAAGCCGAAGTCTACTCGTTGTGGATGTGGACATCATGCCAAGTCATACTAACCAAAAATAATACCTGAGAAACGAGTTTTTTTTTAAGTTTTCACATTTTTTAATCGCAATTAAAAGCGCGCACGTGTAATGCTCGAAATACCTACTTATCCATGGGGTCATGGGGCATCTATAGAACATATTGGTGGGATAAATGCATCCATTTTGTACCTAATTAGAAAAATGCCATACTAACTTTGAGCCTCAATATCTCCTGAACCAGTAATTTCCCAGGTTTGGTGCTGAAGTGAAAATGTTTGTAGTGATTGGTACAACATGGGATTTCAGTTTTCGTTAAGGGTCTTTTTACACCCTGTATAGACAGGTGATTTCAGTCTTACTGTCACACATAATATAATATCATACAATACCAATGTACAATTCCATTCATTATTTTCACCGCACCTTAGTTTTGGCTATTTGAGAGTGGTAGTCCTACTAATCCTACTATCCTACTAATATTATAAATGCGAAAGTTTGTGAAGATGTATGTATGGATGTTTGTTACTCTTTCACGCATTAACTACTGAACTGATTTGGTTAAAACTTTACAGTAATATAGTTTATTCATCAGAATAGCACATAGGCTACAATTTATAAAGATTTTGTATAATGTTACCATATTATAAGGAAAAGTATCAACTAACTACGGAATTCTATATTCGAAATATAGATAGATCTGTAGATTTTAGATTAGTTTTTGACAGTTTTTGACATACGCTCCATACAAAATATGTCAAACACGTATTTAAAATCTACAGATCTATCTATAGTTCGAATATTGAAAATGGCTGTAAGTCGGCAAAAATCCTGAGCTCTGAAAGCTATCTTCGCGTGCGTTGCCTAAACCGTGAAAGTTACTTGAAGATAATGTACGGTGATATTGTTTATCTTAAAAAGTCGCAGTAGCATTTATTTATTTGTTTAATTGTTTGTTAGGGTCAATTTTAGTAATTGGAATTTTACCCCCTTCCTGAAGACAGATTGATATGATATTTGGTATACTCTTAATCTTGATGACAATTTATGATAATATTTAAATGATTGTAAATCCAAGATGGCCGCCGATACAAAATGGCGGATCACATACTACTTCACAACAACCGCATTATGGGTATCGAATGAAAGGGCTTGATTGGTAGAACAGGGCTCACTATAAAAAATCCAAAATGGCTGCCGCCACAAAATAGCGGATTATATATTTTCCACAAATACCTCAATATGGGTATCAAATGAAAGGGCTTGATGTACCCACTTTTATTTTGTTATATTCGATTTGACAGGTAGAAAGTTTGACGTTTTAGTTGTATTTACTCTTTTGTTTTTGGTGTCGGGTTGGAAAATCCTCATGGAGTCCCTTCGCCTTGGAGGAGAAGGACGAAGGGGTATTGGCCCGCCAGATGGTCAGGCGGGCCCCAAACGAAACCCCCTTGGCGGCGGATGAAGGTGTTGGGCTCCGCCGCCAAAACACCCAGCGGCCGCAGAGGATAGGGAGGACGGCAACGCAACACCGCATCTCCTCTTCCTCTGCGGCCCCACCGCGACGCAACGATGGTGCGCCCCCATTTGGTCGCGGGAGATAGGGCGCGCGGCAACGCAACACCGACACGCCTCTCCCCTCCCGCGACCGCACCTGACTGCGAGGGACAGACAGAACTGCCCCCCGCACTCGCACCTATGGACGCATCCTACGCAGGCCTCACGCAAGCCCATGTAGAGCGTCCCCTCCCGGGATCCCGCTTAGCTTCACCGTGGGTGAAAATCAAATCCACGGCTACTAAGCCCCTCCTACCACGACAAGGTGGAGATCCCACGGGCGGGTTTAGTTGTATTTACTACTGAAACGTCAACTACGTCAACAACATGAATGGTGGACGTACTGTTTGACATAATGCTCTCTGATTGGTGTTCACTGTCACAAGAATAAATACATTATTTTTAGTTTTAGAATTTTAAAAATAACATTTATCTTACTTTTTTATAATAAATAATAAACTTTATTGACATCTTAAAATCATAATGAATCTATAGATACTACAATTAAACCGACTTATTCTTAGTGGACACAAGCCTATTGTAAAGAATCATGAAAATCGTGTGACGTTATTTTTAGACTATGTTATTCTGGCAAGCAAAACATAGTTATATTAGAAATTCGTCTGGGCTCTCAGGTCAGTGAATGGTAAAACGTGGGTATGTACCTGTAGTTCTCGTATCCGACGTGGTCGTTGGCCTCGGTGAACTGGTTGGAGACGCGGTACTTGGTGACGAAGCCGGGGTAGTGCGCGCACTCGCTGTGGAAGGCGTCCTTGTCTCTGTGCCAGCGCATGGCCGTGGCCAGCACGCGGCACAGGAAGGCGCCGTAGCGCGCCGCCTCGGCCTCGGTGCACGACATGACGGAGTACGTGATGTCGCAGAACAGGCGGTCGTAGCACAGCAGCGTGGAGAAGTTGGGCGTGCGCAGCGAGTGCACCGTGTGCACCCACTCGGCGCAGTACAGCGCGTCGCACGCCGTGAACACCGTGCGCGGGAACAGGCACAGCTGCATGAGCCGCGTCACCGTCTCGTTCTTGGCCGACTTGGCGGCGCGCGCCGGGAACCAGCCGCCGCACTCGCGCGCCAGCCGCGCCCGCACCGCAGACACGTGCGAGCGCTGGCGGCGACGCTCCTCCTGTACATACACACCATGACACCACACACACGTCACACGATATACCAACCACAGCGATATTGATCATCTTGATGACCCGTGCACGATCACCAACGGCGGCCGCACGGCCGCGTGACCGATGTCGCGACATAGTAAACGCGTCATGTAAGCGAAATCGAAATCGCTGCCTCTGCTGCCCGCCGTTGCTGTTCGAAAACACGCTGTTACGCTATGTCGATTGCGAACCGAGTAGCCTTACGGACCACCCAAAAATTACATCACACGAATAGAGAAGGTTAGGTGAACGATGAATTGCGACACGAAATGAGATGATATATGAGACCAACTGTGACAAGTATGGGGAAGGATCAAAAGATCTTGAAAATCGTGTAACGTAATGTATAGATTGTCCCTTGGAGACCAGGAAACACTGATCCGCTTACGTTCCTTAATATAAGCTAAGGCCAATCCTAGTTTATGATTTCGAGCAGTAATCTGAAACTTGCAAAGATGGAAATGTGGGAAGATTCTTATGCAGTGTAACAACTAGATAATCTTACCTGAAGTTTTTCAATTAGAGCGTTGAAGCGTTCCTGTTCTTTCTTTCCTTTAGTTCCTTGCGACGTGTCTTTGGTCGCATTAGCCGCCGCCAATTTTAGCCGATCGATCTCTTTGTCATAGCTCTCCTCCGGCACACGGAGGTCGTACATTGAAAGTGACCTACAAATTAATAGTTTATAAAATAAATTATATATCTCTGTCAATTTGCGCCATTTATCTAGAATTAGACTGACAAAAATTATAGAAAGCTTTACAAACAGAATCATCAAATTCGTCAAAATATTACGGCATTGAAGTTATGAAAACAAACCTAAATGACATCACAAACTTACCAGAAAGTCACATAAAACTCAGGCGAAATATCCTCCCATACTTTACTAGGTAATATCGGTATAACAGACTGAATGACGGGCTCCAGCGCCTCTTTAGCGGCAATAGTGTATCTCTCGACGCTTTTCTCGGAGGAATCGGATTTACTGTCAGCAGATTTACGTAAAGCTTCCAGTTTTGCTGTAATTTTCTGAGCTATCACCGGGCGATGTAAAAAGAATGCCACATCGGCATCCACGTGGTAGTCACGTAGCAATTCCTGAAAAAACAATGTAGTTATAAATACAAGGGAGTTTTTATATCCTAGTAATTGCAAAATGAGAAAAATCATTATGACCAAACATTCTATGAGCACACATTTTTAATTTTAAAAATAAATTAAGTCCGAGTGTTGTTAATGAGGAACAAACATACGTTAAATAAGGCATATGCTAAAAATCATAAAACCAGTGCTAAACGTTCAGGATTTCATGAAAATATTTCGTTAGTTCTTCATGAAGGACATTCGGCCATAATGGCATCTTCAATCTTACAAAACCTAAAACTCAATTATAACTGTCATTTAATCTTTAAAAAATACTCCTCAGACTTAAGAGGCTAGACGGTAATTGCTAGTACGAAATGGTAATCGGTTTTTCGAAAATAACGTAAGCGTTTACGTGCACGCATAAGCGTACGCATTGGTTTTAGTCTTTAAAAGCACTTTACCTGCAAAGGTGGTAATCTAGCGGCGTACTCATCGGGCGCGTGCGATGACGCTAGGAATGTGCCGAGTTGTACCAAAGCGTCTTGGCATTGATCAGCCAATCTGCCAACTACTTTGAGCTGAGAACCGGCAGGTTCACCACTTGGGACATAGTCTTCTTTATATTCTGCCAAATAAATCGAAAAATATAATGACCGGTTTACACGAACTTAGTAGCTAAGCGCTGAGTACTTGTCACTAATGCTAAGTCTTCATGTGTAAAGAAGCGTATTAGTGCTTAGAATTCGTGATTGTGTATAGTGCAAGTGAATAGAAAACGATCCTATTTACTAAGCGACAAGCCGATACCCCCAACACGATTTACTAAGCACTTGTCGCTTGCTGACCGTGTGTAAACAGCTTGACAAGATAGTTAGTGACATCGTTCCATTGCGAATGTCTGGTCACTAATAACTTCTACTAACTCCAACGTTTAAACGGTTACTTGTTACTTGTCATATTGAGGCTTAGTATAGTGACAAGTACTAAGCGCTTAGCTACTAAGTTCGTGTAAACCGGCCATAACTCAAGCAAACTGCATAGGCAAACACAGTATGTATATTTGAACAAATATTAACTGTTATACCTATTTCTTACCTTTCCACACACAGCAATGTCGTTGTTGGGCGGAGAGTATGCACAGCGCTATGTCTAAATTGTTCCCGACAATTGCTTCTTTTAGTCTGGCCGATGATCGTTTTGTATTACGCACTTGAGAAAAGTACCCAGCCTGGAGAAAGTTGAATTAATTATTTTATTTATAAGGTGCATGATTCTGATGGTAGAAAGAAATGGGCCAATGTATGAGTGCGTTATATTACCTCTCCTTTGAGCAATTCACCACCAGCCATGGCATCCAATTGATCACTGGTAAACTCTTCAGCAGCCTCTATACCAGCCATCTTTTGTACAATCTCCTTCAAGATCAGCAGGTCTTGACTGGAAACAAGTTTATACTTAGTTATGTATGTTGTACAATGAAATGTACTTAGTTATGTCTGGGACAAGTTCTATAGAATTTTGTAGTGGTGGGGCACGAATTCCTTTCGAATGGGCGAGGGCAAGTTTAACGTTTTTGTATACAATGTAAATATATTTGTGGGTCAGACTTCTGTACTAAATAACGTTGTATATTGGTTTATTTGTATCTGTTGGTTGCAAATACATATGAAGCGAGTATGGGCCTTTGCTGTGCTGTGTTGGGAGCTTTCGGCGTTCACCCATAGTCCCCGTAAAGTTGTGAAAGCTACCAGTGGTCCAAAATTTATGATTGCCAGGATGGCGGAGTGGTTTAAGCGGTCGCCCAGCCTGGCACTGCGCCGAGTGTTGTGGATTCGAATTCCACAATATACAACATCTTGTGAGATCTATAAATTGTTGTCTAGGTGTTCATTGTGTCTGACGATTGTATGCTTCTAAAGTTCCGGTGCAACAGCAGCAAACCAGTGGGCAAAATCAAGGGTCTGCTGGCCTTTCTCAAAGAGCTGGGGTGGCTCGAGTGACGACAGTTACTCCAGGTACACCCGTACGCAAAATTTACGCCAGGACGGGGAGTCGCGGTAACAGCCCGTGCTACCATACCGTACCAAAGTCACGGTGGCACAGGATTACGGCCCGTTCACGACCTACAGCGGTCATCGGCAGCGGCGAGCGTTATCGATGTAAATGGCGCGTTTACTCAGACGCGACATCGGTCGCAGGGCGCCGTCGCGGCGGAGTAAAGCGCGCCATGTACATTGAAAACACTCGCCATTGCTGCCCACCGCTATAGGCTGTGCCCTTAATTCGTAGAGCGAGAGTCGTGTCTAAAGAAAGTCACCTCTGCTGCGCCTTGAGGCGGTTGGCGACGAACTGCAGCAGCGCCGTGAGCTCGATGTTGTGCTTCTTGAAGGCGGCGCCGGCGAAGGCGGCCAGCGCCTGCAGCCAGGCGGGGTGGGCCGCCCCCCCTCCGGCGCGCCCGCCGCCCAGCGCCTCCAGCAGGCAGCAGCCCAGCACGTCCAGCGACAGCGCCGTCAGGTACTTCAGCGACTCCACCACCGGACCGATCAGGTTGTCGTACGTCTGGATCTGCACCACACACACACACACACACGTGCACTCGACATACATTCACGTGGGAACATTGAACATTGCTTTAGAACGACGTTAACTAAACTACACTATAATAATATAACAGTAATAAAAAAATAGGCTATAATTTAATGTATTTTTATCAAACGGTATTATTTAGCTTGACCAGTTTATTTTTTTGTTTGGGGCAAATTGAGTAATTGGAATTTTACCCTCTTCCTGATGACAGGTTGATCTGATATTTAGTACACACTCTTAATCTTAACCTTTTCACCGCCCAGCTATACTAAACGCGATGTGTCACTGTACGCCAACGTATAAATGTATAACAATTATATAGTACGAAAGCAGGGATGGCGGTAACGTCATATCGATAATGAAAAAAACAATGTGTAAATTTAAATTGTTACTCAAATTTACAATTAGGCCCACTTGCGTAACGTTTGATTTAAGTCACTCCCTAATTTAAATTTTTTGAACAGAATTAACAGCATAAAATAATTTAACTTAAAAGTATTTAGCGTCCTCTTGCACAACGACAACAACGCTTAGATTTAGTTAAACATTTTATGAGGTCGGTAAAGTAGTTTCTACGTTTTGTTTCATGGCATGAAGCCTTTTTTTTACGATTTTAACGATGTTATGCGTATGGTTTCGCATAAAACCTTAGACTATATATACTTTGAGCATAAAACAAAACGCATTGTCGTCGCCTAGCAACGAAATGACAATTGACAAGTAATAACTAGAAACTTTTAAGCATTAACCGTAGAACCCTACATGGGGTGCAGGTGCACCCCACACCGATTTGTTTTCTAAATATCTCAATTTCTTTAATATCCACGAATTCGCGCGTCGGAGTATTTTAGTTTGGTGTCAACCGCTCGCGTTACGTCAATACCGTGACAAGGGACCGCGTTGTGTGGTCGCCTGTATAAGTGCTGTGGGGTACGCCAGTACCCCAGTGTAGTAAAATCGTAAGATTATTTATTTATTACGATTGATGCATTTATATGTAATAAGTTATTAAATTTGATTATTTATTAAAATAATAGTCTTATATGAATTAAATACAGATATTTTTAGATATTATGAAGGTAAAATTCAATGAAGTTTATTTATTTTGTTTCGGATGGCTGTCAGAGGTCTGAATTACGAAGAAATAAGCTCTATTCTAGACCACAAATCTGGCGTGGAAGAAATAGAAGTTGGGACCAGTTGTAATTCCTGGGTTCTTTACAAGTGTTCAAGATCAAATAATAAGCCAAATATAAAGTTTCAGCAGACAGTTTTAAAATTAGGTTTGGAACTGATACATGAACATTTGGAGGACCGTCACCGGATGCCAACTTAGTCCATTGCAGTGATCCTCAAAAAAGGACCAAATCCTACAAGCGCTGTTGCTCAAACTACATTTAACTTTGTGTAATAAGGCTGATTTGTGGTCTCAAGTTACCGATTCTGTTTAGTAAAACGTATTTTCATGAATTGTTTTTTTTATTTTAAGGATTACAGTAATTTTAGTATGGGGTGTTCCAGCACCCCAGTGTAGGAATAACATGTGCGCCAAATAGTGTAGAATTCTAGGGTTAACAATAACACAAGTAGGTACATTGTTATCAGTTACATCATCATCATCATCATGTCAGCCTAGGGACGTCCACTGCTGGACATAGGCCTCCCCCTGCTGCGTCGTCCGGTCCAGTTATATAATTATTGATAATTTTCGTCGCTAATGACAAGATGCCAACATCAGTGTGACAGTTCTTAAATGAAATTAGCCACTAAACAGCCGATTTTCGGAGATTAATTTTGACAGTTCTTAAATCATATTACTCGACAAATTTTTCGTTGTGTAAGACGCTAGTGGTGTTTAATAATTTTTTTCTCGTTAAATACATCTTAATTCAATTTAAGAATCGTTGTGCAAGTGGGCCTTAAAAATACACACTGTTAAATTATAATTTGTTTTATTTTATGAGCATTTATAGTAAGAAAAATGGGTATCCGTTATCGGAGACAAAGATACATGCATAGACTTGCTAGAGATAATAATATAATAGGCACATCACTATTCATTTCAAAACGTAGTCCGTTTACTTCATATCAAGTCGTTGGCGTTCGTAGCACGATAAATTTCATAAGAAATAGGGTTGTCTATTGTTTTCTTTCTGTGTATAGATTTTTGTTAGTCTATACTAAAAACGCTTGAATGTTTTTAGTTTATACCTATTTGAAATCTAACATGAACGGTCAGTCAGGAAACTCAGGAACATTGTTTGAAGTGGCAAAGTAAGTGTAGTTTCGGAAAGGGATAGTAAGTGATTTTTTAAATACTGATGTGCTAAACATTTTCAGCTTATTTTTTATTTCATGCAAATGAAAAGCTGGCTAGTTTGATTAAGGATATTCGAATACCTAAATTCTTAAAAAAGTAATTAAACTTAGCTATTCAAAATTATTATTATATGCTATTCTATATTATTGCCAGTATCAAATCAAAAACATTACACTCCTTTTTTTGGGCAGTCGTGTCAAAAGATAAAGGTGTGCGCGGTGTCGCCCGGCACTATGACACAATGACCTTGACACCTATGCGCTTACGACGTCTCAAGTTTACTTCTATTGAAGTTGTCGGCGCTAGTGACACTGACATCTTGCCATTACGTAGAGATGGGTGTAGCAATATCGAAAACCCTCGGTACATTTAATTAATTTTAATGAAGTGATTTGATACGTACATCAATTTTAAAACGTATTATGTAATACGTTATTTACTGACTGGAATTACTTTTTAATCACTGAATCTAAGAACGATTGGAAGGAAAAAGGCAAATAAATCGAAAAGATTCTAATGAATGCAACTTTCGCGTCACATCACTAGCCTACTTGATATGAAGTCGTTGGCGTGCGCGACATAAAAATATTTGGGGCCTTTTATGTTTTTATCCATTTTAACACAGAAAAAAAGCCTGTTTTGCCTGAGAAAATAATAAATAGGTCTTCATTCGTGTCCATTTACACAATTACAAAAGAAACAAAAGTGTTTATGTATCGTAAATGTATTTTTTTTATAGTGAACTTCTATAGAAGTCGTGGCGTGGACGGCACGAAAATCCTGAACTTCTATAGAAGTTGTTGGCGGTGAAAAGGTTAATGAGAATACAACATAATATAATTCCTCATGATAGTAAATCCAAGATGGCCGCCGATACAAAATTGCGGATCACATATTACCTACTTCACAACAACCTCAATATGGGTATCAAATGAAACGGCTTGATTGGTAGAATAGAGCTCACTATGAAAAATCCAAGATGGCCGCCATTACAAAATGGCAGTTTACATAATATTTTCCACAAATACCTCAATATGGGTATCAAATGAAAGGGCTTGATTAGTAAATTTAACAACTTATGTAACCTACATTTTATGCAAATAAAACATTATTATTATTATTATAAAATAGAGCTCACTATGAAAAATCCAAGATGGCTGCCGCCACAAAATGGCGGATTACATATTTTTCACAAATACCTCAATCTGGGTATCACATGCAAGGGCTTCATTGGTAGAATAAGGCTATATAGATAGGGGCTCACTATGAACTAACAACAAAACTAAAAACTTAAAAATAATAACTTTTTTTTATTTGATTTTCCACTTTTTCCAGTTCTCTAAATTCATACCGCTTCCAGCCTCTAGTCCTGGTATATAGCAACTAATGCACAATAATTCGTCACCTATCGATTTCTCAGCATTTTATGTAAACTTCTCATATTATTTAGAAATTATTTATTTCTATTTCAAAAATCTTAATACTATGTGTAGCCAGTATCGCAACCATGGATGCCCAGCAGGGTTCGAGGATATATATCAATGGATATATATCAAGATATATATCCGATATATCCTCCTGAGTCCCCGTGGTCTTTTTAACGGACAAATTATTATACGTCATTAAGTCCTGACATTTTTTCCTGGTCGCTAGTATAAAAACCGAATGTCCTTTTTAACACACATTTAAGTTTTTCGTTTGTAATGTTGGACCTGCTGTCTTTGATTTCTTTGGCCAATAGAAATTCAGATGCTCAAATATTCGTGAATCAAATGAGCCAATAACAAAATGCACAATCATTCACTTTACCGGCGTGCGTGGTTGAAAATGGAAGGCCGACGGAGTAGAGGTAAGTTAATCTTTGAATATCTTATTAATCTATTGTTTAATTTTGTATTGAGTTACGTTTTTAAATTGCTTATATGTTATATTTTGTTGTTTTCACTAATTCTTACGAAAAAGTGACAAAAGCTCGTATTTATGAGGCTTTTGAAAAAATGTTCTTTAAAAAGGTATTTCGGTCTTTGCTATAATAATAGCCTGCCATTTTGTGTTCTTTTTAAAGTGTTTTCGGCTTTTATAGTAATAGTTTAATGCTATCTCCTAATTCACATTTTTTGTTGCCAATCACGTTAAGTTAATACAATTTCGGGGTAAATTAAAATAATAACGTATGTATTACTGTTTTAATGTTCATAAATAATAGGAAATTATATTTTTTTAATTCATAAATTAATACCCGTTTATTTTATCATTTCAGATTTGACAGAAAACCAAATTAGTGATATAGTGAACCAGTCAGATTTCGAGGATGAATCGGATGATGAAACTTATTTTGTTGATCGTGATTTGGAAAATCATCATAGCTGTTCATCTGATGAAAGTAGCAATTCAGACACACAAGTGGTGACTACAGGAGTTCGATCAAGAGGAGTTCGAACAAGAGGAGGTGTTCGAGTAAGAGGGTTAAGAGGTCGTCGTGGTGTACGAACCCGTGGCGGCAGCACGTCTTGTCTGCGAGAAATTATTCAAGAGGGTGTATGGAACAGGGGTAACCTTACCGGACCTGCACCCCAACTCCAGGAGCCGTCATATTTGCCGCAAGATGTAAATTCGGACAACATATTTGATTATTTTGAAGAGTATATTGATGACGACATAATAGAACATATAGTGACAAAATCAAACCAAACAGCTATAGAAAGGACAGGAAGAAGTCTTAATTTGACCAAGGAAGAATGCAAAATATATTTCGGGATCACAATGATGATGGCATGTATTCCATTCTCACAAATAAGGCTTTATTGGGACCGTCAGTATGCACTACCAATAATTTCACAAGCCATGACTCGTGACCGATATTTATTATTGAGAAACTCTATTAAAGTAGTATTTGATAATGACATTACGGCGGAAACGAAAAGAGACGATAAATTATGGAAAGTGCGACCTATTTTTGACAGGGTTCTAAAAGGCTGTCGTAAACAGTTGAAGGAACACAAAATGTCAATAGACGAAATGATAATTCCCTTTACTGGCGCTTGCCCCATAAGGCAGTTTTGTCCCGGGAAACCGAATCCAACGGGAATAAAAGCTTTCGTACTTGCCAATCCTAACGGTCTTGTTTGTGACATAATAATTTATCAGGGTAAAGATACCGTAATTGCCGAAAATGAGTCTCAGTTTCATCTAGGCGAAAAAATTGTTTTGAAGCTCATCGAATCTTTGGTTCCAGGTCACATATTATATTTTGACCATTATTTTACAACAGTTAGATTAGCAAATGAACTTAATATCAGAGGTTTTAAATGTGTCGGGACACTAATTAAGAACAGGGTGCCTGTCGAAGTGAGAGAAAAAATTACTGATGACAAGACTTTAATGAGAAGAGGGAGAGGGAGCCACGACGTTCTCATAAGAAATGATGGTAAAATTGCGATTACTAAATGGGTGGATAACAAACCGGTAATATTACTTTCAACTGTTTATGCTGCTGAAAATACCGACTACTGCAGAAGATATAATAGGCAATCAAGAGCATATATAGAGGTCTCCCGCCCAGAAGTCATTAAAGAATACAACCGAAACATGGGAGGTGTTGATTTGGTTGATAGACTGATGGCAGTTTGTCCAGCAAGAGCAAAAACAAGAAAGTGGACTGTTAGATTTATTTCCCATTTCATTGACCTTGCAGTGACTAATTCTTGGATCAAGTACAAACAAGATCAGTTAAAGAAAGGAATACCGCCTCACAAAATATTTCAATTACGCGAATTCAAAATGCGAATTGCTGAAAGGCTCATTGATGATAATGTTTACAGAGATTTATCATTTGATGATGATGGTATTCCAGAAACTCGAACAAATGTGATCGTTCGGCGACCTCCTATTGTACCACTACCTTCAAAAGCAAAAACAAAGCATGGAATCGACCATTTGCCAGATATGTCTAGTGTTCAACATCGCTGCAGGAATTAAGGCTGTACCAAGAAGACCTCAGTTAAATGTATTGGGTGCAATTTATATTTATGTCTGACAACAAAAAGAAACTGTTTTAAAATCTTCCATGAGAGAGATTAGGCTGAGATTTTTTTTACTATTGATAAGTTGATTGTTTAATATCGTGATCTCATTTCAGAAGGTACCTAACATATTTTAACTAGAAGTATCCTATAACTTCTAAGCAAGCTGACTGATTTTTTTTTACTAATTATTGTGATTAGGAAGGTAATGCTATTGTGTTCATGTAGATGTAAGAATTTGTAATAGTAGCAGTTAATATCAATAATTTTCTCTTATTTTTAAAACAGTTTGTTAATTATTTGTATTTTTGTTTATGTTTTTGTTAAGAACATTCAACAAGGTTCTTCTTTATCTAATTTCGATTTTAAGTAAATTATGCCAAAGTGTACTAGAAAAGTTTTTTAATGTTATAAGCCAATGTGTAATAATTTGTCACAATAGGGTATTTGACTAAAAAAATCGAATTAGTCCGTCAGTTAGATTATCGAAAAATATTGGATACGTATTTTTTGTTTTATCAAATCAGTAAAAAAATACGAAGAAAAAGCGCATCAAAGATGGAGAAACGCCTACGAGTGGGGGCTTGTAACGTCACTTGCCAGTAAAAAGTGTACTGGCAGGTGACGTCACCCGAGTTTTCAGCGAAGTTTGTCGCTTCATTTTTTGTTTACGTGACTAAAGAAAATATACGTGTCCAATATTTTTTGGAAATCTATCTGACGGACTAATTCGATTTTTTTAGTCAAATACCCTATTGTTAAAAAAGTATTAAAAGTAAAATATAATTTGATTTTTGAGCATAAACAGAACCGCGTTTTACTGTTTATTATGATAGTCTATATCTTATCACATCCGGAAGTCCTATAAGACGAACAATTTTCAATTCCTACTTTTGTGTATTATGACCGGAAGTACTTTTTAAAGAACAAATGGCTGGTCAAAGTAAAACATGTTAAAAAAAATAAAAAAATCTTGCAAAAAACTTATGTTCTGGCAAAAATCATGATATGCAGTGGTAACACTGTAATTACAAAATAAAGTCTCAGGACTTACGGCACTCTTCCATTTTGTTCTTTATTAAGAACAGTCGGACTTTTAGACATAGAGAGAAAAAAATATGGCGGACTCAGGAGGATATATCAACCTCAATTCGACGATATATATCAAATGTTTTTTGTGATATATTGCAATACAAAAATGGTTTAAAAAGAATATTATTTTTGCGTTTGTTACTGTATTTCTACTTCCCAAATGTAGATGGCGTGGGAGTAGAGTTAAAACATACTCCCTAATGGTAAGTTCTAATCTAAAAATGGCAACACTTCTGCCGGTATTAATGGCGTCAGTCCGTCAGTGGTGTCAGAAAATTGATTTGTCTGGTTTTAAGTACTCAAATGAATAAAACATAAAAAACATTTCAGTTTTTATTTTTTGATAATTTTAGTATGTTTATGAAACACATATGCAAATAGTATTCATAAATAATACAATGAAATAATAATATGACTTTCATACAAAATTGATATATATCAAACTTGATATATATCCGATATATATCTTAAATATCCGATATTTTGATATTTATAATAAATATCGGATATTTTCGAACCCTGATGCCCAGACACAGGGCGCCGACCCTTGAAGAATAACCCAAACAAAATTGCGACAAGAAAGTATGGAAAGATTTGGGGGACGCCTTTGCCCAGAAGTGGCATAGGCTATTAAAAGAATTTATTCTTCAAGTGTGCTGTTATTAAACTAGCCTTTTAAAGACCTGATATAACCCCATAAAGACTAGTTCACGTTAGTAGTGCATTTGCTTTAAAATTTAGTTACCTGCAGCAGCATGTAGTCAAAAATGAGTGTAGGCGCGGCGTGTGACAGTTTTCCTATGAGACGTCCTTGTGGTTTGATGTTTTCTTTGGACACTCGTTTCATTATGTGCTTTATTCTTTGTAAGGAGTTGCCTCGCACGCGCATGAGCGATGGTATCCGCTCGGCAGCTTCGTTCTTCCAACGAGAATATAAGCAGTATCTAAAAATAAAAATAATCAATTAATACAAAAAGGGCAAGAAATATTAGGCCTCTTCTTCTTTCCTTCATGACATTATCGGCAGATTTAGGGCCACTCGTACCATGTGGTCTTAGGGACGGCGAAACACATGTCCATACCATTGAAGGCATCGCTCTTTTGCCTTTTCAGCAAGAAATATTATTTATTAATTAATTATGTTGCTTTAAATAAATAAAAAACACTAAAACAACATTGAATCATGGAAACAGCATGACATTTACTTCCATAATGGTCTAGTTACAAGCAATTTAATGTTTATAATTAGATAGAAAGGAGGGTACTCTGGCATGTGAGCATGTCAGTAGCTGGACTCTTTACCTTACTTTAATTATCGACGGCTGCTTCATACAAATAATCATTTTGCGAGAAAGGGATAAAACATGAGTGATATAATTTCAAAAGCTTCTCATGTACAATAGGGTATTACACCATTTTTTGAAAAGTGTCTCAAGATGATCCTATGACTTTAAGAAAGTAGTAGAAAAATTACAAAAAATATATTTAGTAGATAAGTAGTTTTTAAACATATTTTAAATTTACATTTTAAATGTTCGCGGTTTATCAGACAAAAACGTTGGAAGCCATCTTGCTTACGCAACATATTAGTAAACAACGTATATTGCTTGCATTTTTGACAGTCACGTGGTTTAGTTGTTTAAAATTCTACTAAGTTTATGACGTCATTTGACGTTAATGACATTCGTCATGGCGGCCGTTTTGCGTGATTAAAAATACAGATACTAAAACGGAATTCTTTAAAATGGTTTTAAAATTCTATTTATTCATTTTATGAGCTGTAACTAATATATTCCGTATGTTTTCCGGTAATACTATCTTAAATATACGCTATTATATTTTTTCCCGTGGGGTAAAATACCCTATTTGCACTCATTATTTTATAAGTAGATTTAACTTTATATTCGAATAATAGCATTCACATCTAATGAATAAAATATAAGTACTTAATCACATAATATTTTGACAGTAGTCAAATACCTATTTTATTAACTGACCTGCATTGGTAGGGGTATAATTTCAATAATGTATAAACTTCCTCAGCCATACAACAGTTGCCATCCATGAGAGTGAGCGCTGGCAGTATGGCCGCGTCTAATACTGTAAGAGCTTCGTGGTGCAAATGATCTTCCTTAGTGGAACGTGCAGTCCTTAGTATACGAATTATCTATAAAATCAAAAGAAGAATTCAATTTAATATCTATATCGATTTAAATTTGTATGCATCATTGGTTAAGCAATAATTTTTCACTTCTTGTCAGATAAACATATATTATAAGCTATATATTTATACACAATTAGAGCGTTTAACCGCGTAATGACTAGTAATTCGCAAAATGGCACACGTCTTCTCTAATTATCAAAACTAAATTACGAACAAATATCATCTTTAAATGCCTGATTCGTGGCAGGACTAGTAGTAGGGGAGCCCACGATGCTAAATTGGGATTTACTCGAGCGTTATAGAGACCTATTTGGTTGCAAAGCTTAGATGATAAAAAGATAAAAATGTAATGTTAATTTTTTCGTCTTTGGGGGGAGCGGCTATAGACTTTCAAAATTTAAAAAAAAATAGCTGTTGCCTTCCTCCCTCCAGATAATTGAAACGGAGCATTTCAAAACGGAGAATTCACTCATTCACATTTGCAACTTTCTAATAATGGCCACGAGTTTGCGTGACACCTAAATCGTCAGATTATTCAACGAGAGCCTTTTTTTTAGGGTCACTTAACATCCCCTTAGAAAATCTGACATGCTTGATTAATTTTATTTTTTCTGCATTTTGAAATCTTACTTTCACTATGTAAACGATCAAATTAACATTCCTACTTTATTAACAACTAGAGGATGCCCGCGGTTATACCCGCGTTATTTAAGGCTACTGCTCCAGACCAGTAGTTTCTGAGATTAGCGCGTTCAACCAAAACAAACAAACTCTTCAGTTTTATATATTAGTATAAGATAAGTAAAACATGGATGCTATCAATATCTGACGCGCTCGAGTAAATTCTGAAATCCCTTCTTGGGCTCCCTTACTATAGGGCGCGAAATGGTCATCTTTTATTACAAGTTAGTAACGCCAGCTAGTTTATGTATGAGTAGGGGAGGAGGGGGCAAGCCTTACACAGGTCTAAACAAACGCCGTGCAAACTGTCAAATGGCTCGTTTTGATTGGTCGTCAGCCGGCGCGTGAGCTTCATAGGCGAGCGTCGCCTTTTCGACAAGCGTTTGTGTAATGTAAACAAAAGTATCAAAACAATTATTTTTCTTATTTTTTTTTTCGTGAAATTGAACAGCAGTCCTTGCGAAACCTATTTATGTACTGTGGTGTGTTATAGTTTATTATCAATCAGTTCCTTTCCGGCATTCTTAATCAATAAGCGCTAGATCATTAAACCAAAGGTAAGATGGCGTCAGTGTGTTTTTAAATTTAAACGAGCCGGTGGGGTATGGCTTCTGGGGCAAAGTGGGGTACAGTATTTGAATTATAGAAGAGTGTCCCACTGCTCCGTTTTAAAGACTTCTAAGTTGTAATATATTTTTTTTACGTTTTTAGCCAACATGGTCAGCACATACAAGAGAAAGACTGAACAGCAATCATGGTCTATGAAAGCTATGAAACAAGCTGTACACAGTGTTGTGTCTGGAGAAATGGGCTATAGAAAAGCAGCAAATATGCACAATGTTCCCCAAAAAGCATTAGAATGTTATGTTTCCAAATATCGTGGCAATCCTAATCAATTTGTTATGTTATAGTATTGTAGTTATTTTTAACTGTCGTTACATTGCCAAGATATAAAACTATTTCGTTTGAAAGTTGTGTTTTGTTTCTTAGGTACTATGACCACCCCACAATGATTAATAACGTTATCAACATAAATTTATCCATAATCATTCACAATAAATTAAGCTATATGATTCTAAGTTAAAAGTTTTACTTTTATCACATTTATTTAGTTTTAAGCGATGTTTAAACCTTAAGTATACTATGCCCCCCTCTCCCCTACCTAACTAGGTTACGCTACAAAGTACTACACCATTGTACGAAACTATACATTTTTAAATAGGTATTAATTTAATTCTCGTAAATTATATGACTGCCATTTTATACACTATCTGAATCAAACAAGAAAAAATACAGCTGCGTCAATACACAATGCTCTACAAAGTACTGAATCAGCATATTTTACAAAGATATGCAAAACATGAACAATGATATTTCTTTAAAAATACAATTGAAATGATGTTGCAGAGTACTTACTTTGTACATTAAAATAGGGTCATAGTGTAAAGATGGTCCTAACAGTATGAGGGCAGGTATGACTGTTTCCTTCATATCTTCAAATGTTTTGCATGCTGGCGGTGCGAGGCTAGATTTCAGAGGTGGGATCGGTTTGCCGATGATTTTTGGAGCAACTCGGCAGTTACTAAAAGAAAAATGCTTATTACATATTTGATTGACTACATTGTGTAATTAAATAGTTATAAGGATCCACAACTCAGTTACTTTTGATTTAGCAACTTTGCAGAATGTTAGAGCACAAAATTCTTTATCAAAACACTCAAGGTAGCTCCATGGATTATTCCTAATAGTTATAGAATGTTGCCCAACAAAAATTAACTGTAGTTTGGATGCACCACCATACATATTTATTACAAAACAAATATTTTAGTTTCATAACATTGACATATTCAACAAAAGGTATTTTTGCGACTATATTTTTTTAATATTACACCTCTGCGTACCCCTTCGGGGATACAGGCGTGAGTCTATAAATAAAAATAAAAAAAATATTTTTTTTATCCCGGACCCAGGAAAATATATAAAATACCAGAATTGCGGAAAATCCCTTCTTAGTAAAATTTCAGATTCTGGCGCCCAATAGTTTTGGCTGTAGGTTATATTTTAGTCAGTCAGTAACGGAACAATTTTATAGATACCGAAGATACTCACGTTCTATACAAGGGTTCGACGAGAGCATGCAACATGCCACACAAAGCGATGGCGGGTCGAGGCGGCATGACAGTGTTGGGCAATCGAGCCGACAGCGCCGCGAACTCGCGCCATGCATTTACATTGAGCAGCGACTCGCACAGAACTAGCTTCTGATTGCTCCAGTATTCCTGTACATATCAAATATGCCTTTTAAAATACTTTAAATATGACAAGTAGACTCTATGTTTCTAGTGTATAACGTAAGCCACTAACGGTCCGGTCACGACCAACAGCTTCGGAGAAAAGCGCGCCATGTACAGTCGAACAACTTCCCGCTAGACCAATGTTTCTAGTGTATAACGTAAGCCACTAACGGTCCGGTCACGACCAACAGCTTCGGAGAAAAGCGCGCCATGTACAGTCGAACAACTTCCCGCTAGACCAATGTTTCTAGTGTATAACGTAAGCCACTAACGGTCCGGTCACGACCAACAGCTTCGGAGAAAAGCGCGCCATGTACAGTCGAACAACTTCCCGCTAGACCAATGTTTCTAGTGTATAACGTAAGCCACTAACGGTCCGGTCACGACCAACAGCTTCGGAGAAAAGCGCGCCATGTACAGTCGAACAACTTCCCGCTAGACCAACATAAGGGCGAGAATCGCTCAGCAAGACATCTTTGCTTCCAGTGCTACTTTATACGCACATTGACACTCGTATGCAAAAACAGTTTCTGGTGTATCTCGACTCTATGAGCGAGCCAAGGGATTTTTTTTTTCAAACTGGTTTAGCACCAATTTGTTGATTGTACATCAAAATCATTGACGCTGTCTCCCGCCGCTGTAGGTCGTGACCAGGCCGTAAGGAAGGCATTTTTATATTCGTAAATAAGATGATAATATTTATATATTATATCTGTCAGGACATGTCTTTTTTTCATATTTACATAATCATATACTCATAGTGAAATACATAAAATGAGAATGGGTATTCAGCATAATGTTGAAGCAAGATGAGCGTATGGTTTCAAGTTACAGTACCTGCGGATCAACCTTTTCTTCAACAAACTCTGTAGGACCATTGGCCTGTGGCCCTTTAGTTGATACAATGCTTAATTTACGTATATAGTCCTGGACAGCTTTTAATTCCTTCTCGGCTTCTTTAGCCATAATAGAGTCATCAGGGCGTAACTACAACAAAAAATAAATTTAAGAAATGACATAAGTACTAGAAAATATTTGTATCCAGCTTTTGAGAGAAAATAGACAGTCTGAATAATTACATTGATGAAAATGCGAATATACGCGAAATAATAAGATACAAAATTACAAATGAATACATACCCATGGATATATGTCATCAAGTGCAATAACTGCATGTTGTAAAAGTAAAGCTATCACAGTCATCAACGGTGGTGGTTCCTTATAATTATCAAGAACTTCCATATTTCCTAATTTGAAGCCCAATACCTCAGAGATGACTTGAGGATCTCCCATGTAGTTCTTTATAAGTGGTATGAACAATTGATCCAAATGTGGCCGAGCCTCAAATGACTCTAGTATAATATCTAAAACTCTGTTTGGATCCAAATTGAAACAACCTGAAAATAAATATGAAACACATATTATATTGTAAGGCGTTATTACTAACGACACAGGTACCAGAAAGGGATGAAATATTAAAAAATAAATTTTAATTATGTTAATGAAAACAATCATGTAACAGTTGGAAAATCCTTAAAATAACAGCCTATTAGTTGTCTAAAAATATTGAAATAAGGAATATTAATTTTGTGTATTTCACATACCTATTAGGGACTGAATAATTTCCAACAAAGTCTTCCATTCTGTATTTTCACTTATCTCTTGATTTAATTCTACTATCAACTTAGCATAACCTTCACTTTCCTCTCTAAATAAATTGAATTTACGTTGTTTATAACTGAAAAATAAAACCAATATTTTAGCAAAAACTTCTGATTATTCTAAAAATGTGTTGATTCCAAATTAATAATACTTACTACAACTTAGTTTTAATCTTGATGAATTTTGTATAAAAGTTTTTATTTTTCAATGTCCCTACATCTTGCAGGGTGTCAATTTCTAATCTCTCCTTGAGCAGTTTATCTGATATAAAAGATTCAAGTTCTCTGACAATATAACAAAAGTTTGTACGCTCATCACTCTGAACATCGTTACAAGTTTCAGCATCAAGTACACAAACTACGTCTAGTATAATGGATGGTATATCCGCATGCAATACCTGTAACAAAAATATGCATACTAATATTATAAATGCGAGAGTATGTCTGTTTGTCCGTCTTTTACGTCGAATCAAAGCATACCATATGCTTTTGTGTATGGAGGCAATTTGTAGGCTGGCGTGTGACGTGCGCAACTTGTTTCCGAAATAGCAAGTCCCACGCAAGCAGAACGGTAGATTTTGTTATCAAAGTTTATGTACAGTTAGATGATGATGATAGCAAAGTGGTTACTTATGTGCAGCATATATGGAGGCAATTTGTAGGCTGGAGCGTGACGTGCGCAACTTGTTTCCGAAATAGCAAGTCCCACGCAAGCAGAACGGTAGATTTTGTTATCAAAGTTTATGTACAGTTAGATGATGATGATAGCAAAGTGGTTACTTATGTGCAGCATGGAGGCAATTTGTAGGCTGTAGTGTGACGTGGGCAACTTGTTTCCGAAATAGCAAGTCCCACGCAAGCAGGACGGTAGATTTTGTTATCAAAGTTTATGTACAGTTAGATGATGATGATAGCAAAGTGTATAAATGTGCAGCATATATGGAGGCAATTTGTAGGCTGGAGCGTGACGTGGGCAACTTGTTTCCGAAATAGCAAGTCCCACGCAAGCAGAACGGTAGATTTTGTTATCAAAGTTTATGTACAGTTAGATGATGATGATAGCAAAGTGTATAAATGTGCAGCATATATGGAGGCAATTTGTAGGCTGGAGCGTGACGTGGGCAACTTGTTTCCGCAAGTCCCACGCAAGCAGAACGGTAGATTTTGTTATCAAAGTTTATGTACAGTTAGATGATGATGATAGCAAAGTGGTTACTTATGTGCAGCATGAAGGCAATTTGTAGGCTGTAGTGTGACGTGGGCAACTTGTTTACGAAATAGCAAGTCCCACGCAAGCAGGACGGTAGATTTTGTTATCAAAGTTTATGTACAGTTAGATGATGATGATAGCAAAGTGGTTACTTATGTGCAGCATATATGGAGGCAATTTGTAGGCTGGAGCGTGACGTGGGCAACTTGTTTCCGAAATAGCAAGTCCCACGCAAGCAGAACGGTAGATTTTGTTATCAAAGTTTATGTACAGTTAGATGATGATGATAGCAAAGTGGTTACTTATGTGCAGCATGGAGGCAATTTGTAGGCTGTAGTGTGACGTGGGCAACTTGTTTACGAAATAGCAAGTCCCACGCAAGCAGGACGGTAGATTTTGTTATCAAAGTTTATGTACAGTTAGATGATGATGATAGCAAAGTGGTTACTTATGTGCAGCATGGAGGCAATTTGTAGGCTGTAGTGTGACGTGGGCAACTTGTTTACGAAATAGCAAGTCCCACGCAAGCAGGACGGTAGATTTTGTTATCAAAGTTTATGTACAGTTAGATGATGATGATAGCAAAGTGGTTACTTATGTGCAGCATATATGGAGGCAATTTGTAGGCTGTAGTGTGACGTGGGCAACTTGTTTACGAAATAGCAAGTCCCACGCAAGCAGGACGGTAGATTTTGTTATCAAAGTTTATGTACAGTTAGATGATGATGATAGCAAAGTGGTTACTTATGTGCAGCATATATGGAGGCAATTTGTAGGCTGTAGTGTGACGTGGGCAACTTGTTTACGAAATAGCAAGTCCCACGCAAGCAGGACGGTAGATTTTGTTATCAAAGTTTATGTACAGTTAGATGATGATGATAGCAAAGTGGTTACTTATGTGCAGCATGGAGGCAATTTGTAGGCTGTAGTGTGACGTGGGCAACTTGTTTACGAAATAGCAAGTCCCACGCAAGCAGAACGGTAGATTTTGTTATCAAAGTTTATGTACAGTTAGATGATGATGATAGCAAAGTGGTTACTTATGTGCAGCATATATGGAGGCAATTTGTAGGCTGTAGTGTGACGTGGGCAACTTGTTTACGAAATAGCAAGTCCCACGCAAGCAGGACGGTAGATTTTGTTATTAAAGTTTATGTACAGTTAGATGATGATGATAGCAAAGTGGTTACTTATGTGCAGCATGGAGGCAATTTGTAGGCTGTAGTGTGACGTGGGCAACTTGTTTCCGAAATAGCAAGTCCCACGCAAGCAGAACGGTAGATTTTGTTATCAAAGTTTATGTACAGTTAGATGATGATGATAGCAAAGTGTATAAATGTGCAGCATATATGGAGGCAATTTGTAGGCTGGAGCGTGACGTGGGCAACTTGTTTCCGAAATAGCAAGTCCCACGCAAGCAGAACGGTAGATTTTGTTATCAAAGTTTATGTACAGTTAGATGATGATGATAGCAAAGTGGTTACTTATGTGCAGCATGGAGGCAATTTGTAGGCTGTAGTGTGACGTGGGCAACTTGTTTACGAAATAGCAAGTCCCACGCAAGCAGGACGGTAGATTTTGTTATCAAAGTTTATGTACAGTTAGATGATGATGATAGCAAAGTGGTTACTTATGTGCAGCATATATGGAGGCAATTTGTAGGCTGTAGTGTGACGTGGGCAACTCGTTTACGAAATAGCAAGTCCCACGCAAGCAGGACGGTAGATTTTGTTATTAAAGTTTATGTACAGTTAGATGATGATGATAGCTAAGTGTATAAATGTGCAGCATAATGAAATCATAACTCAATTTAAAAAATGTGCGCAACGTTATCCAATGAACTTAGATTCTGATGTAAACAACATCTTTATCATATTTTCTTACTTATTTCTGTATCATATTTTCTTACTTATTTCTTTATCATATTTTCTTACTTACTTCTTTATCATATTTTTTTACTACTTCTTTATCAAATTTAGCAGAACAAGGATGCTCTACTGACTGCCACTCTCGGCCGAAGCCCGAAGGAGAAAAGAGGAAGGCTGAGAAAGACGAGAACCTTCGACCATCCTACCAATAAGCCGATCGGAAACCTTGAGTGGTTAAATACCCTGTAGAAGATCAAGTACAGGTCTTTGAGAAACGCCTGGTACTAACTTCACAAACTTTTAGAATAGAATACTAACCAAAATGTGGTATGCTGGTGACTGTTGAATGCGGGCCATCATCGAGCTGAGTCAGTTATAAGCGTCAGACGATGTCTCGCATTGTATTCGCATCCTAAACTCATAAATAAATATGTCTTTATGTAACCAGGCATTTTCATCAATCAGTAAATACTAAAATTTCGTCTAACGGATTTTACATGTGTAAAGGAATACAACATAAATAGACACAAGACTTCCAAAAAATTGTCAAATGGTGAAAGAGTGCGTTGGCGACCATAGTTGATCACTAGTCAGTTTGGCTTAGGGAAGGCCATTCCACTATAGAGCAATTACACAGGGTCTACTTGACTATAAGAGAAAGTCTAGAATGTAAATTTGGGAGGCGTTTGATAAGGAGTGGCATAAAGGGTTGCGTAAAATCTAACAACAATTACCGTGTACTTTCTTTCGATTATTAGGATTGAATCTCGTGAAGAGATTTTGCAAAACCAATAATTATAAAGAATTAAAGTTGTGTTTCTTCCATATCAAAGCTGTAGTCTTAACAGAACTCGAAAGCTCTATCTATAACATCTTCTCTGCAGACTAGACTGCTGTTAAACATCTAGTTGATAGTCTACAATACTTATATTATGCCTATTTGGACTAACGGGATCCAAGTATGGAGCACTGCTAGTAAATCAAACCCAGCCAGTACCCAACATGCTCAAAATATATTTCTGAGAACCCCTGCCACTGCACCCTGGTTAACAACCACTCAAGAAATAGATAAGTTTCTCAAAGTTACCATGACGGAAAAATTTTAGGTAAAAATTTCGAAATACGTCGCCGTTTTTAGAGGTTGTGAGTGATTGGATGGGGAGGGGTGAGGTCTCGGAACCATTTTCACTTGCCGGAAAAACTTGGTTTCCTCTGAAAACTACAACACTTCCACTACTTCCAAACGCCATTGAAACTGCGATAGCAAACTGCGATAGCGTTATTTCAGTGTCCAAAAGTGAGAAAGCCGAGGTAGTACAGTAAAGCAATCAAAACAGAATTCAAGAACGAAGCCAAGACGTAGCAAAACAAATCAAAACTGAAGAACTCATTCACAATTCACATAATATATGTATAGTCGAAAGCAAAGTAATGACGCACAAATTCGACATTCGCTGTCAATATCATCCATACAAGATGGCGGGTTGCGTTTCGTTTCACGTTTTTTACATAAAACCTAAATGGCATACAATAACTAATGGCATATATCCGGATCAATGGAAGGTATCCCGAGTTACTCCGATACCGAAAGCCAATAATAAATCCTCAGTTGAGGAACATCGTCCAAATGCGGTTTTGTCATGTCCAGCTAAGGTGTTCGAAACAATTGTGCATAAAGAAATTTACCACCAATTAAAAGCTTACTTGTGTAATGAACAACACGGCTTCCGACCCGGTCGTTCAGTGGAAACAAGTTTGTTGTCGCTCGTTGATTACGTCTCGAAGGGTTTGGATAGGGGGCATGAAGTAGATGTTCTTTGTTTTGATTTTAAAAAGGCGTTCGATGCCGTAGACAAATGACATCTTACTGAGCAAATTACAAGCCATAAGATTCACACCAAAGCTTCTGCATTTATTCGCTAACTATCTCTTGAACCAGGAACAATTTGTTGCTCATGGATGTTTTCTTTCAGGATCATATCACACGCGATCTGGAGTGAGCCAGGGATCAGTTCTTGGTCCATTACTTTTTCTTCTAATGATTAATGATCTTGTCAATGTAGTACAATATGCTAAATGCCTGCTTTATGCGGACGACTTGAAGTTAGTACTCGAAATTACTGAGAGTCGCACTCGCTTGGATCCCCAAAGTGATATTGATCGAGTCTTACAATGGAGTCTAACAAATAAATTGTATTTCAATGCCAGTAAGTGTTACATTATGATTATGACATTCAGCCGTAAATCACGACCTAGTCAAACCGTGTACAAATTAGGTGATACCGCGGTAACTCGCGTATTTAACATGCGTGATCTTGGCGTGATCTTCGATTGTGGTCTGACATTTATAATAATAATAATCATTTATTGCGAACATAGGTATTACAAAGATGTTACAGAGGTGTTACAGAATGTTCAGTGCTTCTATATTCTGCCAGTCAGCATGCAATGTTTTATAGGGTAGAGTATTTTATAAATTTAAAGTTACACACTATATAATCACCCAAAAATAATAAGTAATGGTAATAATTTTAGTTTGGAACATTAATCATAATTATATCTCAATGTCAGAACAAACTCATAAATCTCCATCATAAATTAGCATAGAAAATGTCAAGTAAAATTATTATCAGTCAGAAAATTAATTAATCAGAATTATGTCAATTGTAAAAAATGAAATCATGTCAATTAATTAGATAATTTACTGTGAGTTATGTTTTGTCATTTAGATATTCAGTTACAGTATAATATGCCTTCTTAAGAAGAAATTGTTTAAGTGAATGCTTTTGTGTATCTACATTACTACATTTCAATATTGCTTTGGGTAGATGGTTATGAATTCGAGGAGCCATACAAAAAACACTCCTATCGAACTGTGCAGTTCTGTTTGCCGGAAAACATATTTTATTCTTATGGCGTTCACTCGTAGGTGATTTAAACAAAGACTTATTTAAGGCAACAAATATAGCAGTCTCATAAATATCGATACAGGGCAGGGTTAATAGTTTTAGTTCAATAAACGTAGGTTTACAACTATCAGTATATTTATGTTTACAAATTGCTCTCACGCACCTCTTCTGTGCCTTAAACACCGTATCCTTTTCAACCGAGTTGCCCCAAAATATTACCCCATACCTTAACAAGGACTCAACATGACCACGATATGCAGTTATAACAGCCGACTGGTGGACTACCTTCCTAAGCATGTACAGTGCATATGAAAATTGGCTTAATTTAGAACATATGACTTCAACATGATGTCTCCAATTCAAACTGCAATCAAGATGCAAGCCCAAAAATTTTGCAGTTTCCACTTCATTTATTTGTTGTCCGCTATATTTTACAACAATATCTTTTGTTTTGTTGATATGATTTCTAAATCCCATTATGTTCGTTTTATCTAGCTTTATGAGTAAATTATTACATTTTAGCCATTTTATTATTTGATTTAGTGTTTCATTCATATCTCTTTCTAACTTTAGAAAGAGATATGAATGAAACACTAAATTTTTACACGTATTTGTAAACATGACCGTACTGTCATCGGCGAATAGGACAATATTTTGTTTGATAGCATTAGGCAGGTCATTTATATATATAATAAATAACAGGGGACCTAAAACACTTCCCTGAGGCACACCTTGTTTTACCACTTGATATCCAGAGGAAAAAACAGTTTCCTTTTTGGTTTTAGGGCATATGCGAGTGATCTGAGTGCATTGTACTCTATTAGAGAGATAGGATTTTAAAAGTTTCAACACATTGCCCCTTACGCCGTAAGCTTCCAGCTTTTTAAACAAAAGATTATAATCGACATAATCGAACGCCTTTTGCAGATCCAAGTACAGTGCCGTGACGATTCTTTTATTGTTAAGGCTAGACATAACAACTTGCAAAAATTTATATACCGCTAAATTAATGCTCTTTTCTTTCCTAAAGCCCACTTGTTCATCCGCGAAGATATCATTTTTTTTAAAAAAGGTGCTAAGTTTACTACTAATTACTTTTTCAAATACCTTCGATATTGTTGGTATAAGGGATATTGGTCGGTAATTGCTCATTTCTAGTTTGCTATTCTTTTTAAAAAGTGGTTTAACAATAGTAGTTTTTAATTTTTCAGGGAATACACCAGATACAATACACATATTTATTATGTAACTTAAGATAGGTGAAATAATATTAGATACGGCTTTCAAAATCTTCGTATGTATGTCATCATAGCCCGTGCTATTTGTATTTTTTAAGGAAACAATTATTTTATAAATGTCAAAAGGCGTTGTAGGGGTCATAAAAAGTGAATGTAATAAGGTCTTATTGACTGTAATTTTATTAGAATTCGTGCTACTAACACTATGTGTAGACCCTGTTCCTATAAAATATGTATTGAAACTATCCGCAATAGCAATAGGATCTTCAATGATTTCGCCATTTACACTTATTTGTTTTATTTCCTCAACAGGCATGGATTGTTTATTGTTATTTATAACTGACCATGTTGCTTTTGATTTGTTTATGGCAGTTTGAATCATATAGTCATTTTGAGATTTTTGTGTCAATTTGATTATTTTGTTAAGACGTGCAGAGTATTGTTTAAAGATATTTCTATTATGTGTGTTAGGACTTTTCCTATTTCACCAGCATATCTCCGCAGTGGCCGCCGAATCATAAAGGCGACTAGGTTTCGTTTTGCGCAATGCACGTGATTTCCGTGATCATCAAAATACTGTACAATTACCTTGTTAGAAGTAAATTGGAATTTGCAGCTTGTGCATAGAGTCCATATGAATCAACATACACCTTACTTATTGAAAAGATTTAAAAGGCCTTCCTACGCTACTTCTACAAGAGAAATCATGGGTGTTATCCATTTATGTACCCTACAGATTTCTTGCTTGGTACTTTAGGATATAATTCCCTAGCTGTCCGGCGGTCTCAGACGCAGGTCATCACTGCTCTGAAAATTCTGCGAAATGTGATTGATTGCCCAGAATTACACAATATACTATGTGCGATTTATGTCCCCGACAATTATCTACGCCACCGGCCCAACCGCCGTCCCAGACTTTCCGACCGCACCGTGCCGCACAGTGTTGCGTGCACATAACCGTTGTAATAATGTATGTAAAATCCTTGCGTTACTGACTGACTGACAGACACGCTACAGCCGAAACTACTGGACGCAATTAGGTGAAATTTGGCATGTATGTTCCTTGAGGACCGTAGGGGTGCACTAAGAAGGGATTTCCCGAAATTCCCACGGGATTGGGAATAATGATTAAATTACAAATAATGTGCGGGCGAAGCTGCGCGCGGCTTCTAGTAATAAATAAATATCGCTTCTATTAATTCCACTAGTTTAGTAAACTGAGGTTGACGGAGCCCTGCTTCGCAAGGCTCCTATTTTCGGGTAAAGGGTCAAAAGAGAACCTAACACAACCTATTTAGTTACTTGAATTACAGTCTCACCTAACCCTGGGCACTCGAAAGCAAAGGAATGGGATGCACAAATTTGACATTAGCTGTCAATATCATCCATCCAAGATGGCAGGTTGCGTTTCGTTTCAAGTTTTTCACATAAAACCTAAAAATTACATTTGTAAAACTGTACTAAAGTATAAAAATTATGTTCCGTTTTGCATAATTGCTGAAGTATTTAAGAATTTTTGGAAATTGTTTAAAAATATTTAGATGCAACTCTGGCAGCCAAAATTACTTTTAAGGGATTAAAACTAACTCCCTTAAGCCCCCTACACCACCAATACCCTCAAATTCAGGCAACTCGTTTTGAAATCCAACCCAAATTTTATGTTTAGAGAGCATACTCTAAAATGTGTGTGATTGCCTGTAAACCACATAAACCTACTTGCATATGCCCTAGTTGAAGAGCTCCTTATGACTATAAGGTTACAATGGCATGTCCTGGAGAACTTGCTTAAAAAAAAAAGAGGACTGAAGAGTCTGAATCCTCTTCCTCACTATTTTCAGTCCACACATCTATTTATAGTCTACTGACTGATCACCGATGTTCAAGGAAACAAAAAGGTAATACCAAACTTTATATGTGAATGTTTTAAATGAATTCCATACTTCTACTTTCAGAACTTCCTTAAGGGTAACTATTTACCAAAAGTTGTAACACATGGCAGTCAATATTACACAGCTGATGCTTTCAAAGCATATAAATTTGTCATATGACAGAAAAACAAATTAATGCCTCTCTAAAAGCATGGGTCCTCTATTAACATCTAAAATTCAAATTACTCAGTAAAACTATAATTCATTGGATTGGACATTGGAATAATAACAAATAAATACCTAGGGTTAATATTAAATTGGAAAGGAATTTTATGGACAATTTCTATGAATAGATAACTGATTAATAAATATCACTACATAATGAGTTTTCCTGTAATAATATTATATATCAGTTATTACTTACTGCTATATCCCGGAGAACAGAAAGTACAGCATCTTTTTTGAGATTTCCACGAAGTCCACAGAGCAGCAAATCGTATACAGTCAGAGATAAGCCCGAAAGCTTCCCCGATTTAGAAAAAAGTGGACTTTTTTCTTCATCTTTGATGTACTGAGACACATGCTTCAAACTAAAATAAAATATTAACTTAAATTATCACATAAAACAAAAAGAACATAACACAGGACAGGTCCAGTATTTTTAGAATACCTAGTATTACACATGCCTGTTTCCAATTATGACAACAGGTACAGATCAAAATTTCATAACAATAATATTCATAAACAATATTATCTCAAACTTATTATTTATTGAATTATAGTTGCGTTATTACATTATTATGACCTCTTGTGAAGAGTAGTAAGCTTTACTCATTTTAGGTTAGCCATACATTATGTTTGTATAAAACTGACTACATGCTTAATATTTGTTATTAAATAGACCTAACATATTATAAACACTAACAAAACTGATCTTGTATACTTTGTGTTCATATTAAAACAAATAACTCATATTTATAATTATTTTTATGGATATTGTTACCCAAATTATGTAGGTTCTGAATTTCTGATAATAAAATTATACTTTGGGTACTATAAACGGTTTTACGTCATAATACCTGGGCACCAAACTAATTAGTTGCCCTCATAACATCTAGACTAATATTTATGACCATATTATGATGTAAATCTCATAGTTTGTTATATCTACGACTTAGGAACAAGTCAACATATTGCTGTTTATATACAATGTGCGTCATTCGTTATCTTTACAATAAAAGTGATCAAGGAACAGGACAACGCTACAATAACCGTAGAAACAAGCAGTTACAAATAATTCATAATATTTGTAACTTAGAAATGCTTAGTTCCAGCAATACAATTTTTCAAATCTTTATCAAGACAAAACTTACAATTGTTCTTTGCCAGTTTTTTCCCAAGATTTACAGTAGTCAAGAACAAACTTCGCATGAGATCCCATGATGATTAGAATCTCACGAAATAACACAAGTATTAGAGTAAAATTTGCTATTTTACGATTTACCAAATTACAGCGCACGCTGGCGCCATGATTGATTTGATTAACTTCGTTCAAATTCGTTCATTTCATTCATTCCACTATTACCATAGGCTATAAATAATTAAAGGTAGAAACCTTGGTAGAAACCTTTTTGGTAGAAACAAACCAAACTTACAGCCAAAGAAATATAACCTTCTAAACGTAGTCCAACCTCTCTGCTTACAGCTGTGCGACAGCTGATGGCGCTGATGCTGGGCGGCAGCTGTCATCTAATGTTGTGTCCAAGGAGGTTGTGTCCCTTCCCTTAGAATACTAAAGGCTCCTACGCACTATGCGGTTAGCAGGAATACGGCCAGCCGTCCGGCTAACCGCATGATGCGCCCCTACTACGCACTATGCGGTTGCATAGTGCGTAGGAGCACTTAAAGCCCGTTCATACTAGCGTTTGTTGAGCGTAGGTAGGCATTCAACCTTAAACGAGCGTGTGCACTTAACCCTAAGGTTAAGTGCTCGTAGGTCTGCACGGAGCAAAAATAGGGACAACGCGGCGTAAGCAACGCGTTGTCCCAACGTTTGCTCTGCAATAAATGTTGTTTTATGCCCAAAATATCCCAGACCGCGGGCCTTAAAACGAACGAGTCTTGGATGTAACAGGTATAACGCTAAAGTTCCATGCTGATGATATGTTATTTAATTGAGACCTTTGTACGTACCATTCACATAGTGTAGGAAATAAGTATCAAAATCGCACTGCAACTACTAAGCTTTTGAGTAGACGGGGCAATTACGTACCGTTTTCAAAAAAGCGTTTTCTCATTTTTTTAAGAAAAGTGTGATCTGTTTCCTTATGTTATGACTTAAATAATGCAATTTTATTACAATAAATCGCCTAGCAACTTTTTGCAGTATAAGTAGCATAACAGATGAATAACAAGTTAGTACGATACTAGGTTGAATAAAATAATTGCTGAATAAACGTCTTAGCCCACTTACACGACTCCGCTCACACATACATAAATTAGCAGGCCAGACAGCTCGCTGTGTGCTAAATGTTGCCAATGTAAAGAATACCTAAAGGGCAACAGTTAAAGCTCATATTTGAATGATATTCTTTTTGTTGGGTGGGAGCGGAGCCGTGTAAGTGGGCTAAGAGTGGCTAAGACCTTAAAGGGACTTTAGGGACTTAATCGGGAATAGGTATGTCCCCAATCAGAACGCTCAGGGTCATTCAGAGGGCGATGGCAAGCAAGAACTATGCTTAAGTATACTTAGTTGCACTGCGAAATCCAATCAGAAAAGAGGTGATCCACATGAGTACCAAAGTCAGCTATCCGAATAGCCAAATAAATATATCAATAACCGTCACTGAATCCGATTTATAAGATTGGAATAAATGCGGACGTGTGTAGTGTAGCGTTAAAATGTAAGATATTATGTCCGGTTTGTCTGCCCATCCGTACTGGCGGGCCTGGCGCACATATTCTACGCGTACTACATCATCAATGCTCTTGAAGGCTAATAACTGTAGCCGTTACCTATCCTATACCTATCTGAAGTTAACGGATAGTTCGAAACCATTTTTATGAGAAACCGATAATGTTAGTGCAATATCCGTATCGACATTCAAATGCGAAATGTCGTATCCTTAACATCCATATTTGATACATATTTGCCTCATCTATCTGAGGGCAATTTAAAGGTTAATTAATTCATCGTCCTAGCACTATCGCGCGCGCATCCAAGCTCGCCAGCAAGTAAGGTCAACTAAGGTCCGCCATACTAGTGTAACCAGATATGACAGAATATCAGCTTTTTTACAGAGTGACTGCCGTCTGACTTCCATGAATCAGAGGGATAGGGATACTCCATGGTTTACACCAGTGTCAGTTTATTTGAGGGTAGGGTACTGACTCCCGAATGATTGTCAAATATCTTCATGACAGCCAGGACCAATGATTTAACGTTCTCCCCAGGGTACAGTTGAAGTGATAATTAATTAGTTTAAATCAATATAACTTCAAAAACCGAATTAATTCTATTATTAGAATGAATTAGGTTTTTACCTCTATGTAGGCTCAAGCCTACTGTATCACCACATAGTTCCAGTAACGTGATAAATAATAATGTGGTTTAAATAGCAACCCCAAAATTAGCTAGTGAAACAATTTAGAACAGTAAAAAAACATGTAATTATACAAAATATAAACAAATATCAGTCATCATTGCACAATCCAAACAATTCATTAAAAATGTGGCTTAATCCAAGATCATTCATATATTTTGCAAGGTCACTCTTATTTGTTTCAATTTCTTCAAATTTTGAAAACTTTTTATATGTTTTTTCATCACATGGTGGAAATGTTTCGGTTTCTTTAATTACTATTTTCTTCCAATTCGTTGACTTGATATCTTGCCACCACTCTTTACAATCACTGTGGTGACCTTCGATACATATAATACCAGGTTTGCCTGGTAGTGAGAACCCTGTTAATTTCAACTCTCGAGCTCTACTTACAATCTCATCTCTTTTTCGTTTACTGTAAATATGATGAGAATAAATCCAAAGTCGAGCAAATTCATCCTTTTCACTTTGCTTTCTGTTTCTTATCTTTAGATCTGTAACAGAAGTTACCTCTTGTGCAGTGATTTCAAATTTATGAATATTTTCCTGTACCCATGTAATAGCTGTGTAGAGACATACTTCTCCTATGTGATTTTCTTTAATGTAATCTGATAGTTCTGAATTTAACCTTGATTCATTTTGACGATTAAACTGATTACATCTTACATAAATATCAGGCTCTTCATTCGGATACAGTTGTGGTAAATTAATAAAGAACTCCAGTTTTATGTTGTTGATAGCCAGGTTAAGTTTGTAATCAAGATGATTAGGAATGTATTCTGTTTTATTATCTAGAAAACTGTTTATTTCATCTATAATACATTTATCACTTAATACAATTTCACCTTGATCAGGGTACATTGATTTTAATAATTCATATTCACTTATTTGTTGTGATAAACATTCAACAATTGTTTCCTTCATAGTGTCATTTTTATTTACTGCCATTATTACATGAATGATGTTAACTTAAATAGAATCGCATGATGATTTTGTTTTAGTGGCCACCTGAGGCACCGTGACCATGACTAAAGATTTTCAGTCTGTTGAAAAATCCTTTATGAGTTTTCCAATTTGGACAATGAGCCTCAGCCCACATAGTGCCGTTGTAGCTACACACAAACAATGCTTCTAGGCTTCTACATGGATCAAGATGAAAAGTGATTACTATAACGCAGTGGAGTAATTATTAATTACCAATTTGCTTAATTAATTATTGTAAATTAATTGTATTTTTATTTTCGATGTGTGAAAGCAAAAAGTCAATTGTCAATTACGTCAAACGTCATAATTGTCACCTTTTTTTTTTCAATGAGTTAATAATCTATGGATTTGCCATAGTATACATATATAAACGTTACACTCAAGAGGCGCCAAACACAAAATAAATATTTGAACTAAGACTTTGAATGCTTTGTTCACACATTTGAACACTTGTTTGTTTCACCTGCCTGGCATGCTTCACAGACATATTCCTTTCACTATCCTTTTTTTTCAAAAGTTTGACAGTTCAAGGTCCTGTGTAACACAGATCTGTGAATAACATGGATTGGACGTACTACGAAAGTACTAGTACCTACGAAATTAGCTTGCATTTTACTTCATCAATGTGCATACCTACGAAATGATGTGGAGAATAAAATGGCTGCCGTTGGGTTGGACTCCAGAATATAATCGATATCGACATTGAACCGGTTAGAGGTAAATAATATATTACTGTAGATTTAGAAAAAATATGTAAATTGATATTTGTGGTAAGTAACTTTAGATCTTTTGCCAAATTAGTGTATTCCATAATGCAAATGCGGGTGAACATGGTAAAGCGAAAAACGTCCCTTGTATCACAGTCAAATAATCCATACAGTCGTTCGACGAACGCGTCTAGACGGGTCAATCGTGCGGGGGCCAAGAGGTGAGACGCGGGAAGAGCGGTACCTAGTTACGTATATCGCCTTAGTTCCTAACTAGGTACAAGTTTTTGGGGGCTGGCACGTGCTTGTTTTTTGTTCGTTACTTATTTATTTGCTTATGAATATTAATTAAGATGGTGCATACGACTTGTGCTGTGAGACATTGAAATTCTTTATGCTCTTTAAATATTTAAATAAATAAGGATTTAAAAAATCTGCGATTTCATCAATTTACTTATACCAAAGAAGAAAATTTGATTAATTATAATTATTTATATTATTTTGAAATGTATGTACCTATAACCACTTAAAATAATGTGCACATTCCTACTAATCTACTAACTTTTTACAATATCTCATGTCTGGCCAAATCACAGAATAAAGTAGCAATAATTGTATGTAAACGTGGCAGACGTAAGAAAGTATGCGTTGTAAGGTAATATTTGATTCTGGTGTGATTTTAAGGCCTTGCCACACGGCACAATTTGACCACTGATAAAATTTTCAATCGAATTGGCTTTGCCCGTCTACACGACACAATCAAATCACTGATTTTCATTCCGTCCACCCGATTGGTTAAAATCTGGTGGTACCGCCCACCCGATGAACTTGAGTTGGACGACTGGCGTCTACACGTCACGATTTCATCAAATGATTTAGTCAAGTTGGACGTAAAATTGTGCCGTGTGGCAAGGCCTTTAATTTCATTCAATAAGTACCTAGTACCTTCGCATTAGGTAAGTACCTATCACATATTTTTATGTATCTTGGTAACGGCGCATCCTAGCTCAAAAATAACCATATTTTTGGCCCCCTTTTATAAACCCCACACATGTTCTCCGTAATCTCAAAGCCCGGTCACCCATCCATAAAATGACCGTGATGTCTATTGCTTTACCTTAACGTAGTTTGCACGAAAAATATCTGCAAAATACTTCATATCGATAACATAAGCTCTGCAAGCTGATCCCAAGGTTACCCATCCATTAAACCACCGCTATGTCAATCGCTTTATTTTAACTTGGTTTGTACAAAAAATGCTTTATATTCTTAACCGCCTCCCACGACACCTGCGGGATGAAATAGGTGCTGACTGACACTTTGTATGCAAATCTGCCACCGTACGAAAAATTAAACGTGTTTTATAATAATTATTTATCGTCAATTATTGTAATATAATAAACTAGCTGTTTCCCACGGTTTCACCCGCGTCCTGAGGGAACTTCTTCGCGTACCCGGTTAATTTTTAGCCTAAGTTCCTCCTACATCAGGCCAGTGAGGGTCCCGTCAAAATAGGTCCAGCCGTTCCAGAGATTAGCGAGAACAAACAGACAGAAAAAAATTGTAAAAAAATTCATTTCGGTGTATGTACCGTGTATACAAACAGACACTCAATTTTATTTATATGTATAGATAAGTGATTTACACTATATTATTCAAGTAGCGTAGCAATTGTAATATATTTCTAAAATAAATAGACGGTGTTTGAATAAGTAGGTATTGTTTACATGTGGCAGCCCTAGCCTACTTACCCTTGTCTAGACGTTGTCGGCTTTTTCTAAGAGATCAAAGGCGTCAAACTACTGTATGTCTTTATACTGTGCTTGTATCATGTAACAAAATATTCTCTGGTTGTTAATATCGATACTGTGTCGCTGTGAAAGTACCGGACATGAATGGCACCATAACCGCTTGCCGCGCTAGAACATCGGAATTCCCGAACGCCCGTCGGCTCACGCGATAACGTAACGCCACGCGCACGCGCCAGATGGCCGCACTCAACAAAACATTTTTTGTTTACTCGTTGGCGACGGGCGTAATCTCAAGTTATGTTTTTGTTAGAGCTTATGAATGGCCCTTTCGGGTCGTGCTAAGTGTTTGTTGATATTTCGTCTCTTATTTATTATAATAAATGGTAAACATTGACTATGGTTGAAAATAAACATTATGTGAACTTTAAAAATTATTATTTCGAAAAGTAAATCGATACCATATATATTTTATGGCTTTTATTGGTGGTAGGGTTCTATCTTCATACGAAAAAAAATACAAACACACGTCATAGTAAAAAAATATTTATTTACAGGCATAAAACTGGCACAAAATATTTTGCCGACGGTGAAAAATTTTCAACAGAATTAAATAAATTTAAGAATTTAATAAAAGTTTAACGAAACTTAAAAATATAGTTACTATCTGAAAGCTACATTCATAGAGGAACTTATGCGTAAATATTAAGTGCATAGGTCTATTCAATACAGAAATACATGAGATTTATAGAAGGAAAACAAAAGTCCGTTGCGACTTACACGGCACCGAAAATCACACAGAAATTGAAATATACTTACCTCTGGGTAAAACCCCTTTGCACACACATTACCTATATTATAATTAACCAATAAATCAGTAATTTACTCAAAAATACTCACCCGTTAGCAAAAATACATTTTTTTTCTGTAACAGCAAAATGTGTGGCGTCGCGAATTCACTGAGACTGACTTTGAGAAATTATTTCTTAACCACAGACAAACTTTTGATGGCCAGTGTTGCAATTTTTTAAGGCAGATTTTTTAAAGGCGCCAATATATTACAAACATCGTAAGTTCAATTATTTCCATGTTTTCTTTTGTTCTTTGTTATAATGATGCTATTTACAAGGTATTTCAGAAGTTAGACGTTAAACTAACCAGGTAATAACGCAGATAAGTCGAAAAATAAACCTAATTCGCATTATTTACACTCACAAATGCCACCCAAAAAACGTCCTCACCATTGCAAAATAACAGACACAGAGCAGATTCAGAGGTTGTTTGAAGAAGTTTCAGATTATTCTTCGGCTCCCATCATTGAAGAATCAGAAAAATCCTATGATGAACGAGAGGAAAGCCAAAGAAGATCTCAAAGTAGTCGTCTGCTAAAGCATACGTGTCACACTTGATGGTGCAGGTTGGTACGCATCGTGACGGAAATGCTAAAGCAATCGCCCGTATTTGTATGTTGGTAAATCTACAATTACCTATGTATTTTTTACCTCTCACCGACATTGGTCGATATATCGATTATATTCTGGGGTACAACCCAAACGGCATCCATTTTATTTGTCCAATATTTCGTAGGTATACACGCCGACTTCATAGGTATGGTCAGTCCATGTCATTTTGAGGTCGATGAGGAATTTTAGATTCTGGCGGGAACCTTAAAAAAGCGCGGATAAGAAAATTTTTCAATTTTAATTTTTTACTAAATATTCGGTGGTTTTTGCTTAAAAGTTGATCCAAAACAATAGTGATAGGTGTGCAAACCCGTGGAAATGGTGGGAAATGAGGGGGGCGGGGATAACCCGCCCACCTCACATAAACGTCCTCGGCCTGAGGCTGGAGACGGCGGGACAGAGAAGGACTGTGGTAATGGCGGCGGCGGTGAGAATTATGACTATATACCTTATACAAAACCAGACTATAAAAGACTTTACCCAGAAAATGCAACTTGTACAGATTTTAAAGTGTTTATAGAAGCTACAAACAATAAAGATAGAATAGGCAATAAGAGCCCTATCTATCTCAATCACATATTTTCAAGTGAGATAAAAGGAGTGACGGCTATACAGAGAATCAACGGAAATAAAATAGCAGTCATATTTAAACAGTATAATACGGCCAATAACTTTATTAACAACAGTGTTTTTCATAACAAACATGGCTTGAAAGCATTTATTCCGGCTGCGCAAATAGAAAAAACAGGCATAATTAGATTTGTACCAGCAAACATTTCGAACAAAGAACTATACACAAAATTATCATCAATTTATGAAATAATAGCTATAAGAAGATTCACAAAGAAGGTAGGACAAGAGCGAGTACCATTACAAACAGTTAGCATTACTTTTCTATCGAATATTCTCCCAGACAATGTACAATACGATTTGTTTTCATACCGAGTTTTCGAATATATACCCCCATTACAGCAATGTTTCCGATGCTTTAAATTTAACCACTCCGCTAGGATATGTAATGGCAAACAAAGATGTTCCATTTGTGGAGGTGAGCATTTATATAAAGAATGTGATAGACCAACAGAGATCTGCTGTTGCAATTGCAGCGGGCCTCATCTTGCAATTTCGAGATTATGTCCAATTAAGTTAAATAAAATATTAGAAAAGAAAAATAAGATAACATATGCAAGTGCTACAATCACAAAACAACACTCAAGTGATAACATTGAATTTCCACCCTTGCCACCTCCAAAAATGAAACCAATTAACACTGTAAATAAATCTGTAAATAAGTCTGTACATACATCTGTAAATAAGTCTGTAAATACATCTGTAAATAATACTGTACATAGTGTAAATAACTCTAGAGATGTCTCTCCTAAAGTAGACATCAAAGCCCAAATAGTTGCCAACAACGATGTACTTAAGGCCCTGGTACAGACGTTGGTGGAACTGGGTAATAAGGGCGATAATACGCCTACCACTGTAAATACCATTAGAGAAACACTTATTAAAAACCTCAAGTAATGGATCCAAGTCATACAATGTCTAAGCTACGTATTGCTCAATATAACATTCAAAGTGCTAAAAATAAAAAACCCTTACTGATTCAATTCTTACAAAAACAAAATATTGACATTTGCTTACTTAACGAAACATGGTTTAAAGACAATAGTTTTAGAATACCTGGATATAATATTTATAATAAAAATTCTAAAAATACTCATAATGGTGTAGCAATACTAATTAAGCCATATTTAAAGTACAAAGTTTTAAACACTAGATTTTATGAAGAAATTCAAACTGTAGCTCTGTCCTTATCTACGGTGCATGGTAGCTTGACTATTCTTTGTGTATACTGTCCTCCTTCTAGTAGACATATACGGATCAATAGACTACGTAATATTATCAATGATCTTCCAAAGCCTATATTTGTAAGTGGTGACTTTAATGCACACCACATCGCTTTTGGTTGTCTATCCACTAAGAGCAGAGGTCAGGATTTATTTAATATCATTGATGACTTGGATTTATGTATATTAAATGATGGTAGTTTTACAACTGTTAACAACCCGAGACGAAATCCGTCTGCAATTGATGTAAGCTTTATTAGTGCTAACCTCGCATCAATATGCGAGTGGTCTGTACATGATGATGCCATGGGCAGCTATCACTACCCAACAATAACAGAGATTTCACTGCATATAGATAAATATTATATTAATCCACCTGTTGATAGGTTTATATATAACAAAGCAGATTGGAAAAAGTTTAAAACTATTTCTAAAACAATATTTAATGATTTAGTTCTAAAATTATATGATCCTATTTCAACCTATAATGATTTTTGTTCCCGATTGGATAATTTAAAAGTTATGACAATTCCTAAACTTAATAAACCAAATAATTTCAAAAGTAGACCTCCAGCTCCTTGGTGGAATGACATTTGTGAAAAAAGTGATATTGCCTCTTACAATGCATTGAAACTATATAGAAGTGATCCTACTATGGAGAACTATTTAGATTATAAAAGAAAGGATGCACTTAAAAAAAGAACCATATCAGAACAAAAGAGAATATGTTGGAATAGCTTATGTAACACTTTTAATAGAACTACTCCTATAAGTAAGATTTGGAATCTTCTAAAAATGTTCAAAGGTATAAGAGCTGGTAATAAATCATATAAAGATGAGTTTATTTCTCAATTTCTAGATAAATTATCTGACAATAGCAATCTAAATAATATTAATAGTTTAGGCAATATTTTCGAATTAAATAATGATAATCCAAATTCAAAATTTTTGCTAGATGCTTTTACATGGTCTGAATTTAAAATGAGTTTGTTATCTCGGAAAGACACTACACCTGGTTTAGATGATTTCCCCTATTGTACTATTAAAAATTTAGATGAATCAGCACAAAAAATATTTCTTAATATTCTTAATTTACTTTGGCATTGTAAATGTATTCCACAATCATGGAAAACACAATGTGTCATTCCGATACTCAAACCAGATAAACCTCTCGAGCTTGCCAGCTCTTATAGACCAATATCACTGTCTTCATGTCTAGGTAAACTATTTGAAAACATGATTAAAAATCGTTTGGATTGGTATATGGAATCTAACGGCATCATTCCGCATGTACAATATGGATTTCGTCGAGGGCGAAGTTGTGCAGACAGCTTCACTTCCTTAATTTCAGACCTGAAACATGCAAAAGATAATAAGTTAAACACTGTTTGTGTATTTTTAGATGTTCAGGGTGCTTTTGACAGTCTAGATCCGGCTATACTTGTACAAGTTATGTCTAGGTTAGGTGTGCCTGGTCAGCTATGTAAATGGATATATAATTTTTTGGATAGTAGAACACTTTATGTAAGGCATAATAATACATTGCATGGTCCAAAATGTGCATCTAAAGGTACAATGCAGGGTGCTACACTATCTCCTTTGTTGTACAATATATATACAAGTGAAATCTGTAAATTTGTAAATAGTAATGTAGATATTTTGCAGTTTGCTGATGATATTGTTTTGTACAGTAGTAATTATAATGTAGAAATTGCAATAGACAATATTAACAGAGCATTGTCCCAAATATTTCACTATTACAATGATGTGTTACATTTAAAAATTAATCCCTCCAAAAGTAGTGCCATGATATTTGGAAATGAGAACACATATTCAAAAGTAATATATAACGGAGAATTTATAAATCCAGTGAATGTTAAGAAATTTTTAGGCATAGTATTAGATAAGAAATTAACCTTTGAGGAACATATTAAAACCATATCAAAAAATGCTCTTAAAGGATTAAATATAATAAAATGTCTTGCAGGCGTTACATGGGGAGCTGACCCGAAAATATTGTCAACTTTGTATAAAAGTATAGTTAGAAGCCATTTTGATTATAGCTCATTAGTGTATATAAATAGTACTCATGTAAATAAACTAGATCTATTGCAGAACAGGGCTTTGAGAACAATTTCTGGTGCAATGTGCTCTACTCCCATAAGGGCCATGGAAGTGGAGACTAAAATAATGCCCCTAATTTTGAGACGCATTCTACTTGCAGAGAGATTCTGTCTTAAATTAATCGCTGCAGATAACAAGAAAATAATAAACAAAATAGTACCTTCTGTATGTAGAAATCCTGGACCTCTAACAACAGGCGAGATTCTCTTAAATGGTAAATCCCCAACATTGTCCAAAATATTGCTGGAAACAGAAAACAGTTTTACTGGTATTAGAAAACAATGCCCATGGCCATGTTACTCCTTCTCTTATCAGTGTATCAAACATCCCGTCAAAGAATTGCAAAATCCCATCAATAACAATTTAGATATGTTACAGTTTATGGCAGATAATAAGAATTATTATGTTATTTACACTGATGGCAGTAAAGGAAGTGATTATGTGCGTGCTACTATATATGATCCACAAATTCAATTCTCTCAAAGCTTTGTTCTACACAATACATGCACCATATTCACTGCAGAGGCATATGCGGTTTATCAGGCATTAAAACATATTCGCCAAATTAACCATAGCAAATACTTTTTGATTGTTTCTGATTCACTGAGTTTGATTAAAGCCTTAACTAACCTTACAGTTTCTTTTAAGACAAATTATATTCTATATTTCATCAAAGAAATAATTTATCAATATTACCTCAAGCACAAAAGCATTGCTTTTCTGTGGGTACCTTCACACCGAGGTATCTATGGCAATGAAATAGTTGATAAAACCGCATATGAAGGTAGTAATGCTATTGATGTTAGAAATGCAATGGACATTCCTATGACTGACTTCTTGCAATGTATTAATGAAAATGTTTGTAACTTATGGTTAGAATTGTGGAAGAAAGACCAAGACACTAAAGGAAAATTTTACGGCCGTATACAAGAAGAATTACCTGTTAGACCCTGGTACAATAGATTGAAGGAAGCCAGCCGAGACTTTATCACTACGATAAATAGATTGCGCTTTGGCCATAATACTGCTCCGTCACACCTTGCTAGACTTGGCATTATTACAAGCAATACATGCCCACATTGTGAATCTCAAGAAGGAACTCAAGGAACTGAAGGAACCGTTGCACATCTTATCTTTGACTGTCAAAACTTCCTGCTTGACAGATTAGTGTTGGCTAGTGAACTCAGTGAAGTGAACATTAAGTGCGATTCTTTCTCCCGCCCGCCGCCACTCGAAGAGTTATTGAAAGACAAAAATACTTACAAACCGATATATAAATACATTAAAAATACTGTTAAAACAATTTAAAAATTAAGTGAATGTGCAGTGTCCGTTAAAATAAAATAAGATTTGACCTAAAGGTCCAGTTACCAGGTCATAAAATCCCAAAAAAAAAAAAATGAGGAATTTTATATTTTTTAGTTGATAATGTTGAGTTGACATTGACACGAGGTTGACATTTGTGTGCAAAGAGTATGTAACCACTACGTTTATTATATTTTGTTTGTGTGTTTGTGTCGTGATGGTGCCGGACTGCCGGCCGGTGTCAAATTCAAGCCACTATAGTAACTTTAATAACAAAATCAAACAAGATGTATCATTGTGGAATGCGCCAAGTAGGAGAGAGACATGTTGCTTATAAAGTGGATTTAATGGTTTGGAGTAATCGACTCGATTTATTGGCACTGAGCAATTTCAAAGGTATATAAAAGTAGCATAGTTGTATACAGCCACTCTTCATGTAGTTTATACTATTATTGGAATACATTCATATTCCTACAAACTCATTAAAGGATTATTATTTGCTGGGACAATAGCTCTCTAAGACTTCCCCAAATTTAAATATTCTTTTGTGATTTAGAGCCACCCTGATCAATCAAAATAATTAAGTGAATGCGTATACATACAATAGTTGCAATATAGAAAGAAATGCAAATTCACAGACTAATTACAGTTGAATTTTTAGGTGAAGTACAAGTGCATAGGTTACATTGGCAGAAAGTGTGGAATTTAGCTCCACCCAAAGAAAATGTCTCTGTACAAGCAATGGCTTGGAGGCCGGATGGCAAGGTAAGATAAAATGTTGTATTTTATAGATGTAGAGTGCTGTATTAAAGGTGAACAGTATGTGAAATCCTTTACTGCTAACAAATCTATTCATTTTTATGTAATTTGTTATTATGATGTGCAGTAGCACATCATAATGACAAAATACATAAAAATGGCTTTCAATATAAGGGCCATGGAACAAGATAGTAACCTTGGGCCATGGCTCTTATGTTGAAAGCTTATTATCTTACTACTAATAATATAAATAATTATGTGAAAATATGTGAGATGGCTAGATATGTGGCTGTTTGTTACTCTTTCATATAAAAACAATGGAATGGATTTTGATGAAACTATTATATACATTAAAATAGGACTTGGGCGTTGGGCTACCTTTTGCCCAAGTGCTGCACCTAGTTTATAGTAATAAAGCCTTAGTGGAACTACCAAATCTGTCAAAACAAATAATCATGATTTATATAAGTAATGCAAAATATACAGGGTGTCACAAGACCCATCACCAAGCCAAAGTCTACTCGTTGTGGACATCATGCCAAGTCACACTAACCAAAAAAAATAATAATTTAGTTGCTAATTACTAACTAAAACACACATGAGTTGTCTTACTTAAACTATAATTTTTTATTGACTCATTCTCAGACAACTGAAATCTCATGATGGAATATTGTACATTTCTTTTTTATTTCTAGGCGCTTGCAATTGGCTACAGCTCAGGGGTTGTATACATTGTTGATATAGAAGATAAAGAAGAACTTGATAGATACGAACTAGAGCAAGAGGATGACAATGAGTTTGATCCTAACAAACATGGGATCACATGCTTGTCATGGGCAGTCAGGTCAGAGACCTTAGAAAGTGCTACAGAACCAAATATTTATGTAAGTATACTTTTTAGGGTTCCGTACCTAAAAGGTAAAAAACGGAACCCTATTACTAAGCCTCCGCTGTCTGTGTGTCCGTCTGTCTGTCACCAGGTTGTATCTCATAAACCATGATAGCTAGAAAGCTGAAATTTTCACAAATTATGTATTTCGGTTGCCGCTATAACAACAAATACTAAAAATAAAAAAAAATGAAAATATTAAGGGGGGTCCCATACAAAAAACGTGTTTTTTTTCGTATTTTTGCTCAAAATTACTAACTGTAACAGGTAGACGCTTTAAATTTTCACAGAATATGTAGTTGTATATTACCTTTCAAAATAAATGATTAAATTTAAAAAAAGTAAATAATAAAGGGGGGCTCCCATACAACAAACGTAATTTTTAAGCAATTTGTTACTCGATCTTAATAAACAGATAGAAACTTATAAAGTATTTAAGTATACATACAACAAACGTGATTTTCTTTTATAGATGATGGTACGAAACCCTTCGTGCGCGAGTCCGACTCGCACTTGCCCAATTTTTTATTGTCTTATCATTCAAAACACATGCTGGTAGCACTGGATAATTGGTAGCATATTCTAGTTGATGTGGAATTATGTGGACATATCTACAATCTTGGTTTAAGCTCAAATATAGGTCAGAGCAAAAAAGAAATAGTTTCTGCATCCCTTATATCACGCTTCAGCAGGCTGATCTTCAGAGCTTCGAGCATGGCCGTAGCTAGGGGGAGGGGCATTGTGGGGCAATGCCCTACCTTGAAACCACAATGCCCTACCTTGAAACCACAATGCCCTACCTTAAAAATACCAAAAAACTAAGATAAATTATTCTATCCCAGTTTTTGGTATTTTTAAGGTAGGGCATTGATATTATATGATTGATTTAGAAGCGCGTGCTTCGGAGCATATCAATTTTAATATTTTTTTTTACTTCCGCTCCACCTGTAACTAATGCTGCCCTACATTAAATTCGACTCTAGCTACATTCCTGGCTTCGAGAACTAGCTCAGTTTGCCATATGAATAGGATGGCTCTGCTTACATGCTTACCTTACCTTGCCAGTATAATTTGAATTCAACTTCTTTCACAAATTTTGGTGGTCTTTTATATTATTACTTATTAATACATTTTACAGTCGGTATGGTCCTTAATCAGTAAGTTATCTGAAACATTTTAATTTCAATGTGTCATATTTGGACAACATAAAGTTTCATATGTTTAACGTACGTCGCGCCGCGTCCGCCTAGCGCCCGCGCCTTCAGTCCGGCCAATCACTTACCGCTGCATTCAATCTTTCCTTTTTTTATTTTATTTTAGTTTCGTTTTTGACATAAGCTCCATACAAAATATGTCAAACACAAATCTCGAATCTCATAATCCATGGATAGATCGAATATTGAAACCGGCCGTTAAAGTTTATTTGTAAAACTTTCAGGATGATGCATCACTATTCTTACAAAGTATACCCACAAGTGCAGAATACAAAAACCCGTCTTCTGATGAAAACACTAAAGACATTAAGGAAGTGCCAACAGTTAATCAACTGAACATGTTGTTAGTGGGATATGGATCTGGTTACATTTATATGAACATATTTGGAAGATATCCATTCGGTACCATACATCTTGCTCAAGTAGCTAAAGATGAATTCGGAGGGTATAAAATACTAGATATATGCATGTCAGATGATTTCAGCTTGATGCAAGTACTTTACATAGATTGTTTGACCAATAATCTCTTTATAACACTTATGAACACCAGTGTACTCTCAGCATATGCAGAAGAAATGTACATAGTAGCAAAGAAACACAGTGAAATCGCAAGACTTGTTGGCCAACTAGATCAGACTATGATTTCGATTATAGAAGCATGGGAGCATATTTTACTTGAAATGGATACCAAAATGGCTGACTATGCTGCTTCTGTCCCTGAGGGTGGAGTTTCAGCTGACTTGTTGGAATTACTTATGCTAGGTTTGTAACATACATATATTAAACATAGGATTTTAATTTTACACTTTTGGCCTGTCAGTTTTTTGTATAAGGTTTTGTAGGGCCATATCGAGGTTGTGCAACAATATGTCTATGTCAATACGTGTATTCAGTTAGTTGGGATGGGCAGCATTCAGCAAGTTACCTCGCGTCTTCTCGTCGTCTATTCCGCAATGCCTCGAAACAAAAGTTTTCGACCAATGTGTCCTATGAGTAATGATGACATACGTAGTCGGAACGTGGTCACTCACAGACGGGCTGATCAACAGATTTAGGGCGGCCTCACATTGGGCGTCGGTGTTGGTGGTGGTGTCGGTGTGCGCTCGGCGTTCACTCTGTAGTACAAAGTGAACGCCGGGCGCACGGCGAACGGACGCCGAGCGTAAGAGCGGTTACGCACTACGTTCGATCCGAATCCGATCCGAACCCGTGAAAATCAGGTCCGGCGTAGGCGTAGAACTATTTCTCTGGTAATTTACGCACTAGATCCGATTTCCGTCATCCGATTTCCGTCATCCGATTTCTGTCCGTTATTCTAGAATCTCCATCCCGGAGATAATTTTTGACGGACCGTCGACGGACCGACGTAGCTATAGTATTATTTGCATGGACGCTCGCGCACTGCGTCCGACTTGAATCCGAACTACGTACGAACAGAGAGGCAGCGGGGCGGGCGATGTATGCGGCGGGGTGGGTGACGCGGCAGGCATCGATCTAGTGTGGCAGCGAGCGCACGTGCGCGTTGGTTTTTGTATTGTTTCACTACGATGTTTTTACTTTAATTGAAAATGTTGAAAATAAACCCTGTTTATGGGACAAATCTATAGACGATTACAAAAACACAACATTGACAAGGAATGCATGGATTTAAATATACATCAAAAGTAGACACACTCATTCGGTAGTGATTGTAAAATTTCCTGTCGTATTGAAGTAAGACTGTGTGGTGATTGTAAAAAGCTCCATTTAATCTTCGATCCAGCAAGAGAGTGTGCACCCAAAATTCTTTGCTTCTTCCATGTCTTCGTGCGTATATTATTGCCAGAAGTTGACGTCGATTGAAAGGACTCATGATCAACGACGTGAACACTTTGCTGTGGCTCCGAGTAAAATGACTTACGAGGGGAGTTCAATGTATTCTCGGTATAGGTATGAAGGAAAAGGCGGAAAATTCTGAATAAATTTTATTTTTCAATATACTCCCCTAACATCTCAATACATTTATTTGTTCGTGAAAGTAACTTTTCAATTCCCACTGAAAAATATTTTTCTTCATGGCCCGAAAAATGTTCGTTTATTGCTCCCTTCAACTCTTCATCGTCCGAAAAATGCTTTCCACGAAGGTCTTTTTTAAGATTAGGGAATATATAATAATCACTAGGGGCCAGGTCCGGACTGTAGGGTAGATGATTGATTTCTTCAAATCCGTACTCCCGCACAGCAGCCTGGGCAAGGCGCGCCTTGTGAACCGGCGCGTTGTCGTGAAGCAGCAACACACTTGCGGTTAATTTTCCACGTCTTTTTTCTTTAATTGCCTCCTTTAAATTACGCAGGGTGGTTGCGTATGATGCAGCAGTAATACTTTGACCTTTTTTTTGTGTACTTGATTAGCAAGATTCCCTTAGACTTGAAACATCGTAGCCATGAGCTTTCCTGCGAACGGAGTGACTTTGAACTTCTTCGGCGGGTCTGATCCTTTTTTGTGCCACTGCATAGACTCTTGCTTGCTCTCAGGGTCATAGTGATGAACCCACGTTTCATCACCAGTAACAATCCGATCGAAAATACTTTGCGGATTTTCACCACAGAGGTCCAAAAACTCCTTACAACAGTCAACTCGCACTTGTTTCTGTAGCGCGGTGAGCACTCGCGGCACCCATCTTGCACTGACCTTTGACAAATTCAGGCGCTCATGAAGGATTGTGTGAATGGTACCCACGGATAGCTTAGTCATTTCTGCTAATGTTTTCACTCTTACACGGGCATCTTCAAGTACAAGTTTTTCGACTAATTTGACGTTTTCTTCAGTAGCGGCACAAATTGGCCCGCCAGCGCGGGGGTCGTCTTCAATGCTCTCTCTACCCCGTTTGAATTCACTTGACCACTTCTAAATTGTAGATAATGAAGGCGCAGAATCTTGGTAAACAGCCACTATTTCTTCATGGATAATTTTTTGAGTTTTTCCTTGTTTTGTGAGGCATTTTATCACTGCACGATGCTCGATTTTTTTCATCATTGTCGAATCAGTCATCATAGTTGTCTTTTCGCAATGATATCTTGAATACTAATGGTGGCAATAAAATGAAATTTTGTATTTATACCCTCAAAGAGTGTTATTAACTAATGAGATAATTAAATTACCCTTATCATTAGTATATAACCTCGATACCGAGAATACATTGAACTCCCCTCGTATGCCAAAAGGTGGCTTGGATTAGTATTAGAGATCGGACTAGTGCGTAAGCGATATCCGAATTCAGTCCGAGTTTTCTAGATCCATATTTTCACTGGTTCGGATCGGATGTAGTGCGTAACCGCTCTAACGAGGAACGCTCATGACCAATGTGAGAGAGGCTTTAAAGCCGTTCAGCGTGCCGTAACAAGGTCATCCGGCAGTGAACTGGAGTTAGCGACATAGCACGCCATATAAGCCGGTTGAAGTAGCAATGTGCTGGCCATTGACGAACGATAGAGCAGACGAGTCTTAGAGTAGAAACCGCGTATCGGCAAGGGCAAACGAAGTGTGGAACGCCCCCGTCTAGGTGGTCAGACGACCTGAACAAGGTGGCTGAGGCGGGCTGGATACAGAAGACCGATCGATGTGGCGCATGTTAGAAGAGGCCTATGTCCAGCACTACAATACAATAGACTGAATGATTTGATTCGATCCTGTATGGTATATTTGTAAGTTGGCGCTGTCTCGTTTCTACCCCAAACATATTTCACCATGTCAAAACCGAGGCACCGACCGATATGGCATTTCACGCATCTATCATTCCTGAATATTTACTTCGTCTCAATGTTCTGATAGATCGGAGACAGAATGTTCGTATCATATGAAACACGTACCTGAATTCCTCTAGAAGATTTCGCAACTTGGTTGGTGTAGCTTGTTACATGTTGCCACTGGTGGCGACTCAAAACTCTTAGCATGTTGGGAGTCCGATTCTGTTCAGTACCAGAAATAAATTAAGAGTCTCCAAGAGCACCTGTTTTCTTCCAAATACAAATGAATATTTAATGTTTTCCTTGATAAAACCTTGTCTCACTAGGCCTCGAACCCCTGTCCCTCCAATACAAAGTCGTGGACCCGCAGCAGTTGAGTCTCGTATTAGATATACTGTTAGCCATTATCAGAGGCTCATAAGCAACACCCGTGGTTGCTCATGTGAGGTCCGACGCTAAGTATCATCCTTTCATTGTAAACTGTTCTGGTTTCAAGACAGACAGCATTAACAGGTTTGTTACTGTGAAATTTTAATGATCATGTATTTTAATGTATTACAGGGACACCATCAGACGAGTTGGAATTGTGTTTATTGCAGAAACTGACCGTAAATGATTTGAAAAAGTTTGGCAACTCCATTGAATTGAGTTATTCTACTATCCAAAAATTAGTTTTGAAACAATTGAATATTGTTGGGCAAAGTCTTATTTATTACCTCTCTGAAGTTAGAGGATTAACAAGAATACCAGATAGATATAAGGTAAGTGAAACTTTGTTATTAAGTACGTAGAATCAAACAAGTCGGCGTCGGTGGTGGAACAGTTTGAAAAAAAATCCCTTGGCTCGCTCATAGAGTCATATAAAAACTGTTTTTGTATACGAGTGTCAATGTGCGTGTAAAGAAGCACTAGAAACGACGATGTCTTGCTGAGCGATTCTCACCCTTATGGTGGTCTAGCGGGAAGTTGTTCGACTGTACTTACGAAATTTTGATAATTGACTTAGGATAAGGTTCTCAATACGATTTTATTTTATTACCAATTAAATTTCCTTTAAGTCGTGTTTATATTTTGTTCATATTATTGTGACCTACCTAGTGCTCTTACACACATAAAGTTAGATTCTAATCTTCGGGTGCTCTACGTCAGTCCAAACACATAGTGTGCGAGTACCTAACCCATGCGGCGGGCAAAATGGTCCTCTGAGCAATTCTACTATAGTCCAAAATATTTTTTATAGATTGCTAATATGAGCACCTTTTTTAACCATGTTGGTAACCATAGTTTAGGGGTCCCCTAGAACGGGATTAAGGGCTCGGCGTAGGTGGTACTGGTAGACTCTCCGACGAGAGGCGTCGGGACTACTCATAAAAGCTACCACGGTGTTCCTCTATCCTATCGGTGGAGCCATGGAAACTGCGTTAGCGTCACTAAGCAACTCTGCCTGAGCTGGCCCGCCGAGGCGGACCCCGTCCCCCACATACATCGATCATACCTAACCTCATACATGCTCTTTCACACTACGGCAAAGGAAAAATAACGTAGTCTATCGCTACGAGAGCATACAAGGCATGCACTAACAGTGGCCGTTGATCGTTGGGCGCCTTCCGGCGACGACTCTCGTTTTTGCGGGTGGGAATATGAGCACTCTATAAGTTTGACCCAAGGGCAGTCGCAGCTTTTACAAGTTGGTTAGAGACTGACAAATAAATTTTTCAACTTTGACTTCAACCGACTTAGATTTCCCAATGCAGCAGTTTGGTTAGCGCTACTGATGCTGAGTGTTTGTTCAAAGTGCTGTGACAACTGGCTTGTTATTTGCACCTATTAAATGTTAGAGCTTCTGTTTTATGTGGCATCTTGTGCAGATAAGCATTTTTTTATATCGCCTTTATCCTTTATCCCTAAAGGCATAGGCAGAGGTGAGAGGTGTATAGGCATGGGCGTTTTCGGATTTTTACGCAAACCGATAAAAATCCGATTTCAGATTTACAAATCGATTTCAAAAACGGATTTTAGAAATCGATTTCAGTAGCGGATGTTGGAGCGTAGCGTACGACAAACGCAAACAATCGAAATCTTATTGTACTTTAGGTATGAGACCAATCAAGTCAAATAAAACTCTCCAAACATAAATGCCTAATAACTATTTGCAATTTTCAAAATAAACATTAAATAGTTGCAATCTGAATTTGATATTATCGCCTCGATATTTAGTTTTATTTTTTTCTATTCAATCTGCAATTCATAAAACCGCCAAAATCCATAAAGATTCGCTTGCTTGGCGACAATTCGCTTCATCTCTTTCGCTCTTTCAACGCATCACTAAGTTAGTAAGAAAAAGAAATGAAATTCGCTCTCTCTCATTCTAACTAACTAGTCGTTTGGTAGAGTGAAAGAGAACGAATGAATATGAAAACTATCGAAAACGTAAGCTTTAGATTTACTTTGTAGTTTAAATGCGCTTGCACCGTTTGGTTCGGATTAGATTGTTTTCGCAATCGTGGTATTGTTTTGCGTTTTCTAAAATCGTTTTTCTCATATTGGAATATCGATACGATACTATTTCTGACTGCAATCGGATTTCAGATTCGTTTTGATATATCGGTGTCATGCCTAGGGGTGTATTCAGCCATATTCAATTATGAGGAAAATACTTATTCTGCTGTTTATTGATTTCAGATACTAGGATTAGATGAAGAGGATGTCACACAGGCTATAAGAGCTTGCTGTGCTTTTCTCAACAAATGTCTCGAGTTGCAACAAGTTATAGACACGTCGATGCGCAATTATAAAGCTTTCTTCAGGTGGCTTTTTGTAGTAATAGTCAGATTACTAGGTGAACAGACACCCAGCGAAATAGTCAAAATCACTCAACAAGAACTTGGCCATATAGCTGAATTTTTATACAACTTTGACAATGTGCAAGTAGAAAGCGGTGAAACTTTGCCAGACAAACCAGTCAAGTTTAATTTAGAAAGATTAGGTCAATACCTCGAAGATGAAGAGTTAACAATACTACCAGATGATGAAGATAATCCATGGCATAAATTTTTGAAAGACAATTCATGTTTACTCAAAGATAACGACACCATATTTTCCTTGTTTGAGTTCAAGAAGTTCTCCCTTGTTCAGCAACAGAACCATTTGAAAACGTCTATAGGGCAAATATTTGATGTAGCAAAAAAAGATACCTGTAAATATTTTTCGTTACTCTACAATATTAAATGTTACCAGGACCCGAATAATGGAAAACTTATGGACAATATTCGAATTTGCCAAACGTATCACGCAGCAGAAAATAGATTTTTGATGGCATTTATTGATACCGCAAATGAGAATGAAGGGATCCATTTTATGTCACTAAACATTAAAGAAAAGAATTGCTCTGCAAATGCAATGAAGTACTATTTTTCGTCGTGTTTAGTTGCCGAAAAGAAGCATACCCATGAAAATGTTGCTGTAATGGATTTACAATTTTATTCTCCAGAATATTTATCAGTTCTAACTCAACACCCACAGAATGAGGAAAGTTCAATTTTTATTCAAGTACCAATAAAAGTAGCAACTGAACATTCTGTGGACTGTAATATAAAATCGAAATCATATTTATTCAATGAGAAGATAATAAAAAAGAACATGTCACCCTTATTAGAACCTGGCGTTTACAAAGTGTTGGATAAGTTAGAAGGATTTCGGATAGCAGTTTCTGGCGGTCGTAAAGTGGCAGTTGTTTTGGCGAAGAGTCACAGAAAAGTGCGAGTGTTTGAAATGGAAGTTGATGGTGAAGACGAAGAAGATGAAACACTGGATACTACACCTCAGTCAATTAATACTACTGATCAATCTGTTTCTGAAAAACAAAATTCAACAGTAGCTGATGTAACTTTTTAAGGATTATCAATATACAATAATATATTTAGTTCTTTTTTCTTTTAAAATCATAGCGCCTGAACTAGAATAAATCCTGTACTTATCGGGTGGGACTTTACAAACATTAAAATATCGAACACATACAGTGGTGTCTCGTTTGGTCTCCCACTTTTTCTTAAAGACGAGAGTGCTTGCATTCTGTCATAAGCCTTAAACAACCATCCGTGTAAATAGTAGATATATTGGGACCTCAAATGCGGCAGACATGCAGAACTAAGTTGCAGTGTATTTTGCTAATCACCAAATATAATAGTGAAACTCCTCAGCGTCAGCTCATTTATCCCTGTGTGTAAACAGGGCTAGCCTAGCAAAAATAAAATAAAAACGACCCCTCCCCTCCTAAAAATAAAACCCTGGAGCCACTGATGATCATGTAACATAGAAAAATAAATAAGAGTAGAAGTGCCGCGAAATGCACCCAGAATGCATATCGCCAGCACATGGCCGATGCCTCGAATTAGTACACTTTCGACCGTGATCGCGACAATTTATAAGAATGCCGTCTTGTTCAGTGGTTTTCTGTAAAAACCGAAGCTCAAACCAAAATTTTGTGAAGAATGGAATCGACTATATTTGTCTTTAAAAACATGAAAAACAACAAATCGTAAAATTGTCCTTGCTGTTATTATTGTTTGCAAATCTCACAACGACTTTATTATTTTTCAGTAAATACATTGCTCTTTAACTACTACTTAAATTTGTCGCGAAGTGACTAGACAAGCAATGTAATCATGACCGAACGATACTTTATTAAGAGAAGGCATCGCGTAGTACGGCCGCTGCATCTACGAGGGGAGGTCCAAGTTTGTGGAATTAAAGGGTTCTAAATTAAAATTAACAATAAATCTATTTTACTTTTCAATATAATCACCCTTAAGTTGAATACATTTATTAGATCTATGAATTAATTTTTCTAAACCGTCGAAATAATATTGTCTTTCGCCTCAAAATGGGCCAAAATTGCCTTCTTCACCTCATTGTCGTCGGAAAATTTCCTTCCACTTAAGTCTTTTTTTAAATTGGGGAACAAATCAAAATCACTAGGGCCTGATCTAGACTGTATGGTAGGTGGACTAGTGATTCGAAACCGTGGGTGTGCAGAGCAGCCATTGCAACTCTGCTCTTGTGAACTGGTGCGTTGTCTTGCAAGAGCAACACACCCTTAGCCAATTTTCCTCGACGTTTTTCTTTGACGGCCTCCTTTAATTTTTCTAGTATCGATGCGTAATATTCTCCGGTTATGTTTCTTCCCTTTTCTTTGTAATCAATCAGTATTATCCCCTCACAATCCCAAAAACAGTAGCCATCAACTTTCCAGCCGATTCTGACACCTTGAATTTCTTTGGGGGTGGTGTGGCTTTTTTATGCCATTGCATGGAGTCCTGTTTTGACTCAGGCTCAAAGTGATGAACCCATGTTTCATCTCCAGTAACAATCCGGTCCAAAAACTGTGCAGTTTCATCTCCACACAACTCCAAAAACTGCTTTGAAGCATCGACACGCTGCTGTTTCTGAAGCGATGTGAGCATTCTCGGTACCCATCTTGCACTGACTTTTGTCATACCCAGATGGTCATGTAGGATCCGCAAAATGGTGGTATCTGATTCGCCAACTAATGCAGATAACAGTTTTTTCTTCAAACGGGCGTCTTCCAGTACAAGTTCTTCTACTTTTTCGATGATATCTGATGTGGTGGCCTCAAGTGGTCGTCTAGAGCGGGGGTCGTCTTCAATCGACTCTCGACCATGTTTAAAAAGACCATGCCACTTATAAATCATGGATTTACCAGGATAATCTTCCGCTTAAACGGCTTGCATTTCGTTTAAAATGGTTTGGCCATTTCTTATTGCTTGGCGAGGAATTTTATCACGGCACGGTATTCAATTTTCAGTTTTCTTCCGGATTGACTTGTTTAGCAGGGGAGTGTTCGTAAACGAATGACGCAACATCATAGCCTTCTTCTCATAACCCCCTTCGGGGTAGTTGGGGTTCCTTTGGGAGATTGACCCCTTAAGGAGGTCGTCCTCGCGGCCCAATACTATGTGCTGGTCGCCCTCCAGGCTGACCAACCGGGTGAGTCTCCGTTGGGAGAGGCCCAGTTAGTCGCCTGCGAGAGGGCGGCGGTTGGTCATCTGGCTGGCCTGGTGGTGGTGAAGCCCCGCTCGAGGGAACTGGTATCAGTTCCCGAGCGGAGCGCTTCAGTCTCCTGATGAGGTTTGTCGATTTTGGATGGGGGAGGGGAGCGATGTTGACGAAGTGGGGGTGTTCTGAACGATCTGATCGCTCGAACATACCCCGGGCCAACCCGCTCACAATTCCCTCGATCGGCTCCCACTTGAGGTCCCGATATATGGTCGCGTTCCTGAGGTGCCTGGGCGCGTCCACTGTATTAGATATCTTTGTGTGGCTGTAGCTCCAACGTACGCCAAACACTCGCGGGCGCGGGTGCACTGCCAAATGAAACGTTGTCGTCCCAAAACGCATCGAAAAACCGCCAATAACCCCAATGGCACCTGCGCCATCTATTAGAATTTTGAGATAATTTCGCGGATGTTTTTGTTGCCCCAAGTATAGGCACTGTTCAAAGACAATTTGGCATACTCATCTTGATTTTGCAGTTTTGGCTAGTTGTGACTTTGTTGCACCGAAGGTGCGACTTGTTCTCCACCCAGTGGCGTAGCGTGGGGAGGGCCGGGGGGGCCATGGCCCCGGGCGGCACATTTAAGGGGGCGGCAAAAGAGGCCGAGAAAAAAAAATATTTATACTACGCGCGCATTGACTCGATCCTAGTAGGACCGCGCGGCAGCGCGGGCGCTGTAGGAACTAGGCAGAGGCGGAGTGAAGTTGAGTCCTGTCGAAGTTAACAAGCACCGACCTTTCCCGAACAGAACAAAAATCGAAAACAAATCATCCTCATTTTCATTACGTGAAGACTTGTTTCGGATATGGGTGCTTTTTGTTTAATTTTGTCACGGTAATCCGTAGTTTTTGTTTATCAATTCTTTAATGGGTTGTACATAATATTCCGGTGATCTGCGAGCGTGTTATGAGTCATACCCATTTTATTAATCAATATCAGGGCCGTGCCGCCCCTGTGTGCGATGTGTACGGAAAACTGTTGGGACAACACTACTACCTAGTTCAAATTTTTCACTCTATGATTTTGGCGCCCCCATGACACTGCCGCCCTGGGCAAGTGCCATAGGCGCCAGGGCAAGAATGCCGCCGCGTGCCGATGAAATGCAAGCGTTAATTATTTTTGATTTACTACCACCGACTACACAATCTTTATTGTTGAATAGGGAAGAAGGCAAGTACAAGACTCCCAAGACAATAGTCACTCCTGTGGTTTAACTTTTTTGGACTCCAATATTATGAGCTTTGCGTTAAAATCAAAGCCAATGATTTCACATATTACAAACGCCTTCTGCGGATTTTTGGACGCAACTACGTGGGACGTGACGCGGGTTTTGTCCATAAACTTACAGATTTCGCCTCTCAACTCCTTATTTTTGCGAAAATAAGGAGTAGGAGTAGATGGTATTAACACCGGTTAATACCATCTACTCCTACTCCTTATTTCTCCTGACGGGCAGCAAAGTCACCGATGCGAGAAGCTGCGCCCTTCGCCCTTCATCAAGACTACCGAGCTTCGGTAGGCTACCAAACTCAATTATACGGTATACCTTGCGACTTAAAACGAACGTAATCTACGGCAAAAGAACACCTCGCCGAGTTTGATGTTGACTAAGTCACATAAAGTGGTACATACTGGGGTTATCAGAAGTCCGAATACTGGGGGAGGACATTGTAATTGGTAACTCTAGAGTCAGGTGACTTTTACCATCGAGAAGGCGACCTACTCTTGGAGAGGCGTCGGTTTGCTGGTCAGGAGGAACAGTTTGTGGAAGTCGGTAGTGTGTCGACCCGGGTAGCGTACCTCGTACTTATATCACCAATAGGGGCGGCCTAAAGGTGTAAGGTGTGATACAATTATGCGCCGCACTCAACTCACCCCGACGAGATGACTGAGGCCATGTACCAAGACACTGTTAAGACAATACCTACTAAGAATAAAGCTCAGTACTTCAACGCGAAAGTTGAAGTACAAGAACGCGGCGAAACGAAAATCAGGGCCCACGGCATGGGGGGCACGAGAATTAGGACCAAATGCAGGTTAACTTCCTCGTAGCAGAAAGGATTTTCTTAATGAACTTTTGTAGGAAGAAGCCTCACGGTGGATTTGGCGAGCCATGATAATGTCAAACAAGGTGAAAGACTACATCACGCACGACGGACCAAAAGCACACATTTAAAGACGGTGATAAATATGATAAACACCTGAAGACATCTCCGACGAGTACGAGACTCTCTTCATATAAACCTCAGAACTGAAAGAGCCCAGTCAATGAAGTCTACTCTCAGACCTACATTACCCCTCCCACCGACAGCATTAAGCAGAAGACGGCCACAGTGGTCACGATACTAAGAGATTTGTCTCGAAAGATCTGCGCCGCATAGAGAAAAAAACAAGGAGTCTAAACTGCTAGCCGAGACTCTCAAACTGATGAGAAAAAGACGCGGGATGCCATCCTGTCGGCTGTCTTCGCCAGAAGGACGAGCCGTAAAACGAAAAATACGAAAGCTGGGAATATGAGTCTTCACTCTACAGTTGAGGCGACACAATCAAACGACACTACGATGGCGCATGGCCGCACCGTCAATTCAAAGTTCGAGATTCTCGAGGAGGTTGAAAGGTTTTATCGACTCGGGCAGGCCACAGTATCCTACCCACGCACCACTACCCCGAAGCCATCCCCACCTCTTAAAAACAACAAAGCTCCTAGTGAGGACTGATGACAGAAATCCATCGAAATTTAACTTTAATCAATCCTTAGGCCAGAATAAGCTATATATTGCAGCAGAGAAACGGCCGCTGCCGTGCGCGACCCATTGACACCGTTGAGAGCAGCCATGTTTTGCCGTTAAATTATTATACCCTATGTTCTATGATATTCGTGCATTTGAGACGAATCAAATGACAACATATTTTTTTAATTCTTTAAGTCGCTTAGGGTGTTAAGCCAAACTAAAGGACATGCTTATAAACATACAAACATACCAAAACCCGAAAAACGTTACACTTCTGCATAAACATTGGGGTAAAAAGGGGGCGGCAAATTGCCGAACGGCCCCGGGCGGCAGAAACCCACGCTACGCCACTGTCTCCACCCGCTACAGTCGCTGCCGCGTGGTCTCGGCTGTCAAGTTGTACTAGGCCGGCCCCGCGTATGTGAGGCGCGACCTGATATAGGTTTTGTAGAGAGCCAACTTGGCTCTCAGCGGCAGTCTGGAGGACAGCAGCGGGCAAAGTTTCGCCCTCGCAGCTTGGGCCTTCGCGGTGGTCGTCTGGACATGGTGGGTCATCGTCAGGTTCCTGTTGATGATGACGCCCATGGGTACTTGACCGTCGGCGAACAAGGGATTTCCTCCACCATCAGCTTTAGGCACGACGCGGCGGGTACTGTACCCGTCCAGTCACCAAAGTCTGGGTCTTGGACACGTTGCACTTGAGCCTCCACTTCTTCAGCCAGCCCGGAAGCGCCTCAAGTGTCGGGCTCAGCTTCCGTGCAGCGTGTCTGGCATGCCGGGAGCTGGACAGGTACGCGTCGTCCGCGAATAGTGCCAGCTTCACGTCCTCCACTACAGGTATGTCGTCCGTGTAGTGGGCGTACAGAATAGGGGAAAGGCAACGTTCCTGCGGAACTCCGGCCCTAATGGTCCTCTCCTCTGACGTGACGTCCTCAACGGCCACGTGGAAGGTTCTCCCTGGGAGAAATGTTGCGATGACCGTGATGAGTTATAGTGGGATAGTGGACGTCGACAGTTTGTAGATGAGGCCGTCATGCCACATCCTGTCGAACGCCTTCTCCATTTCGAGCATCACGGTCACACTGTGGCCCCGCTTGTTCATCCACATGGCCATCTCGCCCAGTACGCGAGTCAGCTGCAGCGTGATGGAATGCGCTTGGCGTAACACGAATTACTCGGGTCTCGGTGTAAGATGCGGGGTGATCTTCGCCAGCAGCAGCCGCTCGATCACCTTGGACGTCGTCGAGAGGAGAGTGATGGGCCTGTAGTTCTCCGGCTTCCTAGGGTCCCTTGCCGGGTTTGGGGAGTATAATAACCCGGCCTCGTTTCCAGATGGTAGGGAAGTGACCGGTCTTCAGGATGCCGTTGAATAATTGGGTCGCTGCGATAAGCGGTCTTCGAGGAAATCGCTGCAACGCGGAGTTAGGGATGCCGAATGATGCAACAGGGCTGAAACTCTATTTATATACTAATGATGAGTCTCCAAGTAGTATGACATTAAGCGAGCACCCCTATCCCCAATCCATCCCCTCCATTCCACGAACTGTTAGACCTCCCCTCGTAGCAACGAATTAGTGTACAGTTCTTTTGCATAGCACAACGATAGTGCCCGATGTTTTTGTGTGAGTAAGTTGAACGTTGCTTTGTAAATACACCCTATGTTCGATAGGATAAGGTTTATAATTGTTTTTTTTGTAAGTTTTGATTTAAAAATCATGGTCTGCATGTGTAGTAGTAGCCGCGTGGTAGGGGCAAATTGGCGACAGGTTTCCCGATACATTTTCATCTACAGGGCATATCGACGATGAAGAGTCAATATATAATAACTAACATTTTGGTGATTTTCGTTTTGTTGCATAATTGTATGTAAAATAGAGTAATGCATTTTCATCTACAGGGCATATATTATCTCCTATTAATTACTTTAACTACCTATGCCATGTAAGTTGTCTCAGGATACTACTATTATTTATTTAAAAAATAGGTACACACTCGAAACAAGGCTGTGGTTTTGTTGAAACCACAACACACTGCGCAATTGTAAAGGGAGGGACAAACAGTTCAACCATTATGCTATACATTCAGTAAGACTGACAGGATGCAAATAGAGTCAGCCAGGAAAGTGGTCTACCAGTTTTGCCAAAACTCAGTGTCTTCAAAATAGCACTAAGGTTGAGATTAAAACTGTCAGAATATTCTTCAAAGGAAAATCAACCTTGTTGTATAAGATCAAGTAATTTTTAGGCTGTAGCATGTTAGACTATATTTTTTGCTGACTATATGCCAAAGTTGCATGTGGCGGGTGTCTGCGTAGCTTAGAATAAAGCCGCTCAGCCTATCAATTAACATTAAAAGTAATATATGATGGAAAAGAAACACACAACGGAATTAAAATAAATATTTTACTAAACATTTAAATCTTACTACTAAGTTATATAATACAAATGAGAACTTTTATATTACATTCATACATTAATAACTAAACTAACATTTATTAGTTTATCACAAATAGTTATTAAAACAATAATTGCATCACTATTTTTAAATCAGACTTTGATTTTGTGGTGATTTAATTTGTATGTTTTCAAACACAGAATTGAAATCTGTATCAACTAAGCCTTGATTGTCTACGCCATATAAGAATTGTTCAGATGATGGATGCCTGCTCGGTCCTGGCACTGGAGTTGACTGGTTCTGGATTGTAGTAGTGGTGGCATTGTATATCTCATCCCCTCCATCATCATCGTCATCCATTTCATCCACTAAAAGAATACAGAAATGGTAGAATTAAGATTTTGCTTTGAACTTTACATTTAAAAGGTTTTTTTTTTTATTCCTAAGTTATTTTTTTTATATTAAATGCTTTCAATCATTTCTCTTTTTAGATTATACGTTGAGAACTTTGTTGCCATGTCTTTACTATACCTATTCAATTGTTTTCTCAACATTCATTCTAGTAAAGATCCGTTGAATAACCTGACAAAATCATTAAGTAATACCTAATAAATAGGTATACTAAATTAAAAGTTAAATTCTGTTTAGTTAGGAGGCAGAGCAGCATTAATGTCTGGATTATCTATGTATATTGTCAGCTACAAAACTGCAAAAAAAATGAAGCCATAGATATGAATTATTTACCTGGCACTACAGTTGCACCATCATATTTCTGCCAGTCCTTCCTCAAGTTATAATAAAGTACAGCACATCCAATGATAACTATGATGGATACTATAATAGCAACTAGTTTCACAGCATCCATGGGAGAAAACGCTGTGCTACCTGTCACTATCATGTCCACTTGGCCAACATTGTATCCCACACCATTTAGCTTCTTTGATATGCAGTGATAGTAGCCAGACTCCTTTGGAGACACATCCTACATCGTAACAAAAAATATGAATGAAAAATAAAACTATAGGTAATTAATTAGTGTCAGTGACTTTGCCTGACCTTGAAAATTTTATAATAATAAATACACTTACATGAATATGGAGCTTGCCAGATAACACTTCATATTTATATTTCTGTTCATTATAGGTATTGCCTGGCCCGATCACATCTGAACCATTAAACAGCCAGAACATAAAATTGTGGTCAAAATCATTACTGAGGCAATTCAGTACTGTTGTACTGCCTGCTGGCACTTCCTTCACCATCAAACTATTTATCTCAGCAATATTAGACATTTTCAACAAACTATTTTTTATACTCTGAACAGCAATGTTATGTGACCAAAGATTTCAACGCAGGTACTGATGACTTGACAAGTGCAAACATACTCAGTCTCAATGAATCTGTGCCAAGTTTAAAATTATCTACAACACTTATGTCACATGTTTCTCCTACAGTTCACTTTATTATTGTCCAAATATGTGGCATGACTTTGTGACACTAACTTGTTAGTATCTACTACTCCCACTGGAATGCTTAATTAAATGCATAAAAACTTCGACACATAGTACTGGCAGCAACATCCAAATAGGAGTCATTACTACGTATATTGGAAGAGATACTCTAGGGCTTGTGTACTCTAATTTAATGCAAATAATTATTTGAGCTGCCATTTTCAATCCTATAGCAGCTATGTACCACACATTTTTGTTGATTGTCCCTCTGAATCTTTCAATGCCGTTTCTACAATGTGAAACCATGTGAAATAATACATATATTAATAGTATGCTATCATAAACCCACATTGGTATAAAAACAATGAACCAATTCCAATGGGTTCTGGATTCCAATCGAAGGCATAATAATATTAAGAAAACTAAAAAGATAAACCACGTAAATAGAGCCCTGTGTAAAATAGCCATTCTGTTGTCGCTTTTACACTTTACTATTGAGTTTCTATTAATAGAATTATGATTTTCACTATGAAACTCCACATCAGATGTTTAAACAACTACATGACATGACTGTCAAATTGACATTGACAATTCTTAATAGACAACATTTTAAATAGTCTTCTGCCCATAAAGACTTTTGTATCATTCTCTTGTATCTGTGCTGTAGCTCTATTTTGGGCCATTAACATGAAGGTATAACTTCATGGCCATTAAGAGCATCGATATATATGTACTAAAGTACTAGATGTAGCATTCAGAACATTTACAGTACTCGCCAATCTTTATGGCCGCTCTGAATGTAGCCATCGGTACGAACTTGCGCATGGTACAGTCGGGTGGACATGTCATAACCAAGAAAATATATTTGTAATTATTGAAAATTAAAATCTTCAGTTACTTACGTTGTTAGATTAGCTATATTATATTGTTTAATTACATATTCAATCAAATTCCAGTAATGTAAATTCAGTTAGGTGAAGGGACTTTTAAGCCTAGACTTCTTTCCTTCTTCATAAACGTTACTACCTACGTCATACACTATTTTTCGTGTTTGGCGACGTAAGACATTAAAACGACCGCAAGGCATGATCAATGACAATGGTAACTATATCAGTACAAATAACAACAAGAAACAACGATAGCAATGAGAAACAATAAAGAAGTACCACTACGAAACTATTTTAAACGCGACGATACTGTCAGAGCTCAGCGATTATGTGAGTCGTGTACGAACGTAGCACACTCACACTAACGCGCGGGAGGCGAGGACGCTAGCGGGTGGAAGGCAGCGCGCGCGGGCGTGCCCTGCCTCCACGCCCCGCATACGTCCCGCAGATACCTGATTTTGTGTTCTGCGCAGCGCAATGCGGCTATGTTCGGAGCGGCCATAAAGTTTGGCGAGTACTGTACTTTGTTCAAATGCTTTGCATGAACATTCCGGCAAAGCAAGCTAGTGTCACTTTGACTTTCCTGCGGTGTGGGTTCGCTTCGTTTATTGACTGTGTGGCGACGATATATCGATCAATTTGAATCAGAACTTGTATCTGTAGTAGCGTTAGTCAATGTTTTTAATTATTTATGTAAATAAAAGAGTTAAACGTATCATAATACCACATTAAAATGTAATTCTTTATTTTTATGTGACGTCATTTACGATCATAGACTAACTACTATGCAGAAATACATTGCAAGTGATTGTAGGTAAAAATATATGACTAAGACCAAACTTCGTGAAGGTATTGGTTTTAAAAGTTTTTAGTTTGATTAATGTTATAAAACCAATTTGATGTTGTATAACACTAATTCTGTGATCTTCTTAATTATTGGTATATTGATCGTAATAACTATATTAACGAATATTTCAACACTTCATCAAAGTAGGTACATACACATTTGCAGTTATAGATAAATACGCATAAATAATATTGAACCATGAGGCCAAAACAGATCGTGATTTCCATTATCGGACCAATAGACAAGAAACACACAAAATTAATTGTGTTTGGTGGCAATTGAATAGTTATTAAAATATATTTTTGAGCATTTCTTGCTAGAGTAAATTTAACTGCAATTTAAAATAAATTTTTGAGGCAGGACTTCAACCCGTGACCACGACGAACCGTGTCGATACCGTACCGACTAAGCTACTCAGGCCACTTCGTCATAGAATATTATTTTTTAATAGTTGGTTTCCTTATGGTAGCCAGGCCACATAGTGCCATCTGCCACATGTGTAGGTTTAGAACTCTGTGGTCAACAAGGGCATCTTTACCGAATGACAAACAATCCTGCCTTATATATTAGGACTAGAAGACGCCCGCAGCTACGCCTGCATATTTTTTAAATTTACCCGTTTTGGCCGATCCCGTGAGAATTTCGGGAAATCCCTTCTTAGTGCACCCCTACTGTCCCCAAGGAACATACATGCCAAATTTCAGCTTCCTGCGCCCAATAGTTTCGGCTGTAGCGTGTCTGTCAGTCAGTTAGTAACGCAAGGATTTTATATATTAAGATATGTTTAAGCAATTCTCATAGTAAGATAAATTTAAAGTTTAAAAATTAGAATTATTCGTGAGGCAACTAAGGCAAGTCTTGAACTTACGCCTACGAATACATTTTTCTATTTTGTAATAAAAAAATCTGAATATGTTTAAAGATTCTATTTTTTTACTGAAATAAACCCCCAGCAATTAATTCCTTTTATTTTCATAAATAAACTGTTCTTATTATGTTGATGAAATATAGTAGGCAGAAAACATCTTTTCTGTGATGTAAATAGTCTTTGCAAATGGCAATAAGCAGCCAGTAGCGTTAGAGAACTATTGGATACTCATTGGTAAGATGCCAGGACTGGTTGTTGTTGATTGGCTATGATAATAACTAGACACTGTAAGTCATTGGCGCTGCTCGCGCCTGCGTGTTGCGCTAGTACGATTAGACGTCATACGTTACACCTAGGACCGAGAATCAAATGGACTCGACATTTGCGTACACCCGTAAAGGACGGACATAGAGTACATCCTGAGTTGGTGTTACCAGATGTTGTAAATGTTTACCCTACAATTCTACGAAGTACATATTAACTTTTAAGTAACATTGTATCAAACCTGAATTATAATAATAATATTCTACCACATTCACACAACACCATCTAGTCCCAAACTAAGCAGAGCTTGTACTATGGGTACTAGATAATAGATAAACATACTTATATACTCTTTTTTGTAAATACATACATATTATACATTGAAACACCCAGACCAAGACAAACATCCATGTTCATACATACATACATAGGTACATAGACTCACGCCTGCTTCCCCGAAGAGGTAGGCAAAGGCATATTAAACGCCCACCTTTCGCCAGTGTTTTGATCCCACGTAATAGTTGGCGAGCCTAGTGCCACTTATCGGGATATTTTGTTTGCCAGAGCCTCGTCCGTTGATCGGCAGGTGCACCACTTGCAGGTGAGGTTGGCTTGGGACCCATGTTCATGCACAAAAATGTTTGACTTGTGTGGGAATCGAACCCGCGACCTTCGGCGTAGCAGTCGTTTACACTCCCGCTGCGCCAACCGGTCGTTGCGGAATTGAATACCTTACCAGACATCTGAGACCGCGTTCTCCTATAATTTTTAATCAATTTGGTATTTCGATGAATTTATGAGCTAACTCGAGAAGTTCCATCAATATCCGTTTAGGTATTTTTGCAACGAATAGTAACAAACATCTATATAATATGATTTAAATAAAAATATAGCTAACCTTACAAGGAGGTTTAAATCCGATATAAGGTGTGCGATAAGTATTTTGTATACTTAATATTATTATGTATAACAAAAGCGTCGAATATGTGGAACTGGCTTCACTCGCCAAAGAAACACGAGGCTCAGAGTTATATATCTTTTATTATATTATTTGACACTCAACTTTACTGTCCTTTAAACAAAATTAATTTTGTATACAAATTTCTTATTTTCTCTTCTTTATCATTCGAGAATGATTCCAAATAAGTACCTATTGCGGGGAGTTTTCCTAAAACACTTTTGTTCAAAGTGCTTAGAACATACTTTTGCATATTTATTCGGATCCCAGTTTTCTCCTCCTGTTGCACGTATCCACAATTATTTTTGGATCGTGCAGTCCTTTGGGAATCTATAAACAAATAATTTAATTACTACAAAGAATCGGAAAACAAATTAAAAAATTAATCTTAGGTTCATATGAAACTAAGTAACGGCAAATTACCCAAAATTTGGGTAATTTCCCAAACGCTGCTGTGGTATCCCTAAAAAACATTTAACGCTGTAAAATTAAAAAGTATCGATGACTTTTGGCTAGCTCAACATTCAACGACCTATTGAATTCGATTGTGTAATACTAAAATCGCGGTGATAATAAAATAGCATTTTTTGGTTTATTGATGTAATTTAGAAATTATTTCCTTATGTAATAATACGCTATTTGTATCATTCTATCAATATTTTCATGTATAAATAGATATTATAACTAACATATCGTACTTACGAATAAATGGTTATGTTCTCAAATTTCCGCTCACTATGGCTTTTACAGCCTAAAATGTAACAAACCACCATAATAAATCTGAACCAATGATATTTTCACTAAGCATTCACAATTAATAACAATAATAACACAATTTTTCGCGGAAATTATCGAGAGCTCAAACGATTGTTGGTCACAATATTCAGTTGTGACCAACAAAAAAAACGAAAACTCTGACAAAGACAAAAAATGCTATCTTTGTCTCTTTTACTCTTATGTATTTCTGTATGTCATTATCTCGGTCTATCACGGTATTATTATTTGCTTGTCAAATCCATAGAGATACATCATCCTAGCGTTACACAATTTGAACAAAATATTTACAGGGAGTGCTCCGTCTATCGTTAGAGTATATGTCAATGATTAAGAGACTATGTTTGGCAATGTTTGGGGTATGTATCAAGTGATTGCCAACAAGATGCCAAAAAACAACCTTTGAGTAAAGAATATACATGGAGGGGGCAAATAGTACATAATGTAAACATTACATTATACAAATATTTATACGAAATCGACATAAAGCCACCAAACATAGTGCTCTCTCGTTTTGTCTTAGGGATATCTCTGTCAGAAAAAAGAGATAGTCATAGTTTACTGAATACATTCATAATGGCGATATTTTATTAGAAATGTCGATCGTGCCAGTGTCGCCATATTGTTCGCCAAGTTTTGTGGTATCTGCTTCATCTGCTGTCAAATAGTTGTGTATCGAACATAATAATTTTGTTTTTGTGCATAAATATGTCTAAAAATAGATGAATCAGTGCTTCAGGCTTTGCTAGGGATCGTAAAATCATGCCTAAGTGTTGAATTAAACTGTGCAGTGCAAGCTAAAGCTATAATCAACACAAATGTACTCTTCAAAGTCAAAATCATTTAAGCCACAAAGTGACGCTTATGAACGTCAAAAATTTAAGTTAATTACTAGATTATTCTACATTTACATCTACTGCCACGTTCGCAATGCAATAGGTAGAACCACGAGAAAGAACAGGCAATAAAACTCGTGGCCACCATTTTTAACCACCAGTATAATGGTTTTACATGTTATCTTTGTAAGGAACTGCAACTGTTTCACATTTTGAGTTATCTACTAATGCTAAATTTAATAGTTACTGTTAGTAATAGTATTAATATCATACTCAAGCAATAAGTTATGTTCATTTGGTAAGCCTCGCAAAGTAAATATGGTGAAACAGGAGCATCCACTTACGTCTTTTAATGTAGGCAACTCTCGAAAATGACTGATCAGAGCTATGGTGGTACAGTATGTCTCGGAAAGTAACGGTATAATAATATAAACCTGCAGCAATTTACAATCTATTAGTTAGCAATTCATGACCACAAGTTACCCTTTAGAAGTAAATAACAAGTTTTGACTTATATTGTTAAATTGGATTAGTATTTGTACAAAATATTGTTATAAGAGGTTATTTTTATAGTTAATTTAACAGTTTTTAGCTTCGTTATGGCCTAAATATTATTTTCATAGTTTGGAAATTTCCATGTTTACGTATTAGAGGTTAGTAGTGATGTTACTGCTAATATCCATATGTGTTATCGATATATCCATAATACTTCCACAAACTGCCTCGTTGGTCTCGCGGCATAAATGTGCGCGTGGGATTGGGAGGTCTTGGGTTCGATTCCCGGGTCGGGCAAAGTGTTATTGGGTTTTTCCGTTAGGAAATTCTCAATAGCAGCACGGAGTCTGGTAATGTGCCCGGTAACGGCAATAGGCTCGCCCCCTATTACGTGGAACCTAAAAATTCATGGTTAAAATGTGGGTGTAATATTACACCTCTACCTTCCCCTTCGGGGATACAGGCGTGAGTCTATAAATAAATAAACTTCCACAAACTATAATATTGTTAAAAATATCTCATATCTGTAAACGGAAATAAATGAAACATTCCACCAATTTTGTATGTACCTAGTTATAGAAAAGCCTTATTTGAATAAGTTACTTTACTTAGCCCTGATTACATAAAACCCTTAACCGCTGCATCCTGCGCTATGTTAAGGAAAATGAGGCAGTTAAAATAATTATATTATTATTAAGTATGTTTTTTGCCAACAGATAACATGAACAGCAACTGTATGCAAGTATTCCTAGCAATGAAACGTTGAAGAAACTAATTTTATGTATAAACAAAAACAAATAAATAAATGTATATGTAAGGTATGTATGGTGCCATTCATGTCCGGTACTTTCTCAGCGACTCAGTATCGATATTGGCTACCAGAGAATATTTTGTTACCTACATTTATTTATTTTAGTTATAGACTCACGCCTGTATCCCCGAAGGGGTAGGCAGAGTAGACCCACATTGAGCCGTAATTTTTTTTAAGTCCCACGTAATAGGGGGCGAGCCTATTGTCATACCGGGCACATTACCAGACTCCGAGCTGCTACTGAGAATTTCCTATCGGAAAAACCCAATAACACTTTGCCCGACCCGGGAATTGAACCCGTAGGCATGGGCGTTTTCGGATTTTTCCGCAAACCGATACAAATTCGATTTCAGATACTGAAATCGATTTCAAAAACCGATTTTCGAAATCGATTTCTGTAGCGGATGTCGGGGCGACGAGCGTAGTTACTAGTTGCGTAGACAAACGCAAACAATCGAATTCTTCTTGTATTGTCATGTCATGCGTCCATATTTCGCTTATTTTGCGTGACATATTGAAAAAGAAAACCTACTAACTACCTAAAACTAAGTTTTAAAAACTCAGTCACCAAACAAACTAAAATTACACAACACGAATTGTTTCTTTTTATTTACACTTTACAATCCCGAACTACTACTACCTAAAACTAATTGTTAAAAAACTTAGTCGCCAAACAAACTAAAATTACACAATAGGTACGATTTTTTTCTATTTAATTACCTTTACAATCCTAACCTGCTAACTACCTAAAACTAATTGTTAAAAAACTCAGTCGCCAAACAAACTAAAAATTCACAACACGAATTGTTTCTATTTATTTACACATTACAATCCTAACAACGTAACAAAATAAAACTTTTTAAATCCTAATATTATAACTTTCACGAAAACCAAATACCTATAGGTACTAATTATTATTACGCGCGCACCGAACTGCACGTGTCACCTAGGTCAAGTGAACAAATAAACATCGATCAAGTCAAAACTCTCCAAACATAAATCCCTAATAACTACTAAAACTATTTGCAATTTTCAAAACAAACATTAAGTAGTTGCAATCTGAATTAGATCTTATCGCCTCGATGTTAGTTTTATTTTTTCTATTCAATCTGCAATTCATAAAACCGCCAAAATCCATAACGCACGATTACGACTGGCTTGCTTGGCAACGATCGATTCGCTTCACCTCTCTTGCTCTTTAAACGGATCACTAAGTAAGAAAGAAAAGGATATGAAATTCGCTCTCTCTCATTCTAACTAAGTAGTCGTTGGGTAGAGTGAAAGAGGACGAATGAATATGAAAACTATCGAAAACGTAAGCTTTAGATTTACTTTGTAGTTTGGTTGCGCTTGCACCGTTTTCGTTTGCACTGTTTTCGTTTGGTTCGTATTAGATTGTTTGCGTTATCGTGGTATTGTTTTGCGTTTTCTAAAATCGGTTTTCCCATATTGGAATATCGATACGATACGATTTCTGACTGCAATCGGATTTCAGTTTCGTTTTGATATATCGGTCTCATGCCTATGAACCCGAAACCTCCCAATCCCACGCGCACATTTATGCTTCAAGACCAACGAGGCAGTCTGTTACCTACATATTTGATACAAAGGACGTTATTCGCTTTACCATGTTCGCCCGCATTTGCATTATGGTATAAACTAATCTGGCAAAAGATTTAAACTAACTAAAGTAACTTACTACAAATTTAGTGAGCGTCAAAATGGAGGGACCAAGTCTCCAATGTCTGTCATACACATACAAAAAAATAATACCATTAATCTACTATTTCCTACCTTTGCTATAATTTTAGCTACCTCATCATTGACATAATATTTTAACAAAATCCTTGGTCCCTCCATCATGATGTCAAGATGGAGGGACAAGTACATGGTAATATTTCAAAACGAAAGTTATGTACATTTTATATTAGTTAGATATTTTTGTGCAATTCTTATTAAAAGAACACCTTTAATTATTAATTCTACTACGATTAAAATCTGTACAGTTTACTAACTTATTTTTTTTTGGCTCGTAAATTAATCTTTAACGTAAAAAAATTGCGTGATTTGAAGGTAGTAAAAAGGTATTAAATATTAATCCTTCGAAGACCAAAAATAATCCGCCCATTTATCTGTTGCACTAAACAATTGAATCGTCAATTTGGAGGGACCAACCTATATAATCGATTTCCTTAAAACGATATATGTTTTGGGCAGCCAAAATCAATAATGTTAAGGTAGAATTAACGTAGTATAACACTAAGTAGGTAGAACATTCCAAGGAGTGGTCTATCAGTTTGGTCCCTCCATCTTGACATCATGATGGAGGGACCAAGGATTTTGTTAAAATATTATGTGAATAATGAGGTAGCTAAAATTATAGCAAAGGTAGGAAATAGTAGATTAATGGTATTATTTTTTTACATGTGTATGACAGACTTTGTAATCTACAATCTTATTATTTACCTCTAACCGGCTCAATGACGATTAGTGATTCTATTCTGGAGTACAACCCACCGGCAGCCATTTTATTCGCCCAAGGTTTCGTACGTATGCACGCTAATGTCGTGGGTATCGTGGGTATGCCCAATCCATGTAATTCACAGATCGGTGCATGGGTGCAAGAAGCAGACCATAGAGATAAGCAGACACGACACAGTCACGTCACAGTTGTATTAAAAATGTCACAGGAATATGTCAAACTTAGAAATATCAAATGTTTACACTACCTATTTACTAAAAGTTCAGTTTAATTTATATTATATATTATGTTATAACTTCTAAGATAAGAGTAATTGATAAAACAGAAGTTTGCATTTATTATAACCATCAGAATATTAGTAAATTATCAGTTTGTGAATGCATCATTGATAATTAAGTTTACCGGCTTGTTTTCAACATAATATTTTAAAATGATACCTCAAATAGTTGTTATAGTAACTACAATAAAGTTTTTATTTATACCTTTATAGTAAGTATTACGATTATTCTTTTAGCTAGTACTTGCCGAATCAAATTTGAATTACTTAGCTAAGCCTGAGGCTATCCTGCATAATCGTCAAAAAGCAGATTAAATTAGCTGTTGCGGTTCTAGATTGATGTATTTAATATATTATGCAACAAAATATAATTAGAATGCTAGTGAAGCTATGTGGCATACTTAAGTAAATTGATTTGTTAATTTTAAAATTTTCAGTCATTCAACCGACTTTGAAGTGCACAGGAATTGGTTGGCTATTACTCATAATTTAACACTAGACAAGTGGTATTATGATGAGACTTCAGAATGGACACTTGACTACCCTCCTTTCTTTGCTTGGTTGGAGTTTGTTCTATCATTTATAGCAAAATATTTTGATCCTCAAATGTTGTACTTAACCAATCTCAACTACAAGTCAGAGATGACCATACTTTTTCAAAGATTGTCAGTCATTGCACTGGATTTTATTTACATTATTGCAGTAAAAAGGTTAGTATTTTTGTAATTATTTGAAATAATATGTATAATCCTATGACTATTATATAATTTCTCTATATAAACTATCTAGCTACTAGACTTGGCTCTCATCTCACTATTAGTAGGCCATAATATGGTCTACCAATCTGCATATAGCTCATAATATGAGCTATAGGTTGGCAGACTGCACATATCATTCAAGTACATTATGGACAACTTCTACACATCCAGATGTTTGATAGTGTTTTACTTTGTAAGTGTTAATCAATAACTACTTTTAAAATACCACGATTTGCACACATACTAAAGATTATGTAACGGGTCTGAATCGTGTTAATGAATGAAAAGAAAGATGAAATACCTTTCTATTTTTCCCGACGTTTCGGCATGGGTTACACCAGCCGTGGTCACGGGATGACTGATGTTCGTCAGCGCTGCCTCCGAGAAGTGCGGGTTTTGGAAACTACCCTCACTTGGTCTTCATAATTACTAACATTTATGTGTTCGGAACTGTCGGTACTTCGACACACAACACTAATGGTATCTACACACTGGCGCGTAATGTCACCTCGTCGGTGTCTACATTTGCTGATGACAGGATTCCAAGATGTCGATAAACGGTAACCATCCTCCCGGTAGAAATTTGCGTGCTTTTTTATTTCAACCGCTTCCTGTGCTATTCTTGAAAAATAGTGACGGTCTGTGGAGAGAACCTGGGGCCGATGTAGCTCAATCCAGTGATTGGATCCCGACTCCAACAAATGCTATGCTATGGCCTTTCTTTTCATTCATTAACACGATTCAGACCCGTTACATAATCTTTAGTATGTTAATCAATAGTTTGATATGCACAATTTCATAAAGCCAGCAGTGTAGCCAGTATATAATATACTAGATTCTCTTTGAGTAGCAGTCTACGCTATACTATTGGAGTCAAGTTTTATTGTTTGCATGATTATTATTATCACGATCTTACAGGGGTCTACATAGAGGAATTATGCACGTAGCAGTCTTTTATAAGTCTTGATAGTGATTTAATTGACTATAACATTTTATATTGTGTAAACTGTTGTTTAATCATTCCAGCTGTTCAAACCTGATTGGAAATGGGAAGCTTCTTGTGTTCATATTGCTGGTTACCAGTCCTGGTTTGTTAATGGTAGACCACATACACTTTCAGTACAATGGACTTCTGTATGGAATACTTTTATATTCAATTTCACACATAATAAGGGTAGGTATTCCTTTATTTTTGATAACAAACTAACAATTCATATTACCCACCTAGCAACTTTTGAAAGTTTATAAAGGTGTGCCTGTCACATAATAAATGTTCATAGACACTACTTAAAAAATGTATACAGTGTGTTTCATAACCCCCTGTCTGACCCCGAAACCACATATTACTGACTTGTAAGGCATACTAGGAAAAATAATAAAAAAAATCTAGGTCTTCATAAAACCTCACAATTTATTTCCTTAGTATAGTATTAACGAGAAACATTACCCCGAAATTAGGGAAAATTCCCTAAACTAGCAACACTCCACTCAGCGGCGGTATCCTTTATGATTCTAATAAAAAGCCGCTCGACACAATACCGAAACGCGGTAGAGATGTTTACGTTCGATAGCAGCTAATATCGATTTAATAAATTTTAATATGAAATGTGACACAACATTCATTTTCAAAGAATTATTGCATTAATGATATTACGATATCGACACATTACGTAAACAAGACATAAATAATACTTTTGTGTTACAGAACTTAGTCTAAATCAAATAAAAAAGTTACATCATTTTTATGTTATAACAATAATTTAAACAACAATTTTGCGTTGGATACGTGCCCATCCCGTACGGGGACAATAATAACATATCGATAAAAACAGAACTCCAATAAATATCATTGGTTACATCCCTAGCTGGCTAGTTTTTACGACTTCAATTTACCTACTGATCACTCAGTCTGGCCTCTGGATTAGTTTCGTTCGGACTTCCGGAATAACTTACGTTGTGAAATGGTTACGTCGTCGATCGTATTCAAACTCTGAATACTTTAACATTTCGATGTGTTTAGGTAGGAGTGAATGCAATTCATGCAGGTGCACGTAGTGATAAGGAGGAACAGTTCGCTGGACCACCAGGTCTGCCAGTGCCTTTGGAGCGCGTTGTTCAACGGCTTCACCACCTCGTGAACTACAATGTGCTAGTTAGTGTGCTTTCAAATAGGTACCTTTGATGAAAAGGTACCGTAAGTGTCTTAACCTTTACGGTCGACATGTGGAGCATGATCGTCGTACGCAGCTTACAAGTTGATGTTTTTCGGAATTAAAGGTAACCTGCCTAAGAAAGTTTGAAAAAATTGGTAAATACCGTAAATACTGCAGCGCTCATAGCGTGACTAAGCTTTTGGATCGTAATAGTTTGGCAAAGTTAAGCAACGGTTGCACAGGTCATCACTTGGATGGGTGCCCACGTACTCAGAAGGCACGTAAGACTGAATCTAAGAATCCTAAGGCCATGTCGTGGGCCTTCGGGTGATCTGAAATGTCACCAAAGGACACCAAAGTTGGCTACGCACTCTTACGAAACCAACAAACAACGTAAACAATACCTTCCGTTTTACCTAATAACTAATAATGCAATGAACCAGCTGTTGCAACAAACTCACAAATAAAATGGGTATACCTACCTAACTAAAATGATGGCACGTGTAAAGTTAACGTTCGGCTTTTGTCAAAGGATTAGGTACCTAGACGCGGCCGCCAGCGGCGGTCGATGCACTCAACGACCTTTTATGAACTTTAGGTAGATACTTAGTTATTACGATTTATGATTCTTCAGTGTTGCCATGGGTAATCTGATATGATATTATTTAAAGTTAATTAAATTTACCAGGGAAAATTTTATCTCGAATTTCCGTGAATTAATGACAAATCCCTCATCATTTTACTCTACCCTACAACCCCTTCATTGATCGGACGGGGGGTTCTGAACACCCTGTATAGTAAGTAATTACTCTGTGCCGAAATCTGTTCTATTTTTAGAAACACTATGCAAGACCATCTGCAATAAGAACTATGTGGTATTAATGAATTGTTTATATTTTGCAGAGCAATAACATTACAGCAGCATTTTGGTTTGCAGTTCTATTGAACATGAAGCATATATTTTTGTATGTGGCACCAGTTTACATAGTCTACCTATTGAGAGCATACTGCTTCACTATATCATCTGTGGATGGTGTTCATACTCCATGGTATTCATTCTCTATAACCAACCTTTTTAAACTTGGAATGACAGTAATTGCTGTGTTTGGACTTTCTTTTGGACCATTCTTTCAGCACATACCACAGGTAACTATTACAACTTTGAACAATCTTTTGCAGTGTAATTAATAAAAGAAAGAACTAAATTGTTTCCAATTTTAGGTATTAGCAAGACTATTCCCGTTTAAAAGAGGCTTGTGCCATGCTTACTGGGCACCAAACTTTTGGGCAATTTATACCTTTGCAGATAAGGTTCTCCAAAATGTCTGTAAGTGATTCTGTGTAGGTACTGCAATATAATTTCATTGCTTTACAATTATTATTTTTGACACCATTAATTGCATGGCTTGTTTAGTGAAATTATAGATTGTAATTTTTCAAAGTATATTTTGTATGATTTCAGTAAATAAGTTTGGAGTGAAAATAGAAAAATCAGAAGCATCTATGACAGGAGGCTTGGTCCAAGAATATGACCATGCTGTATTGCCATCAATTACACCCACTGTCACATTTATATTGACATTGGTAACAATGTTGCCAGCTCTCGTAAAATTGTGGCATCTTTGTGCTGACAGAAGATACAGGGTGTTGAGTTTTGTTAGGTAAGATGCAAACTGCAAACTATAATAATTTTATTTCTCACTAGTAACTAGTAATCTAATACTAATATAGAGGGTGAAAAAGACCCTTAACGAAAACTTAAATCCGATGTTGTACCAATCACTACGAACATTTTTTACTTCGGCACCATACCTGGGAAATTGGGAGGCTCAAAGTTAGTATGGAATTTTTCTAATTATACCCTGTACAAGTTAGCTTGATCTTTTTGACAGATGTACATTTTTCTGATCGACATAACTTTGCAATGATGAACATATTATTTTCTCAATGTAATGATTTTAGAAATTGTAAAAATGTAAAAAAAGTACATATAACACAAAAGTCCCTAAAAATTCAAGCGTTATCCGAAAATTTTAAGACTTTTTATTGCTTCAAAGTAAAATTTAAATAGGAACACTGAAAATAATAGACGCTTGTACAATGTTACATCGGTTGGACGGATGGGACACGAATAACAGGCAGTAACTGTTACAAATATTGATTACAAAAAATAAATATTATTCAGGATCACTGTTAAGTTATTGTTAGGAACGTCCTTTTTTTAGTTGGGATCTCTTTGGCTAGTGGTTGGGTTCTCTTTAGCTGGTATAACTAACTCTTTTTAGAAAAATAAGATAAAAAAAAGATGTCTTTCGAATTACGCATTCCATCGTTTCATCGACTGGCGATATAAAACGAAAGTCGAGGACAGTAGTTTGGAGTAAAGTCAAGAGGAAAGAAGAGGTTAATGGAAGAAGTTAAGAGGAAGCAAGACTACCTGCCCGTAACATTATTATTGTTGAATTTAATTTTTTGTTTGAACTTTTGTTAAACATGCCTAAAAGGGCGAAAAAACTGTACTCAACAGTGAACCGCGTGAGTTTGTGATTCGATTACGCGATTATTTTGAGCGTGAGTCACAAAATGGGGAACCATTTTTGCCATCGTCTCAAGTGTGGCAACGTGTAGCTGACGTTTTGGGAATTGGGTTAGCTACTGTGACACGAATGTCTACGAAAAAATATGGTAAAGAAGGTGATGAGGAGAATAAACTATCGTCTCCTAATAAAAAACGTAGGCATATACAACCTACCGTCAATATTGTCGATTTTTAATATGCGGCCATACGGAACCACATTTATGGTTATTATTCAAGAAAAGAATTGCCCACACTTGACAAGTTGCTGGTGAAACTGAGAGAAGCTGATTAATATGACGGCGGTCGAACCTCGCTGTCAAAACTATTGCGTAGAATTGGATTTCATTACCAAAAATCTAACAACCGCAAGATTTTTATGGAAAGGAATGAAATTGCCCTCAAACGAGTTGATTTCTTTAGAAAAGCCAAAAATATTACCTATTTGGAACAAGTTATGTTTTAAGATGAAACATGGTTTAATGCCAATCACACTGTTAAAAAAAAGCATTGAACGATGATACTGCCCAATCGTCTACAAAAGTACCAGAAGGAAAAGGGGAGAGACTGATAATTTGCCACGCAGGTTACTGCCCAAGGTTTTGTGCCAAACTGTTAACTGGCATTTAAATCCAAAAAAAAAGGAATGAGTATCACGAAGAGATGAATTTGAAACTTTTCCGGAATGGTTTTATAAAATGATGGACAACCTGGATGGTGCTAATATAATAATAATGGATAATGCATCCTATCATTAAGTAAAATTTGACACTCCCATAGAAAGCTGCTCGATCACGTGGTCGATTTCGAATGGAAGGTCTGAATTTTTTTTCATTTTTCGACCCTCGTTTCTTTGGGAAAGTTGTTTACTTTCATGATACATAAAAAAAAATGCCCTGTAATATTAAATTGGTACCTACTTATTATGAATATTGACCCACCGTCGCTTATCTACCAAATGTTTTATATGTAACATATGCAATAGGTAAAGAAGTTCACACACAAAACACCCACACTATCTCGTCACAGTTACAAGTAAGTTATTTTAAAACGTTATTTTTTGGATTTATTTGAATCCTATGTATAAATTAAAATAATGATTATTAATAATTTCAAATTTGTAATATTGTAATTATTTAATGAATGAATTAATTTGACATTTTAATATACATTGAATAACTATGTTGTGAATAAATTTAAATATTAGTATAAATGGATTAAATATGTTATAGAAAATATAATAACTAAACATTTGCATGCCTTGTAAGGTAGAATATGGAATAAGAACTTTGTAATAATAAATATGTAACATCTCATGTGAACCCATATTCAGGCAAATAAATGATTTGTATTTGTATTTGTATTTGTATTTGGACTACCAGAAATTTTCTATTTCTCATCACTAGCCCGTCTGTCAAAACGATCAAGCTAACTTGTACAGGGTATAGGTACAAAATCTATGCATTTAACCCGCCAATATGTTCTTTAGATGCCCTTTGACGTTTGACCCCATGGATAAGTAGGTAATTCGAGCATTGCACGCGTGCGCTTTTAATTGCGGTTTAAAAAATGTGAAACTTAAAAAAAAATCGTTTCCCAGGTATTCTTTTTGTTAGTATGACTTGGCATGATGTCCACAACGAGTAGACTTCGGCTTGGTGATGGGTCTTGTGACACCCTCTATAAAGCTGAAGAGTTTGTTTGTTCGCTAGAACGCGCTCAGGAATTTGAATAATTCTTCCAGTGTTAGATAGCCCATTTATCGAGGAAGGCTATAGGCTATATAACATCACGGTATGAGTCACGGGAGCGGAGCAGTAGCCTTAAATAATGCGGGTGTAACCGCGGGCTCATCTATTCTTCTATATAAATAAAAATGAGTCACCGAACTATTTATATGCGCATAACTTCCAAATGACTGCACCAAATTAGATAAATCTTTCTTATTAATATCACAGAACTCGTCAGTCATGCTAAATATATTACTTATACTAACAGATTTTATATGTTTTAACAGGTGCCTGGTAGTTTGTGCGACGTGTTCTTTTCTGTTTAGTTGGCACGTGCATGAGAAGGCCATCTTAATGATACTGATACCACTTAGGTAAGTAAGATTTGTTAATTTTTGTATCTTTTACATCCCGCCATTGGGATTTACTCGTACTCTACAACTTTAGCGTTCAACAGACGTACCGCGATCTCTGTATGTAGCAAAATGTATGACGCACGTATTTTCTCATACTCATATCAAATATTATGGGATGTGATGTGTAGATTCTTTATTATACACTTTAAATGTATATTGGTCTCGGAATCAATTCTTATTGGTTTAATATGTATATATATACCATATGTACGTATATATATTTATATATTCTTATATGTGTATGAAGGTATGTAGTTCTATAATACATCTATATTATGTATGTTTATATTATATGTAAATTATGTACCTATATATGTTTTAATGTGAATGTATCTTTAGTTTTATTACCTATTTGTGTTATTTCAGATTCATTTTCTTTATATAACACCTACTTCTTTTCTCTCTGCACCACTCTAAGGTAGACTGGGAGATAATGCCCATGGCATTAAGTCCGCCTGTATACGTTGTGTATATAAAGCTTTAATAAATAAATAAATAAATGGCAAACCGGTTTTCCAATGTGTTGTCCGTATGGTGACGGATTAAGAGTACGGATTGTCACCACCCCATATCATCCCATGACCGCATGGGTGTCGTAAGAGCCGACAGAGGGAGCATTTATTATGCAGAGAACAGTACTGTAAGAGAAGGAAAACTTGATACAAACCCTATATAACCCGTTTGGCCAGCGTGGTATAGTAGGCCAATTCCTCTTTTCAAAGGAGAGGCCTAGTTCAGCAGTGGACTGTTAAAGGCTGATGATGAGGTTTTCCAATTACAAACTAGGGATTGTGGTCCCATAAAACATAAATAAAAAGAAAACCCACAAAAAAACTCTGAATCAAAATTAGTAAGTATATCTTATTTGTTGCAGCTTTTTGTCGGTGCTCGGTGATGTGGATGGAAGACAATTTTTGATTTTAACCACCGTGGGCAACTACTCGTTATTCCCATTACTATTTCCAAAGAATTTGTTATGTATCAAAGTATTTATTTTATTAACGCATGTTGCGCTAGCTTTCGTCAACATTCCAACTCTGTATGAACCTCAAGGTAAAATAAAAGGCGGCCAAAGACGCAGGGTCTTCCGATTGCCTATGTTGAGACATTCAGAATCCTTTTATCTTTACGGACTTATAGCACTATGTGTCTATGAAAATGCTCTTCATGTTATTTGGGGATTAGACAAGACGTTACCATTCCTACCTTTAATGATTACATCAGTGTATTGTTCAATAGGAATCATATATTTCTGGGTGTGTTATTATTATTATTTCCTAACCTTCAATGTCAGTAGAGTTCCTACTTTGTGCACAGTGAATTTAGCACAGAAATATAAGAAAACAACATAGTTTTAGAGCAAAAGTACATAATTATCTACCACGAAAACTAAGTTAAAAGCTGTTGCTACGATCAATATGTAGGATAGATTTTAAGTGTATCTATTGTTGAAACTGATTTTGTAAAATATTTGCATTTAGTCATTGTAAGATTGCTTGCGAAATGCTGTGAATTAAAACAAAGAAGCTGTCAGAATTATTGTTGTTCTGTTCATAAAAATGATAAATAAGTAGATAATTATAATAAATTGTTTTTATAAATGATTTAGCTTATTATTTATTTTCACTTTTGTCTAGAATATGTTATCATATATCTCAGGGCAATTTATGGCGATGTTAGCTGACAATAAGAATATAAGAATATAGTTACCTATGTAGGTAACTAAGTACCTATTACCAACGTCGTATCTGCTTATGTCAATTGATCACAGGAGTCGTCTTTAATGGCATCAGATTTCTGCATCGTGGGAGCATAGGAACTGATGACCTGATGGAGGTTGTTGTGAAGGCGACGCGGCCGCTTAAACCACTACGCCATCGTGCAGTCAAACCGTCTGGTCTGAAACCACGGCATGCCCAGTTTCTCCACTAAGCTATCGCTGCCTTGTCTAGTAAAAAAACAAGCATTACATTACACTGAGTATTTACTAGGGATGTTACGGATATGGAATTTCGGATCTGGATACGGATACGCATATTGGAAAAAAATTATATCGGTTACGGTTTCGGATACGGATATGAAATTATTTCGGATTATCCGGTAGTTTCGGATAGTTTCGGTTACGGATATTAGATTTTAGAGGAATATCAAAAGTAATAAATAAATCTTCCACATCACTTATTTTTCAGTTTATCGAACTAAGTAAGTAAGTATTCGTGATTTTTCATAAAATAGTTATCTTAACAGACAGTCAAAGTGTTAAAGTTCATATCGCTTCTTGCGTGTCTGGTAGTAAAGGCACACCAATCGCGTATAAAATAAATACTGGACATTATCATGAGCACACAACGCAAGGGGATAACTGTTGCACTGCAATGAGTTCCGTCACAGAATAAAGAATAGTACTAACGTACAGAAAATTCACTTGTCAAACCAATTTATTGAATTTGCGACTCTTGCTACTAAGCAACAAAGTGCAATTCAACTCGCATAAGCACTCAGTGCCTAATGCGATATTAACCTAACCGTTCCCTTTCTTTTCTAACACATAAAGCTGTCACTGTCTGGCGCGGAGTGGCGCGCTAGGGTTGTTGACTTGCCGCTGCAACTATAATATTTATTCATCGTCTATATACCTACTTGACCACGTACCTAATAATAAATAATTATCATATAAGTATCCTATCCCACTATTTGAGCTCGTAGAACAAATACCACAAACATTCTGGTTGTTTACATTTTTACTATACTGATTCTTAGTTATTTCTTAAAAGCGTGGACCGATTTACATGATTCAAACAGATAAAATGGTTTTTGAACTAGATCTTTAATTTGACACTATAATCGTTAAGATATCTCAACAAACAAAAAATCAAATTTTCAAGTTGCTCTCGTAATATAAATAAAATTAAATCAAATTTTCAAGTCGCTTTCGACACAGTTAATTGAGCAATACTTTGCATTAGACTTGTGATGATACATTTTTGTTGTTAAAAGCGTTTAGGTATATAATTTGAACAGTGTATGAACACGGCGCGTGAGAATACGGAGCGGTCGCACTCGTTGCGTTGCGTGACGTTTAATGTGAGCGGCGCGCGGCAACCCACTAAATCCAACCACGTCGACGTGGTCGGCCGAGGTACTTGTAAGTTTGTACCTAAAATGCGAAGTGCGCCAGGCCTGGTTCCGTCTCACATAGGGCTAACAGGAAATGAAGAGGCTGACAGACTAGCAAACAGAACTATTGCGGTGATGAAGAAGCAAATATTTTGCCTGTTTGGTCCGAATTTTTCGCGAAACATAAATACAAAGGTTATTATGTCGCTTTCAAGGAATACTTTGACGAGCGGTCTAAGCTCAAAGAAATTTGGTACAAAAGTAGGTATTCAATGTGAACCTCTTCATGTTCCGTGGTTTCTGAATGCTAAATAAGCAGAAAGCAAATTTTCACCGCATTTAGACTGCGTACCGGGCACATTCCTGGTAAAAGCTTTGGATTCTTCATGAAAAAGTAAGATCACCTAATTGTAACGTGTGCAATAAGCGAGATGATGTTTACCATATACTTATGAAATGTGCTGATAAAAGAGACCAATTATTTAAAAGACTTGATATTGTAGGAAACAATGTGGGTATCTTTCAAAGTAATTTAGCTGAACCAAACTCGGATACAACTAGAATGCTATTTGAGTTCAAATTTATGTAATGTTTATTGTCTGCAATTGATTGTTTATTAAAATTTAGAATAAGGTACGATGGGATTGGCATCGTCATTTTTATGTAGGTACAAAAATCCCTTATATCCAATAAAGGTTATAAAAAATAAAATTTGCGTAATGTAATTACATTGCTAACTAGTTATGACTTGAACAACAAAAGAAACAATCAATCCAAAGGACACGCGCGGGATGTCACTGGGCCGATCAAAAACAAGTTATCGTAACGTGTCTCATTTACTACAGAATTCAATACTTGAACTATAGATAGATCTGTAGATTTTAGATTCGTTTTTGACATAAGCTCCATACAAAGTATATGAAACACGAATCAAAAATCTACATATCTATAGTTCGAATATTGAAAATGGCCGTTAGACTCCGCCCCTATCCGAAATTATCCGAATCATTTATTTCGGATTCGGTTACGGATACGGATATTTTTTTATTTCGGATATCCGATAGTTTCGGATACGGATATGGATATCCTTAACATCCCTGGTATTTACATTACACTAGTACTATGAGCGCTATGGAAAAGGGACTGCTTTGTAATTTTCGTTGTTGCCGAATTCCCCTTGTCACCCCGGCGGCGCAGGGAAAAAATGACCACGACATCACACAATGCCACCGAGGCTGCTTATGTGCAGGCGTCAGACAATATAAAACAGTGATTAAGATGGTGTTACGAATGGCGATTTTTGAAAATAACGCCATCTATCGGTGAATGAGATAACTAGAAGAGAATGGATATATCAGTGTTTCACCTATTCTCTAATAGATGGCGTTGCTGTTGATACAAGAACGCTCGTTTCTGTTAGGTACGAGAACATTCCAGAAGCGGCTAGAATGAACTAGTTTGTTATCCGGCCGGTATAAATACCCGCGCGGACAGGCGAATCGGGACAGTACAGTTGAATAATCGGAGCGATCAAGAAGCGAAGGAGTGCGAAGATTAAGGAAGTCGGAAGTGTTTTCTAGTATTTTAATTGGTGTTTTTATTAGTGTGAAGTTAAGTGTGTAATAAATAAAGTACGGTTTTGTGGCATACTTAGTGTTCCTATTTAATTTATCACCGAACCCCAGCTCGTAATATAATAAACAGCGAGGCTGGGAAAGTTAAAAGTAAAAGTTCAAAATTTAGTTTGAACATTGATAACGACTGTGACGTGGGAGTCGTCGCGGTACCCCCCACTACTTCTGACTGGCCGCCTCGCTTACTTGCGGCACATAAATACCGCGGCGCGACAGCGAATCTCCCCTCTTGAATTCTGGACGCTGCCTCAGTTAAGTGCTGCCTTCTCTTCTGGAGGACCGAAGCCTCGTCAGCCTGCCTGCCTACCCTGCCCTGAGTCTTAACTCTTGCTACTAGCTACCGGGTTTATATTGTGTAACGCTTGACAAATAAATGTATTTCGTAACCAACGATACTGTATCTAATTTATCTCTCTACACACGAATAAACGTTACACTGGCGCCCAACGTGGGTCTATTCAATCTAAAGTAAATATGGTTGAGAATAGATTCTGTGCGCGAATAGAGGTTTTGGTCAAATTGTGATCTAAGCAGAGAAATATTATTTGTAGCCCTAATTAAGGAGTTCCGGATAGCCGAAATTTCCTCTTCGGGGTCTAAATCCGAATCCAAAATAGTTTCAGAGGGAAACTGAGACGCTAATGTCGCTATCTGCTGGCGCAGCTCGGCTACGGAACCAGACTTGTCACCCCCCCGAATAATCAGTTCATAAACTAGCTCCGATTTTACTAAATGATTGAAGTTAATTTTAAAAGACATTGCTAAGTTACTTAGAAAAAGATTAAACAGATAAAAGATTAACCTAAAAGCACCAAAAGTCACTCACACAGGGGTTATACTTATAATATAACAATAAAATAAAGGTAATGTAAATATGTTCACAGTGGGTCGTTTAAAAAGAAAGATATTTATTATGTAGCAAGTAAACAAGTTACGTTCGCAATGCGTAAGAATCATGCGAAGCGGAATCTACCCTCCCACACATAAAAAATGTAATTGTACAATTAAAATAATTCCCTAAACCGTTACTTAGTCTAACGAATTTGGGTTAGAAAAGAAGTTATAAAAGTACATAAGATGTGGCGCAAGCCTTTAGTCGACTATCTTGCCTGAATAATGCGTTATAATTTAGCTAACACAATTATAAAAAAAATCAACGACTTACCGACTGTGAACACACTTACACACAGAAACACAGAAAAAAGGAAGCGATCAGAAGCCGAGTCAGATGCCTGAGCCCTTAAAATTGTTCGAGCGCCAGTGTATGTATATCGTCAACGTTTGAAGAACACATTACGCTTTTATTACGTATTTTCGAAAAATTGAAAATGGCAAATCTCACTATAAACTTAGATAAGTGTAATTTCTTTCGGGATAAAATAAAATATTTAGGTTACGTTGTCGATTCGCAAGGTCTCCATGCGGATCCTGATAAAATTGATGCCATAATTAATTACCCTACCCCTTCTAATAAAAAGGAACTACGTCGTTTTCTGGGCGTGGCTTCATGGTATAGGCGATTTATTCCAAATTTTAGTCGTATATCGTCACATTCGTCACCTCTAAACAAATTAACCTCTCAAGGTAAAAAGGCTCCCCCTTTTTGTTGGTCTAAAGAGGCGGACCAGGCTTTTATCAAGTTGAAAGACTGCTTGTCCTCTCCTTCTATTTTATCTTGTCCGGACTACTCCGAACCTTTTGAGATACACACGGACGCCAGCGACTACGGCGTAGGCGCTGTCCTCTGCAAGGTTATGAAAGGCGAAGAAAAAATCATAACCTATTTCAGTAAGTCTTTGTCTTATGCTGAAAAGAATTACAGCGCTACTGAGCGCGAGGCACTCGCTGTGTTATCTGCCATCGAGCACTGGCGTTGTTATGTCGATAATGGTAAAAAGTTTATTGTTTACACTGACCACGCTGCGCTCAAATGGTTTCTAAAACTTAATAATCCTACTGGTCGTTTGGCCAGATGGGGTGTTCGTCTTTCGTCGTACAATTTCGAGATTCGACATCGTCGTGGTTCAGACAACTTATTGCCCGACCTCCTGTCTCGTTCTGTTCCCGTTGCAGCCATTATCAATGATAATGACATTACTCCTAATTTAAACCTAACACTCCCAATGTCTACTAACGACTCGTGGTATCTAAACATTTATAAAGGTTGTCTAAACAATCCCACATCTTTCGTGGACTACCAAATTATTAATAATAAATTATATCGTTTTAAAAAGTGTCTAAATCCTTTAACTCGAGATTTTCAATGGAAGGAGGTTATTCCGTCGGAACAAAGATCCAATATTATTGCTGAGAACCATTCGCTGCCCACGGCTGGTCACCTAGGTATTTTTAAAACCTACAAGCGCTTGGCATTAAATTATTACTGGCCGAATATGTTTTGCCGACGTTGTTAAGGCTGTGAATTCGTGTGATGTTTGTATAGCTCACAAACATCAAAACCATTCAACCTTAGGTCATATGGGTAGATCTAAGTCTTGTTATAAACCATTCCAGATGTTAAGCCTTGATCTAATTGGTCCACTACCTACTTCTAGAAGGCTAAACAATTTTATTTTTGTTGTTTCTTGTTGTTTTTCCAAATATTGTATGCTTTTTCCCATTAAACGAGCTACTGCCGAAATAATTACTAAAATTTTAGAAGAAAATTTTTTTTTGGTCCATGGTATTCCGTCAACTATTGTTCTCGATAATGGTAAGCAGTTCATTAGTTCCACATTTAAAAATTTGATAACTAAATACAAAATTCCTAATTTGCATTATACGCCGCTGTATACACCCCATGTAAACTCAGTCGAGCGTTATAATAAAACTATTATGACGGCTATTTCTACTTTTATCGAACGAGATCAGCGCGTTTGGGATCTAGTCGTTCCTAAGATTCAGTTTGCAATAAATTGCGCAGTAAACGAGGTAACTGGCTATTCTCCATCTTTTCTGGTCTTTGGTCGTGAATTGGTTACTTGTGGGTCACACTATGTGGTCAACAAATCTGACCCTAATATTGTCTTCGAACCGCGTGATACATATGCGGAGGCCCTCGGCCATTTGTCTCCTATCTACGAAAAGGTACAGGCCGCTTTGATAGCCGCTCACCAACGTAATTGTAATTCTTATAATCTTCGTCGTAAACCAGCCGAATTTAATGTCGGCGATATTGTGTGGCGGCGTACTTACTATTTAAGCGATAAAGATAAATATTTCAATAAAAAACTCGCTCCTAAATTTATTAAATGCAAAGTTGTAGTTAAAAAGTCTCCTTTAGTTTACAAATTGTCTGATATGACTGGCAAGCCAGATGGCGAATGGCATATTAAAGATTTAAAATTAATTAATTACAAACAATAATTATTAATCTCATACAAAAATCTCGTCAAATTTGTTGTTATAATTACTTCTGCTCACCCACAGTCCATAATGGTCGTTATAGTAATACCGAATTTTTTTATCTTTAAAATCCTTTTTGTTTTGACTCAGTGGTTAAAACTGTAATCAACTGCGTCTCACGGGTTCGAAGTTTCTTGAATCTATTTGTTGTGCTAATCACCTTGTTTACGTTATGTTATAAAGTATGCTCAGAGTTATTAATATTAACCCATTCTATTTAGCGAGCCGCTAGCGCGCCTTCTAAATAATACCTTATCCCGCGCACATAAGGCTTACTCTCGTCTACATTCGTCTCGACTACCTGCGTTGAGTTTTATGACCTGTCACTCACTCTTTTGTTGTCGAAGCGGACCTTTTATTTTAATTGTTTTTTATGCAGTAGTATTATAATTGTTACTTCATAAACTGAGCAGCTCTTTTGTATTCCATTTAACTCAACTTATATATAAATTTTCTAAACAATTGTTTTGAAGTGTCACTAATAAATGTTAACTATTTATTCTAGACTATCTCAGTTAAGTGTAACCCTTGATGTGTTTTGCATTCAAGCTAGATTGATTTGAATGATAGCTAGTGCACTGGTTGTGAGTGTGTCTGGCATGTGTGCGAGATATTAAGGATTTTTTTGTTATTAGAGGGGTCCATTGAATGCGTGATGTATGAATGGTTGGGGGGGTTTTACATAACCAAATTTCTTTTAGGTGGTGTTTGGCACTTAAAATACTGACACCACTTCTCCTTCTCTGTTCCAGGCGCTGTCGGCGGCAGGGGGCCAGGGAATTTTTCCCGCAGGAAAAATTCCGGCCTAAAGGGGTCCTAAAGGAGAGTGTGTGACGTGGGAGTCGTCGCGGTACCCCCCACTTCTTCTGACTGGCCGCCTCGCTTACTTGCGGCACATAAATACCGCGGCGCGACAGCGAATCTCCCCTCTTGAATCCTGGACGCTGCCTCAGTTAAGTGCTGCCTTCTCTTCTGGAGGACCGAAGCCTCGTCAGCCTGCCAGCCTACCCTGCCCTGAGTCTTAACTCTTGCTACTAGCTACCGGGTTTATATTGTGTAACGCTTGACAAATAAATGTATTTCGTAACCAACGATACTGTATCTAATTTATCTCTCTACACACGAATAAACGTTACACGACACTATTACATCAGACGCAAATGTTGCATCGGCGTTTGAAAGTTTTTTTACTGATATCTCCGTTATTATAATATGTATCTATTTACAAAAAAAAAAGTATATATGTATGTTTATCCATTATCTAGTACCCATAGTACAAGCTCTGCTTAGTTTGGGACTAGATGGTGTTGTGTGAATGTGGTAGAATATTATTATTATTATTACTACTAGATCTTTGGACTCATCAACCAATGCAGCGGAATCTCTTTTAAAAGAAAACATGAGTACAACCTATAGTAATTTCTCATTACAGTATATAAATTCAAAAGATGTTATAAAAGCTTTTAATACTATAAATTTAAAGAAGACTGCAGACTTGTGGGGAAATTCCGTTACTATTACCTCGTCCATTATTGCTTTAGCTGCTAACAGATTAGCTTTAATATTTAATAAGTGTATTGACTGTGGTGTATTTCCTGATCTTATGAAAGATAGTAAGGTAATACCTTTGTACAAAGAAGGTAGCACATCAGACCCCACCAACTATAGGCCAATTTCTGTGCTGCCCACATTTAGCAAAATTTTCGAGAAATTGATACTAGACCAACTGCAAAGTTATTTTAATAACAACGAGCTTCTACACTCTAAACAATTTGGTTTTACAAAGGGGCGCTCCACGACCGATGCCGGTGTTGAGCTTGTAAAACATATCTTTGATGCCTGGGAGGATTCACATGATGCTTTAGGTGTCTTCTGTGATTTGTCCAAGGCCTTTGATTGTGTAGAACATGATACATTGATCAGTAAATTACATCACTATGGTTTAAGTAGTTCTGCTCTGCATCTTCTTACTTCATATTTGAGTAATAGGATTCAGAGAGTTGATGTCAACGGGACGCGTTCGCATGGGTCTGTAGTCAAAATGGGCGTCCCACAGGGTTCAATCCTCGGTCCTTTTTTAATTTTAGTTTATATTAATGACTTACCACACCTCGTCAATGACAAGCACGGGATAGTACTGTTTGCTGATGATACCTCACTTTTATTTAAATTAAAACAACAGCAAATTGATATGGACGATGTAAACATTGCTATCTCAAAGGTGGCTCGCTGGTTTGAGGTTAACAACCTGCTTTTAAATAGACTAAAAACTAAATGTATTCGATTTTTGATGCCTAACGTCAAACATGTGAACACCTCAGTAAAGGTTAAGGATGATGTGAAATTTTTTGGCATTACACTAGATTCTAAGCTGCAATGGGGACCACACATTAGTAAATTGTCGAATAGACTCAGCTCTGCAGCATACGCAATCTGGAAAATTCGCCAGTTAACTGACTTTGACACTGCCAGGCATGTATATCATAGCTATTTTCATAGTATAATGTCATACGGTATTCTCCTGTGGGGAAATGCTGCCGACATTCAGACCATCTTTGTTCTGCAGAAAAGAGCTATTCGAGCAATTTATAATTTGGATTATGGGGCTTCGTTAAGGAATAAATTCAAGGAAATAAACATTTTAACAGTTGCAAGCCAGTACATTTATTCCAACCTAATATATTTATTCCAAAACAAGGCCTCATACTCAAAGAAAAGTGATATCCACAATTTGAATACTAGACATAAGAGTAAGCTAGTAGTGCCGGCTACCCGGCTAGAGAAAATAAAAAAACTTTTCAAGGCCAATGTGTGTGCTTTTACAATAAAGTGCCAAGCAATATTCAAAATTTAAGTTATAATAAATTCAAAAAGATTATAAAACGTAAACTTTGTCAAAAAGGGTACTATTCAGTGCTAGATTATATTGAAGATAAAAATGCTTGGGATTAATTTGCTCGGTCCCACAGGCTACTTATGTTTGATTAGTGTTAAGTTTCATGTGAGTGTGAGTTATTGTGTCTATATTATGCTAGTCAGTACTTTTATATTATAACTAGCTTTTGCCCGCCGCTTCGCGCGCGTTAAATTCGGAGTAACACAAATCTACTTTCAGTCACAAGTTGTGTGAAGGCACTCCTACTTATTCTAAAGATTTCAGATACTCTATAGGGTACAAAGTAACTCGGTCAGTATACATGACATTATCTACCGAAAGGTACATAATAACATCACCTTCAAATGTCAAAGCCATGTTCTAATACATGTCCATATATATGTATAAACATTTACGCATTTATAATATTAGTAGGGCAAATCGTTTCATCCGTTTAAGTGCAATATAAGTATAATTTATCAGTTTATTTTAACGAACAATTTAATTACCGTGCACAATATGACATTATGTATGATGTGACAGTACTAACAGATATGCGATAGCACATGCGAAGCACTCAATTATCAGCGCATGCGTCCTTACTTTCCAGAGGAAAATTTGTGGCGTACAAACTTCTACCCTCCCTACAATACCTGCCAGTTTAATTTTTGCAACTTATTTCAATCAACTTATTTTGCCTATGTCCGTCTCCATGGTCCAATATATGTCTATATAAAATTTCAGCAAAATCGGTTAAGCCGTTTTAGCGTGAAAACGGAACATACATACATACATACATACATACATACATACACATTTTCGAATTTATAATATTAAGAAGGGAAGTAGGGATAGTAGGGATATCATTAGAGACTTTCTTTATACACAACATTATCTAACTGTGTTACCATCTTCATAATTATAGAACATGTACTTATAAGCTTTATTACTGAAAAGTTCATCAAAATCCGTTCGTCGTAGAAGCAACGGTGGCACTGTTGATGAACATAAAATAAGCACATTTTCGACCAGCTCGAGTCTGTATGTATTTACATTTATTTTATTTACTACCCTTTGTGAAAATTAGGAATTCTATGCCTAAATGTTGCGTTTCTTTTAAACAACTGACATATTTTTGTATTATTTTTCAAGGTAGTAGAGCCTTGCTGATTTCAGCATGAATGGGCCGGTTCGACCGGGGAAGTACTACCCTCTCACAGAAAATCGACGTAAAGTAACAGTACCTAAACTGTTGCGTTTCGTCCGGTGAGTGACAGTGCCGGAGGCCCTATCCCCTATTCCTTCTCCCTCATCCCTCTCCTCATCCTATCCCTTTTCCCAACCCCAAGGGCGGCAACGCACTTGTGACTCGTATGGTGTTGCTTGTGTCCATGGGCGGCGGTAATTGCTTACCATAAGGCGATCCGTATGCTCGTTTGCCGCCTATTGATATAAAAAATCCGCTTACTCGTGAACATGCCACATATAACTGACCATGTGAAAAACAACATGTTCGGGGGTCGATTCCAGCTGTTTCCAGTTTGTCCCGGCGATTTATTTAGAAAATACACACAGGGCTACGAATATCCAGTCCTGCCGAAAGTAAGATAGCACCGTTGAGTTACTCAAGAGGTAGGGTAAACAGTATAATGATTGGCACCCTAAGCCGGTTTCTACTACTAAGTAACAAATTCTCAGGAAAATACAAATTCAATAATATTTTCTATGGTTTTGTTGGAATTGTGTTTACATGGGCATTAATAAAAATAAAACATCATATTTAATAAAGCCGTTTTATTAGCATAAAAATGTGCTCAAACTTATTTGAAAAGTACAATGATTGGCACCCTGGTATAGTTATTGGCAGTACCAAAAAGGTACAATCAATGGCACTGTTGGCCTAAGGCCGTGATACCCAGACAGTCTTAAGACTTGATATGCGGATCTTTATACATGTACCTATTCTATGTCATCAAAATATATATTTATGTAACCTTCTAATATTTCTAACATAACTCTATATTTGAAAGAAGTTTAGTTCATTTACCACGTTTTATATCTTTCTATCGGCATATTTTTCTAATGTAGCTCATCTTGTCTCTTAGATACATTTTAGTAAAAGAGCCCTGTTTCAGTTTCTCACAAGCATTTTGTTCGTAATATTTTTATCTATACTAAGTACTTTGTTTTAAGCGATATCTGTCCTGATTTCTGGGTACTTTGTAGAGAATGGTTGCCATCTTTGTACGACCGTATCATAGTAAGTTGGGTGTAAAATGCGAAGAAATATACCTACAATCTAAAGTTGTTTGTATGCGAATTTGACGGAAAACAAACGAAAATCTGAAAAAAATATGATTCTAAAATGTGCCAATGACTATGTTGTTGAACAATTTTTAAGTATAGTCATTGGCTCTATTGGAAAAGACGATCCATCTATTTAATAGCGCAAAACTAATGTTTATTGAGCTCTAATGAAGATAACATATAGGTACAAATAAATAGGTACTTTTGGGTACAATTAATTAAAAATTTATTTTTTCGCTTCGGAAAATAACTAACTAACCGAAACATTTCATAAATTTTTTAGGCAATTTTCCTATCATTTTTTTAAAACAGTTGTTAAAGAAAATGTTTCATAGTTAAGATTTAAATATTTGTTCTGTGTATAAGAAATAGGTTAATCCTGTTTATGAATGTATTTCTATGACATAATAATATAAGATTTTCCTAATATTCAGAATAATTTAGCAGAGTGCCAATCATTGGGGGGAGGGGGGGTGCCAACATTACAGTTTACCTTATCTGAATTCAGGCCTCAGTGTCCCACCCACGGATGCCCACGTAGGTACGTGAGGTGTGGGAATTTGGGAATAATGAGACACCTGTATAAGTACAGAACACGAACGAACGAAAGAAATCAAAGAAACACATCCACATTCATTATTCAAAAGAAACAACTAAGACACCAATCCGACGAAAACGAAAGAAAATTAACCGAGAACCTCATCAATCCACGGAGAATCTTAACACCGCCATTCAGAAAACGCCATCTATGTTTACATATACAAACCGACCGAGATAGAAAATAATATGGACTAATCGACAATTTATTGAAAAAAGGATCTATAGTCATTGTTTTTATCATTTAAAATAAAATGAAATGATTATATAACTATTATATAAACATAATAATTTAAAATAAAAGATAAATGATTTTGACACAGAGACTATTTGTTTATGAAAGTGCCGAATATTATTCTCTATAATTTTTTAATAACAGAAATACACATAATACAATACACATAATTATTGTCTTTTTTGCAAGAAATATTTATTTTGCTAGAAAATTATTTGAAAATAGTGATGTCTATCGGTCGGAAGGATGACTATAAATATGTTCGGTTCCAGTAATTTATTTGTCGGAAATACGTAAAAATATAGTGATAAAATTAAGAATCGCCTCCTTTTTTAAAGTCGGGTAAATAGCCATAAAACACTTTGAAGGTACCTATTTAGACTAACTTTACTTTTACTAACAAACTTATAATGATCATAGATGGCACCACATATATAACCAGTTTTGGATGATCCCTGTTTTGTTTGGGACTACGTACAAAGGAGAGGTCAAGCTGTACACCGAAAACCAGTCAACCGATTGTGATGTAACATATACTTTTTTATAGGTATGAGTATCCTTTAAGTTTTATTGAAATCAATTTCGCCATTTCAGAGATCTTTAGCAATATAGGGAAAGACAGACAGACATAAATTCTAAAACATATCAAGTATTGCTTTTTAGCATTTGCCTAGATTTTTTAGCTAATTTTCGTCAAAATATCTTTAATGTACAGACTTTTTCACCTCTACAGTTTTATTATAGTATAGATTAAAAAAGCCTTATTAATTGACAACAACATTATAGACACACCAGCTCATATACCTATGAAAAATTCAATGTAGTTACTAAGTTTTTAAATTGTATAGAATCAAGACGTAGAAAAGAGTGGCCCGGAGTTTCTTGCCTGATTCTTCTCACGAGGCTCTACTTTCTGAACAGGCATTTTTTTCAATGCCCAACTATGTTAATATGCATTTAAAGTTACTTTTTTTTATTTGTATGACTTTCTGACGTGTCCAAAAAATTTAAACATTTTTATGGAAATAAACATATTTGAGTTTGAGTTTGTGACAAATTAGTGCCAGAAGAAAGGGATAAATTATGCCGGTTATGCCGAAGGAAGAAACGGAGGGAGTCCGTATCAGGAACCAGCGCCAGCAAGATCTGGACCAGAGACGCTTCGGGGACGTTCCTGCTCCATCGTCTGGTGGGCAAGGTGACACCGCGGCTGCAGTGGAGCCTGCAAGCGCAACACATTCCGCGTCGGTCCCTGATATTGCGGCTCTGATGGCGTTCGTGCAGGAGCAGGCCCGCCGTCAAGAGGAGCAGGCTCGCCGTGAACAGGAGCACGCGCGCCGCCTAGAGGAATAGCTTCAGCGCGACAAGGAGGAGCACGCGCGCCGCCTAGAAGAGCAGCTGGTGCTCATGAAGGACCTCAGCGCCGCTGTAGGGAAGGACCTGAAGGTGGTCAAGTAGGAACTTCAGCAGCACGAGGCTCGTATCAGCGACGTAGAGAAGCTCGTACACGACCAGCTCGAGACTCGCGTCGCCTCTATAGAGAAACGTGTACATGACCACCATGAGACTTGTGTTGCTGAAGTGGAGAAGAAATTGCGTGGGCTTGGAGTGACGTCAGCGCCTGTAGTGCCCTCACCTCGTGGGTTTAAGGTTCCACCATTTGAGGGCTCGTCATCATGGTCAGCATACAAGATCCAGTATGAGGCTGTGATGCGATCGAATGGGTGGACCAAAGAACAGGACTTAATCGCCCTAACCTTGGGCCCGTGATCGGGCCTTGACGGTGTTAGAGGCACTCTGGCAAGACGTCTCCTACGAAAAGCTTCTGGAGGCGCTGAAGGCGAGATACGGTGACGCGCACCTCGAACATGTGTATCGTGCTCAGCTGAAGGACACTTCCCACCACCTCCTCATGGCCCTACCCGCCTGCGTATTTCCAAAGCCTATACTATTAGAGTGAAAGTGCAAACTGAACTGCCTTAGCTTTTGTTTGACAAAAACTTGACGAAACCCTAGTCTATTCTAGTACAGAAATTAACTGAAATCGCGTAGACTTTGTAAGATAAATTCATTCTAACATTGCAGCAACAAATGCTATTCAATTTGGGACTAGGTTTAGGACCACAATGTGCCTAGTGCCTAGTTTTGGTTGGTTAGGTGCGACTGTATGTAATTTAAGTAACTAAATAGGTTATGTTAGGTTCTCTTTTGACCCTTAACCCAAAAATAGGAGCCCTGCGAAGCAGTGGTCGCCGTACTCGCCGCCATCCTGCAAAGCAGGGCCCCGTCAACTTAGTTTATATTATAATATATCACAAATATAATATGTAGGTAAGTAGACATTATGTCTAATTAAATAGTTTTTGATAAACTAAGTTGACGGAGCCCTGCTTCGCAGGGCTCCTATTCTTGGGTTAAGGGTCAAAATAGAACCTAACACAACCTATTTAGGTACTTGAATTACGTACAGTCGCACCTAACAAACCAAAACCATGTTTGAAAATATCTCGACAAAAGTTTATCTATTTGAGTGAATATGAATCATACTGTAGGTACTAGGTTTTGTACGAGTATTTTCTTTGAAAATATCAAGGCAAAAAGCTAATCCATTTGAGTAAATTTTTTTACTGAGATAGATTAGGTATTGTCGAGTAATATGCATAAACAAAAGCTATTCTATTAGAGTCTGACTCGTGACTCAAATACGCTACCCCTACGGCATACGGGCCGAATCATGGGAGGAGCGCGCGGTACTTGCGTCTGCTCTTACCCACGCGCTCTTTCTTGACTCCCTACAAATTCTTTATCCTGTCCCTGATCTTATCACATTCTCCCCTATTGGGGCAGTACACCACATTACAGTACTTCACGTTCGCGCAGACGGTTCAGTTCTCCAGTTCTCTTCTCTTCTGATGCCACGTGTGCGCGAACGCATGTAGTGTCCTGAAGCCTTCCTCGTTGTTCACCAAATCTTGATGATATACGGGGCCCACCGTTACTCGCCACCATCCTTCGAGCATCTTTTCCCTCTCTTCTTTGTATATTGGGCACTCCCACAAAATGTGGTCCCTGGTTTCCTCCGGCGCGCCGCAGTAACAATCCGGGCTATCGCCCAGCCGCATATCGAACAGGCGTTTTCGGAAACAGCCATGGCCTGTTAACACCTGCGATGTTATGTAGTCTGGCTCGACCCACCCCAGGGAGAGCCTATCCCTTACATCGGGGAAGAACTGCCGGAGATCAGCTCCCTTGTCTTCGGACCACCAACGCTCCTGCCACTGAGCGACGACAATCTCCGTCAGCTCTCGTTTTAATACTCTGCGCTCCTTGCCCACCAACCCTAGACCGTCCTGCGCGAGACGCCCGGCACGAACGATCTCCAGGGCCGCCGGAAGCACCGCGGCGAGCACGGGCAACGCCGCGATACTGACAGACCTGCAGGCCTTCGTCCACAATACCAACGCCGGACGTTGCGCACGCAGTAGAGCCGCTTGTACTGTGTAATGCGACGAGCGTGGCCACCATACGGCCGCAGCCTAGGTCATTATTGCCACATATGTACCCATGTATAGCATTTTTAGGGCCTTATACTTTGTGCCCCAGGTCGATGCCAAAATCCTCGACATCTTCCCGAAGGCATTCACGGCGCGGGTGCCGGCTAATTTCGCATGCGGCACGAAGGAGCTAGCCTCGTCAATTTTCACGCCCAGTAGACTCGCACTACTCACCTGTGCTACTGAAGCCGTCCATGCGAACCGTTGGCGGACGCTTAAATTTGCCTTTTATTGTAAGGGTTTTGGATTTCCCGGGAGAGAAGGCGAGTCGGTTCCTCTGCCCCCATTCGCTCACTGCCCGGAGTGAGGTCGCGGCGTTCCGTTCTATGGACGAGGCTTCATAACCATGGTGAGGTCGTCGGCGTATGCCACCATGTGCACGTCAATCCCAGAGGAGGTGTTAGGTAGGTATTTTATAATTTGGCTAAGCGCCTGTTCGGTGGGCGGCTCACTATTGCGTCTTGAAGGGGCGCATGCCGCCGCAAGTCTTACCCGCCGATGGTATTCAGAGTCCCGGCAGGGGTCGTCATCGGGGCAGAGCGAGTCCAGTAGGGCGGACATGGTCTCCCTGGCGGTACCGGTATGTCCCTCCAAGAGTTTAACCCCATGCATGATCTTAGGGGGCGGTCTTAGTCTGCCCGTCGCGGCTCTGTACGCCAGACCCCACGGGTCCTCATTCCCGGAGTCGGCGATCTGACGGAAGTGTTTAATTTCGGCTTCCTTCATGGCTTCCTTATATTTCCGCCGCATAGTGCTCGTCGGCCGCGACGGCCTTGCGCTGCTCCCTCTTGGCGGCGTTGAGCTCCGCCTTTGAGCTCCCCAGCGAGGCACAGCTTTCACCGCCATCGCCAGGGTCCGTGGTGACACCCATGTCACTTTCTGCTCCACTAGCCGCTGAGGTATTGGAGCGCACGAATCCTCCGTGCTTATCCCTCCGCGGCTGCGAAGCACTCGCCCCTCTCGATGCCTGCCGACCCCTCCTAGAAGTCGGCAACTTGGGGGCCGGCAGGCCTTCCTCGTCTGAGGTTTGGCATTGGACGTTTCCTCACGGAAGACGTCCCGCGCGACCGATTTCCACCGCTTCCAGTATCCATATCTGCTACAGGGGCCTGGTCGCCTACCCCTGCGCATCCGTCGGTCACCAATTTAACACTCGCAGGCCCGGATATCCGCTAGCGCCGGGTGTCAACCGGGTCGCATGACATAACTTCGCTACCAGTAGCCATATCCGCTACAGGGGGGGGAGGCGCTAAAAACTAGCTAAACCTACCCACCACCCGGCACCATGGCTCACAACACATCGCCACGGAAGCCCCTAGACCGCAGGTTGAGAAGCAACCCACGCAGCCACGGTGTTCCCCACCTCGGTCACTGCGACGTACACGCCGCAGAGACCCCTAGACCGCGGACTGTAAAACGGCCCGCGGTCTACCCCACCTCGCTCCCTAGTCGTGCACTCTGCAGTTGCAGAGCGCAGGTAGGGAGCCCTCGGGAGCGACTCCTCCGCTCCGGCAGAAATTCGCCACGGACAACAATCTCCTCTTTCCCACCCCTCACGAGGAGACTGTTGCCCGCACCCAGGGTGCACCGACCCAGCGGCTGCTCGTCCTCAAGAAACCAAAAGGACCAGCAGCCACCAAGCACTCGGGGAGGTTTTCTGCCAGGCACCCCACACCCTATCTGCCTGTCCCAAGGATCGGCGGTGAGCCCGTAATTTGGGTTCCACCGTGAAAACAAAAATACAAAGTACAAGTTAAGTATCTACTAACCATATAGTTACAATAAGGTTACAATGTAGTCTCAGAATTCGTCCTATGTGACAAGTTATACCCAGATTCAATTACAGAAAATAGAGACTAATGATCTGTGTATTTCTTAAATAGATGAGATATTGCCTACCTTTGTGTGCGATATTGTAGGCTGTTTTATTATCCGCCCAACGTTACAACGCTATGTAAGTGTGCCTACCTACGTGTAACATAGGCTAGCGAAATTGATCAGAGCGCGAGTTACTCTCTAGACGCATTAATTGATGTTGATACGGTCGCTTTTTGATTCTGAAACTCTGTGTCACCGTGCTTGTTAGGTACTGTTTATTCTGCCTATTAATTTATTAATGTTCATATTATTCTTTCATGTATTTGACAGAATTTTCGCTTTTCCACAGAGCGACTGCCGTCTTACCAAAGGAGCGATATTTTATGGCTAAAACCAGTGTCACTTTATCCATGACTGCCAAAAATCCTAATAGCAACTAGGACAAACGTCTTGACGTCCTCCCTGAGGTACTGCGCAAGAGCTAGTTAACAAATTATTACGCACATAACTTCAAAAGGTCAGTGGCATGGATTTGAACTCGATACCTTCTGCGTGGCAGTCCATTTTTAACTCCACTCGGCTATCCTCATATGCCTTAAATTGCCTGCTTGTACCTACCTACGAGCATACATTTTTTATTAAATTTTGTATAGGTAAATAAACTATTGTTGCGTAAAAGGTATTCTATGATTTGATGGACGGTCACCCCGGCCACTTTCAGGACATAATTATGAGTTTTGGATTAATTTGGCTATTCATACAAGTTATCCAAGTGCATCCCACTGTACTGGTATGCCACCTTCATTTTCAATTCGTGGTGGCGCAGAGACCCCATGTGAGTCTTGGCGTCAGAAATGAAATTTTACCATCTTTGCCTGTCGTGGATTCACTCCTTCTAGTTCATATTGCGAAGTTCTGCTAGATCTTTTAGGAATTTGTCATTCCAGCGATATGTAGGACGACCCACCGGGCGTCGACCACTAGATTATCATATAGTGCCATTGACATGTACTTTAGTACATATATATCGCTGTATAGTACATTTTTCAAGGATGTACCTACCTTGAAAAATGTACTGAAAACACCTACAGCTGTATTTACCTCCTAATTTTACTACATAGAGAGAATGCATAATTATACTAGGCTGATTTTAATTATTGTCGATTAGGTAGGTACTGCGGAATCAAAGCACCCTTCAGTAATAACAAAGATACTCACTGGTTACACACAGCAGTCGTCTGTTATACCAAAGATTATGAACGTCGTTATTTTAAGAATAACGGCAGCTAACGTCTTGTATTCTATTTGTGTAATAGGAGGCAAAATTGAAAAGACACGTACGCGCGTTTACACAGAATAAAGTGAAGGCGTACGTCGATCGCGGCATGAATATTCATAGCAGCCTAAAGACAGGCACCGCGCACCTTATTACACGCGAATTCGGTCTGAGGTGCGAGACAAAGCAGTCACTTACGTACTCATCGAGGCTTAATATCCTTTGAATTGTTTACATTGTGATGTTCCTTGCTAGATATTACCTATACTTATTATATAAGTAGGTAAGTTCATGACTTACGCAATTTATAAAAGGAATCCTATTAAAAAAAGGTTCGTTTTATACGGGGAAGATGGAAGTAACACTCGCATGAACCCGGGTCGGTCGGATAAGTGGTTAATAAAATACTGTTGTTTACTGTATCGCAAGATAATTCAGCAATGAGGCATTCAAAAGGAATAGGTCTCCCAAACCATTTCTGATGTCAAGTACACGAGGAAGGTATCGGAATACAACTTAGGACATACTGTCCATCAACCGTTTTATTTTGACCATACCACGATCCAACTTCTTACTAAGTATTTATAAATGCGAAAGTTTGTGGGTAGATATGATGGATGATTTTTTGTTAGCTTGTAAAGACTACGGAACCGATTTGATGTAAGTTTTCAGTAGGAACCATGAAATGTAACATGAAAAACATGTAGGAAATATGAAATTAGCTCTTCTACATATGAACAGCAAAGCAAGACTACCTTTTGCCGCAATAACTGACAACCTCGCGGGAGGAGGCGTGGACAGAAGCAGTTCCAGTGATTTTTTATTTGAAGACACACAAAAAGATGTCACTAGAACTCGAATCACATATCTTCAACCAATTTGTACCTACAAATATGAAACATAGGTTACTACTTCCCAAATATATTTGAAAGTAAAACTGTAGGTAATTACTGTACTAGAACAAGCTCTTGGATAAATACTACATGCCAAAAATATTACATGACTTAATAATCAGACAGGAGTGCTGAATATTTTTCTTGTTTACACATGAACAGATAGGTAAAGTTATTCGTAATAGGTGCAATCGCTCGACTCATTGGATTGGAAGTTTGAAAATAAAAGCGAAATGGAGCGGAAAGAGTTGTTCATTCAGATCATTGGTGAATAAGCATTGTGTTATTTTGTTATTTAACTGGTTCTATAATAGCTGGTGCATTTAAAATAACATTATTATGGAGGATGTTACTAATAAACATATTTCGATGTGATTTCTAGCGTAAGTAGGAACCGACGAAGCTAGAGAGTTTGAGAAGAAGGAAAGTTAAAGATAGGCCCATGTAGGTAGGTACAATGTATAAAATAGCATGAAAAAGTTAAACTGTGAATTATGATAAGACTATAGCTAGTAGGAACTAGGATATTCTCAGGGTACCAATTAACAACAAGATAAACTGTAGCTGTGCACTGTTTGAACGGCAGGCAAATTGCCATGTACCTAATATTTATTTTAATTAACCGTCGATTCAAAACGTCACAGTGTTGTCTTCCATTAAAATAGGCCACAATTGGACTGCCATGCAAATGTATATTTCACCACGATCTGCAGATGTATCTAATCTATGTATATAATTCGTGATCTATTCATGCTAAGTAATTGATCCTCCCACTCTATAATTCTGATGGATATATTTACATGTGAATAGCAATCGATGTTTATGGTAACAAGCGCATTTCTATTGACACTAGTTGTAGATAAAGGCCCGCTCTTCAACAGAAAATACCTGACGATACTAACATTACGTTTTGTTTACATTTTCTCCAACGTTAATCTCTTTGTATTCGTGACCACGAACATTCTGAAAAGGAAATAATTCGTCAACTTCTGAAATTAAGGGACAGTGTAATGATATATTAAGAAATTCAGGGTAGCCTTTCCGTTATTTATTTATGATTTGGTGGCACCGATAGAGAAAATAGCGGGTTATTATTTTGGGTGATACATACATACATAGACTCACGCCTGTTTCCCGGAGGGGTAGACAGAGACTACAGAACGCCATTTACAACGATCCTGACATACCTCTCTTGCTTCATTCACTTCCATCAAGTTTGTCATGCATGCTCTTTTGTTTAGGGTACCTACTTCTGACCTGTCCTTTTTTTAAGATGTCTCCAATCTGGTCAGAAACGTCCGCCTAGGTCTTCCCCTTCGTCCTGTCCCTTTCACATTTGTCTTATATATCTTCTTTGTCAGTATTTCGTCATCCATCCTCTCCATGTGCCCAAACCATCTTAACATGCCTTTCTCGATTCTTGTCACTACATCTTCTTTTAACCCACACCACTCTCTTATAACACTATTCTTTACTCTGTCGGTCTAAGATACACCACACATACTTCTCAGTGCTCTCATTTCTACAGCATTTATTCTACTGTCAAGTCTCTTCTGCCATACCCAATTTTCACTACCATACATAAGGGTAGGCACTAACACCCCTCTATGCACAGCCAAACGTGCCTTTTTGGACACGTTTTTACTTATTACTTATGAAATTTTTTGTACTAATTAAAAAATAGTGGTGTATACTCATAATAAAAATATTATACAACGCATAAATGTAATCTTATATACATACATATCGACGGTTAAAAGGTTCTATACCATACCTAAGCGACAATTTTATCGAAAATGACTTTTAAATGCCATCCTATTAAAAAAAATCGCTTTTTCGAATGCGCTAACTCCCATGGCTCTACACTGACTTTTTTGTCACTTATGCTCTAGTAAAAAACTGCGTTTTAGAAGTATCATTTCGGTATAACCAACCGAGTTTTGGGCCTTTTATTATCATACAGGCGTTTATACCTGACGGATTAAGAATACGGATTGTCACCACCCCATATCATCCCATGGGTGTCGTAAGAGCCGACAGAGGGAGCATATTATGCAGAAAACAGCACTGTAAGAGAAGAAAAACTTGATACAAACCCTATACCAACCCGTTTGGCCAGCGTGGTATAGTAGGCCAATTCCTCCTTTCAAAGGAGAGGCCTAGTCCAGCAGTGGACTGATAAAGGCTGATGATGATGATGATGGTATCCTTTTTGGTTTATTGCCGGTAATATACTTTCACTTCTTATTGGCGTAGCGATTTCAGGCGGTAACGCCTCTTTACCATTAGCATCTGTAAGGTTGAATTTATGTCTTTTTACCTTTGTCATCAAAAATATTAAGCTTCGGTTATACCTTACTACTGTTTATAAGTTAACGATGCAGTTGTTGCTTATACGCAATTACTAAACTCTAATTTGCCACTGAAATGTCGGTTATACCCTACTACCAGTTAGGTACTATTATAATACAACTCTCTCGTTGGTTTCGCGGCATAAATGTGCGCGTGGGATTGGGAGGTCTCGGGTTCGATCCCCGGGTCGGGCAAAGTGTGATTGGGTTTTTCCTTTAGGAAATTCTCAGTAGCAGCTCAGAGTCTGGTAATCTGCCCGGTACGGCAATAGGCTCGCCCCCTATTACGTGGGACTAAAATAAACCTGGCGAAAAGTGGGTGTAGCAATATACCTCTGCCTACCTCTTCGGGGATATAGGCGTGAGACTATGTATGTATGTATGTATGTATAATACAACTCTGTCGCTTACGCTGTAGTATATGTATGCAATTCCTTAAGTCTTACTTTATAGGAGAACCACGTTGGTTGTTATTATTGTTATTTTAAAGTCGTGACATTTAATGGACGTTACCATTTGTCCAGATAATACTGTGTCAACTGTGTGTTGGATGTTCTCGTTTTCTTCTTGATGGAAAGACTTGATCTGTGGATGTGCCACGTTCGTTTCTTTAACCCATATACATTGTCGCTAATCTCTAACATCCTTACGATGTTTTGCTAAGCAGTGTATCGTATGATCCATTACCTTTCGGCATTATGAGGCGAATCGTCACTTATCCTTCTTTACCCATTTTAGTTATTCTACAGACATGTGACTTATTTATTACCTTTTGGTATGAGGAGATCAAATGTAGCTAAGTCTTCTATTCTGTTTGTGTTTTCCTGTGTATATGTAATTTATACCGAATTACCGCATATTGCAAATAATGTCAATTGATCTATGTGACATAAAATCAAATAAATCAATGTCTAATTAAATAAATAAAAGTGCCAATAAATGCTATATTTTTTCTTGATTCCAGAGGTGTTTCCATTTTCTCGATATGAAAATAAATAAAAAAGTTATGTCAATTTTTCTACAATTTCTAACTTTAAATTGCTCTCCTGGACAGTTTAGTTTTTGTTCCTTATTCCCCTTTTACCTTTCAACCATCGATATGTATTTAAACTTTTTTACATAAATAAATAATGCCGTTTTTACGATATTTTTTTGTCTAGAATTAAAGTAATACACAATATTTTTCTTTTTTTGCTGTAACTTCGTATTTAATCAGTTAATTTACAATAAAAATATGATAAATAATTACATAATTTGTTTACAACTATGTTTGTAATCCATAATTACGTCCCGCGCGCGGAATGCAAAGTCAGCGAAATATATTTTTTTTTCAAATGCTTACAGCTAAATAATTTTCTGCAAGTATTGCTATAACTTTATTTTATTACATAGATAATATTATCAGGTATATGAAAAAACAACAGCAAGCAAGTTTCAGCTAACACTTTTATTATGTTAAACAAAAGTGTCGAGTAAGTCGTTAAAGACGACATTGTTTACGTTACGGCCGCTCGCCTAAAGTAAACATTTCATTCAAACGTAATTTGTTTTGTACCATTAAAATCAGTCATTCATTAGATTGCAGAAAAATAAACACCACTCCTCTCACGTTATTAACAATCGAACAAAAACTAATTTATTGAGCGCGCCCGCTTTCAAGTGGCGGCGCGCACTTGAAATTTGTCAATGCTGAGTAAGCACTTTAAAGAGGTGCGCGGGCAAGCGGTTATCACCTTTCTCGATAGTAAATCAGTGAGTATATGCCCCGTTTATCCTCACACAAGCTCTAGAATCCTCATAAAGGGATTTTAGAGATCGAATGAGGCTGCTGTCCACCCCATTCATTGACAGCACCGACCACATTTCATTCCTCACCACTTTATCGTAAGCCTTTTCCAAATCCACGAATGCGCAATAGACCTTTTGACCTTTGGCCAAAAACTTTTCGGCTATGCTTTGCAAGGAAAACATCTGATCCGTACATCCCATACCTTTTCGGAATCCCGCTTGTACATACATCCTATATTTTCTCGTCGGTTACTTTCATAACTCTTCCAATCAGTACTTTTGCATACAATTTGCCAACAATGCTGAGAAGGCTATTGCCTCTATAGTTTTTGCAATCTTGTTGCGAGCCTTTTCCTTTATAAAGAGGCACAACTACAGCTGCAAGTAACAAGTTATATAACCGCGGCAACTGACCAACTATGATGACCTGTCCACCCTTCAGCATTTCGACTGTAATCCTATCATATCCTGCAGCCTTACCTACTTTCATACTGCCCAGTGCCTTCCGATCTCATCCACGCCAATAACGCTTTCATCATTGCCAACACTACCATTCATTTCATCGATGGGTTTCTCTACCGCCGTTCTTTCAAATAAACCTTCAAAATACTCTTTCCATCTCTTCAGCACGCACGATTCACCATTCACTATCCTTCCATTCTTGTCGCTGATCGATGTGTATTCTGAGGATTGAGTTCTTCCTCGAACTGCACAAACGAATTTCCAGAAAAACTTATTGTTTCGCCGGAAATCGTCAGATAGTCTGCTATCAAACTCATCTTTCTTTTCCTCTTTTTTCCTTTTAACCATTTCTTTCACTATTCTTTTTGACTTAACAAATTCCTTTCTTGCTTTATCTATGTCCTCACTCGTTGCTTTTCCCATTCTTTCATTTGCTCTGGCAGCCAACCAATCTAACCAAGCTTTCTTCTTCTCTGACACTGCTGATTGTACATCCTTGTCCTTAACCTTTCGTAATTTCCTTCTCTTGATCACATACTTCAGACGCCACACATACTACCTCTTCTTTGAAGGACTGCCATAATTCATCCATATCGTTTATCCCATCGAACCTCTCAAATCTTGCTATCAATCTTCGTTTATATTCATCTTTCACATCTTTCTCTTGCAGATTTTCTACTTATATTCTTTCCATGACTCTATTTTCATTATGCTCTCGGTGTAGCCATCCTTTAAAGAGTCCACTTATCCGGCTCAACAACAAGAAGTGGTCTGTGTGGATGCCGATCCCTCGATACACTCTTGTATCCAACACATTCTTTCTCAATTGTTCATCTACTATTACAAAATCAATCATACTTCTTCTAACATTTTTTGCTTCACGTGTATATATGAGGGGCGGCTGGTAAGTTTGCGGCCTAAGGTACTTAGCGATGACTTATCGTCTCGTTCGAATGACGCGGCCTATCAAGCGCGATAAACATCCGTCGGTAAATAGACAACCGACCTACATGCCCTACATTAGAGGTGTTACGGATAAAATAGGAGACAAGTTAAAAAAACTACTCCATTATGACCGTATTTACACCAGGGGCCAAAGTATACAACATGGTGGGCACACCAAAGGATGTTCTACCGCTACAAACCCCAGGTGTCTATAAAATCAACTGCAGCTGTGGAAGCTCTTACATAGAGCAAACGAAGCGGACTATCGCTGAACGTATAAAGGAGCACATTGCAGCTGTAAAGAAACCAATCCCTGGATTGAATTTCATCGTCCCCAAGTCCTCTCCACGGAACGCCACTTTTACCCAAGAGTTGTGCGTGAAGCGATTGAAATCAGAAAACATAAAAATTTCAATCGGGAAGAGGGCTTCAAATTGTCATCGGCGTGGAATCCTGTGATTCGGCTAACAAAACCCCACTTTAATGCGCAGTCGGCGAATGTTCAATATATAGATACGGTTAGTGTGTTTTGCGCCGGTACTTCGAATATCAACAACCCGGGGGTAGAAATAGAATCTTTTACCTCGCACTCGGAGACGTGACATCGCTACACCAGTCAGCTTGCGACCACGGGACGTGCAACCGTCTCGAAACGTCAAGCAAAATAAGGTATGTAAATACCTAATTTGCATGTTCGCGTTAATTCCCGTCTATATATATTCTTAAGGCTAGCGTCCACTAGGCTCGCCGAGCCGAGCCAAATCGAAACGCAGAAAGTCGCCTCCTATATATTTCTATGAACCTGCGTTCATTAGCGACGAGCCGCGGCGCGCCGAATCGAATCTACCGCGCGCATCGCTCGTCAGGCGAATTTCTGCGGCGACGCGTTTCGACTCGACTCGGCGCGCCTTAGTGGACGCGGGTCAGCGGATGAGTGTAGACGGGTACTACATGGCGTAAATATATATAAATAGTTATCGAAATGAATGAAGAGCTGTTAATTTCGCTAGTTCAGAAATATACTGAACTTAATGATCATGACTGCCTCATTAGTCTCGCGGCATACATGTGCGCGTGGGATTGGGAGGTCTCGGGTTCGATTTCCGGGTCGGGCAAAGTGTTATTGGGTTTTTCCGTTAGGAAATTCTCACCAGCAGCACGGAGTCTGGTAATGTACCCGGTACGGCAATAGGCTCGCCCCTTATTACGTGGGACCTGAAAATTCATGGCGAAATGTGGGTGTAATATTACGCCTCTGCCTAGGCGTGATTCTAAAAAAAAATTATGATCATGAAGATACTCATTATCATGACGAGCAGCGTAGACAATATAGGTATTAATTTACGGGAAGAAATAGCGGGAATAATGAACGAATTTGAAACAAGAACATTTCTTCGTCCGAGCTATCCATCATTGACAACACAAGCACAACCTACAGCAGCCAGTCGCCGACTGCTGGCTTCGATTCGATTCGTCTGTAATGAACGCACACGGATAAAATGCGACTCGGCGCGATTCGACGCGGTTCGAATGTAATCGACGCCAGGCTTTAAACATGCAACGCGAGTGTTTAAAAGTTTTTATCCAATGAGTCTGGCATAGATACAGATAATTCTGTTGCACAACGAAAAGGACGCAAAAGAAATAGGATTAACATTTGCAAAACTTGCAATAAGAAAAAACGGAAGCACGCTCAGGCTGCTGACGGCAAAACCGGTTGTCGCTGTGCTGACAGCGAAAATAGTGACACTGATACTAGTGCAAGTAACGAAACGTTTATATCGGTTGATAATAATAATATTGTTACAAATAAACCTATGACAACAACTAATGGTCCAGGTCCCCAGGGTTTTACCTTTGGCACGTCCAGAATCCAATACGAGCCTACTGATATCACTCCATTTGTTGTCCACGTTCAAGAAGAAACGAAGACACCTGATGTTGGCACTACTCTCCATCCAGTCGCGTTTGGGCGGTTACTTAAAAGAAATACCATTATAGAAATTAATTTAGCGGGTCTTAATCGCGTTAACTTGACTTATTTAAGGTATAAATACCTATTTGTTACCAACGTTCGCTCGTCTAGAAATACCATTCGCAACATTGTCGATGGGTCTATTAAAAAAATAGGGCGAAACAGAATTTCGATGATATTCTCAGACTATCGGGAAGCCAATTCATTTATTAGTAATAGCGTAATACTGACAGAAAACAAATTAATAGCATTCATACCAACTTTTCGAATAACAAGAATGTGTCTTGTGCGCGGCGTTCCATCTGATTGGTCACCTGAAGAAATAATTGAAAATGCTTCAGTGCCAAATGAGTGTGGTAAAATATTAAAAGTTGGAAGAATAAATTATAAAACTATTTTAGATGGTTCACCTGTATGGAAACCAACACAGAGTAATGTGATTACACTAGATGGTCAGATCTTGCCCCCTCGAATTTTTATTTGTTACAATTCATTGTCGACAGAGCTCTATGTATATCCTATTATCCAATGTTACAATTGTTGTCGCTTTGGTCATACTAAGGTTCAATGTCGTTCGAAATCAAAATGTTTTAAGTGCGGTCAGGATCATACTGGCGATTTATGTGACGTTGAAGATGAGTATATTTATTGTTGTGATTCTTCAGGCTATCATTTTGCTACTTCTAAATCATGCCCTGAATTTCTGCGTCAAAAACAAATTAAAATTACCGTGGCAGAAAAAAGGATTTCCTATGGTGAAGCCGCTAAATTGGTTCCTCCTGTCTCTAAATCTTATGCTGAAGATACAAATACTCGTGTCGTGTAACGCTTATTAGGTGTAGGTACCTATATGCCTGTAGAGTTACGTAGTAGATATGTGTAATGGAGAGAAATTAAATACTATTTGTTGGTTACAAGATATTATATTCGGAAGCGTTACACAATATAACCCGGTAGCAACTAGATTAGAGCTAAGTTTAATACTCAGGGCAGGGTAGGCAGGCAGGCTGACGAGACTTCGGTCCTCCAGAAGAGAAGGCAGCACTTAACTTTGGCAGCGTCCAGGATCCACGAGGGGCGATTCGCTGTCGCGCCGCGGTATTTATGTGCCGCAGGTAAGCGAGGCGGCCAGTCAGAAGTAGTGGGGGGTACCGCGACGACTCCCACGTCACACACTCCCCCCTTTAGGCCGGAATTTTCCCTGGGGGAAAAATGCCCTGGCCCCCTGCCGCCGACAGCTCCTGGAACAGAGAAGGAGAAGTGGTGTCAGTCTTTTAAGTGCCAAACACCACCTAAAAGAAATTTGGTTATGTATAACCCCCCAACCATTCATACATCACGCATTCAATGGACCCCTTTAATAACAAAAAAATCCTTCATATCTCGCACACATGCCAGACACACTCACAACCAGTGCACTAGCTATCATTCAAATCAATCCGGTTCCTGCTTAAATGCAAAACACGTCGAGGATTACACATAAGCATAACTGAGATAGTCTTGAATAAATATTTAATATTTATTAGTGACACTTCAAAATAGTGATGGGTAGCACACTCTTTCAAAATGAGTATCGTGCGAGTCACTCTTTTTCCGAAGTGTGCTAGCACACTGTGGTAGCACGAATGAGGCGAGGCCGCGAGGTGTTGGTGGCACTGTGAGTGTGTGCGTACACATAGTGCGCCGTACTCAGGCGACATCGCACCGTGTGTCGTGAGTGACACGGCACACATTGGCACACTCACAGAACACGGCACATTTTGACGTTATTCGCCGGCTCACCGCTTGATAAGACATATTTGAGAGGAGTAACTTACTGTAATATACTTTGAGATATGTAATATTCATATAATAACTTGAGTATATCGTAAATATACTTAAGTTTTCTTCTGCATCTCATTTATCAAAGCACAAAAGTAATAAATAACTCAAGCAACATCGAGTGTGCCCCAACTGTGCTGTGTGCTAGCACGTCAAAATAAAAAGAGGGAGTAACTCACCTCACCGAAGTGAGTCAATACAAGTGTGCTAGCACATGTGCTGAGTACCCAACACTACTTCAAAACAATAGTTTAGAATTCTTATATATAAGTTAAGTTAAATAAAATACAAAAGAGCTGCTCAGTTTATGGAATATCTGTTATAATATTATTGCATAAAACAATTAAAACAAAAAGGTCAACGCGACAACAAAACAGTGAGTGACAGGTCATAAAACTCAACGCAGGTAGTCAAGACGAATGTAGACGAGAGTAAGCCTTATGTGCGCGGGATAAGGTATTATTTAGAAAGCGCGCTAGCGGCTCGCTAAATAGAATGGGTTAATATTAATATCTCCGAGCATAATTTATAACGTAAACAAGGTGATTAGCACAACAAATAGATTCAAGAAACTTCGAACCCGTGAGACGCAGTTGATTACAGTTTTAACCACTGAGTCAGAACAAAAACGATTTTAAAGATAGAAAAATTCGTATTACTATAACGACCATTATGGACTGTGTGTGAGCAGAAGTAATTATAACAAAAATTTGGCGAGATTTTTTTTTTATAAGATTAGTAATTATTGTTTGTAATTAATTAATTTTAAATCTTTAATATGCCATTGGCCAACTGCCTTGCCAGTCATATCAGACAATTTGTAAACTAAAGGAGATTTTTTAGCTACAACTTTGCATTTAATAAATTTAGGAGCGAGTTTCTTATTGAAATATTTGTCTTTGTCGCTTAAATAGTAAGTACGCCGCCACACAATATCGCCGACATTGAATTCAGCCAGTTTACGACGAAGATTATAAGAATTACAATTACGTTGATGAGCGGCTATCAAAGCGGCCTGTACCTTTTCGAAGATAGGAGACAAATGGCCGAGGGCCTCCGCATATGTATCACGCGGTTCGAAAACAATATTAGGGTCAGATTTGTTGACCACATAGTGTGACCCACAAGTAACCAATTCACGACCAAAGACCAGCAAAAATGGAGAATAGCCAGTTACCTCGTTTACTGCGCAATTTATTGCAAACTGAATCTTAGGAACGACTAGATCCCAAACGCGCTGATCTCGTTCGATAAAAGTAGAAATAGCCGTCATAATAGTTTTATTATAACGCTCGACTGAGTTTACATGGGGTGTATACAGCGGCGTATAATGCAAATTAGGAATTTTGTATTTAGTTCTCAAATTTTTAAATGTGGAACTAATGAATTGTTTACCATTATCGAGAACAATAGTTGACGGAATACCATGGACTAAAAAAACATTTTCTTCTAAAATTTTAGTAATTATTTCGGCAGTAGCTCGTTTAATGGGAAAAAGCATACAATATTTGGAAAAGCAACAAGAAACAACAAAAATAAAATTATTTAGCCTTCTAGAAGTAGGTAGTGGACCAATTAGATCAATGCTTAACATCTGGAATGGTTTATAACAAGACTTAGATCTACCCATATGACCTAAGGTTGAATGGTTTTGATGTTTGTGAGCTATACAAACATCACACGAATTCACAGCCTTAACAACGTCGGAATACATATTCGGCCAGTAATAATTTAATGCCAAGCGCTTGTAGGTTTTAAAAATACCTAGGTGACCAGCCGTGGGCAGCGAATGGTTCTCAGCAATAATATTAGATCTTTGTTCAGACGGAATAACCTCTTTCCATTGAAAATCTCTAGTTAAAGGATTTAGACACTTTTTAAAACGATATAATTTATTATTAATAATTTGTTAGTCCACGAAAGATGTGGGATTGTTTAGACAACCTTTATAAATGTTTAGATACCACGAGTCGTTAGTAGACATTGGGAGTGTTAGGTTTAAATTAGGAGTAATGTCATTATCATTGATAATGGCTGCAACGGGAACAGAACGAGACAGGAGGTCGGGCAATATGTTGTCTGAACCACGACGATGTCGAATCTCGAAATTGTACGACGAAAGACGAACACCCCATCTGGCCAAACGACCAGTAGGATTATTAAGTTTTAGAAACCATTTGAGCGCAGCGTGGTCAGTGTAAACAATAAACTTTTTACCGTTATCGACATAACAACGCCAGTGCTCGATGGCAGATAACACAGCGAGTGCCTCGCGCTCAGTAGCGCGTAATTCTTTTCAGCATCAGACAAAGACTTACTGAAATAGGCTATGATTTTTTCTTCGCCCTTCAAAACCTGGCAGAGTACAGCGCCTACGCCGTATTCGCTGGCGTCCGTGTGTATCTCAAAAGGTTCGGAGTAGTCCGGACAAGATAAAATAGAAGGAGAGGACAAGCAGTCTTTCAATTTGATAAAAGCCTGGTCCGCCTCTTTAGACCAACAAAAAGGGGGCGCCTTTTTACCTTGAGAGGTTAATTTGTTTAGAGGTGACGATATATGACTAAAATTTGGAATAAATCGCCTATACCATGAAGCCACGCCCAGAAAACGACGTAGTTCCTTTTTATTAGAAGGGGTAGGGTAATTAATTATGGCATCAATTTTATCAGGATCCACATGGAGACCTTGCGAATCGACAACGTAACCTAAATATTTTATTTTATCCCGAAAGAAATTACACTTATCTAAGTTTATAGTGAGATTTGCCATTTTAAATTTTTCGAAAATACGTAATAAAAGCGTAATATGTTCTTCAAACGTTAACGATATACATACAATGTCGTCGATAAAACAGAAGACCTTGTTTTCAAATTCAGGACCGTAAAACAAAGTGTCGACTTAACGTTGCTGAGTTGCGGGTGCGTTTGTTAGACCAAACGCCATCATTTTAAAATGAAACGTACCACGAGTAGGTACATAGAAAGCGGTCTTAAAACGATCCTCCTCTTTAATTAACGTCTGCCAGAAACATTTAGAAATATGTAAACTAGATAGGTATTTAGCATCTCTCAAGTTATCTAGAATTTCCGAAATGTAGGGCAAATTATAAGCATCTTTTCTAGTAACAGAATTCAATTTACGACTATCTAAGCAAAATCTTAGTTCGCCGTTCTTTTTAGGGGTTAGAATAACCGGGTTAGACCACGGACTCTCAGAGGGTTCTACGACATCTTCCTTCAAAATTTCGTCTAGTTGTTGTATCAAAATGCGTTGTTTATCGGGAGACATACGATAATAACGCTGACGAATAGGTGGACTATCGCCTGTGTCAATAGAGTGAGTAATGAGAGTTGTACAACCGAGACCCCGCTTTTTATAAGAAATATCGGAAAATTTAGAAATAATGTTATCAGCGGCAGCTCTCTGTTCAATAGATAAATTATTATAAGACACAAGGTGCGGTGTGTCATCGGTACGCAGCTCAGTAACTTGTGAATCCGTTTCATTCAATAACAACACCGACTCTAAATGGTTAGGAAATTAATTTAAAATTCGCCAAAAATCCATACCGAGAATTAAACTATTTTTAATCCCTGGCACTACATGAAAATTTAGGGAAACTGTTTTATTTTGAAATTCAATAGGAAGAGAGATAGACCCTAAAGAACACAATTTTTCACCACCAGCGGTTACCAAACTCAAAGGCTGAGCACAATCCAACTGATACTCATTATTTAAAAAGAAATTATGAGAATTGTTACCCAAGATTGTAACACATGAGCCAGAATCCAACAGGCCGACTACAGGTTTACCATTTACAATAACAGAAATATAAGGCGAGTATTCTATATTAGAATTGCGGATTGAGGATAGACTATAACAGTTAAACATTTTTTTTAGATAATTTAACCAATTATTCCACTCGGTTTTATTGAAATTATTTGATTTATTTATTCCCCAATCCTCGCTTATTAGTTTTTTGAGTTATTAGCTTTAGGATTACATTTAGGACAATCAGACACACGAAAACCTTTTAGACCGCATTTAAAACAAATTAAAAAGTGTGGTTGGCGACAATTATACAAACTATGAGAATTGGATCGACACCTGGGACAGAATCGGTTGTCGTTTTTATTAGTGGTGGGTAAGTTGATAGCGTTTATCTGTGGTGGAGCGTTAAAGTTTTTATTAGAGTTATTATAATAATTTTTTGGTTTGTAATTAGAAAAATTAGGTTTTTGAGGTTGGTGGGCAAACTCGGGCAACAAGATATTGGGTGTGGCTTTGGAAGATTCCCGATGGTCTTTAGTTCGTTTATGAAAGGTCTCAAATTCACGACAGACACTAACGAGACTAGGGATATCGGCCACCTTAGCCGTTAAAATAGTTTGATTGTAACAAGGCAGGACATTACGCAACAAAATATCTATTTTTTCAGACTCACTAATAGGCACATCAAGACGAGAAAACATACCCTGCATTTTAGCAACAAAAAGTGTTATATTTTCGTCCTCAGCTTGAAGGCGAAACCTAATTTCGTTTAAAATTTTAAAATCATAGTCAGTCGGGCTAAAATCACGCTTTAAAAGACAACACAATTCACTCCAACTAGAAACCTGTTCTTTGAGCGAACGATACCAGAACAATGCATCGCCCGTAAATATCTCAAAAGCAAATAGTAACATTTTATTTTCGGGAATACACCTAGCCTGCATTGTTGGCAACCCAACATTTTTTCTGTGTTGGTACACATGTATATTAGTGTGTAAGATTTATATTTTATGTGTTGGTAACGCTATGCGGCCCCGCCCGCACTTCTTCCCTAACTGTGGTACAAGCGAATACACGCATTTTTACCTCACGGACCTCGTTTAATTTAAACCAGCCCCAAAAACAATTAAACTTCTTTTCATGGTCCTTCGAATGGTGAGGTACCGCGAGTGTAAACAAATAAAGTGCAAGATCGTTGTTCAGGACAGTTTTTACGACGCCCGAAACGGTTACAATCTCCACGTCTGTTGCCGTCGTGTGAGTGATTACCGATCAAACTCGTCGACAGCTGAAGCCGTCAACGGTGTATTCAATACTCATCATATATAATTTCCATTACCTACAAAAGAAAAACAGCGGAACTTCCAATTTTAACCGCCAAAAGGAAGATTGGAGAAAATCGGCGTTTCCAGAAAGAAAGAGATCTTTCTGCTACTCGCCGCTGCACGGCGCTGTGTGTCCTACTAGTGTGCAGTGAAGTCACGGTATTGGTCAAAATTTTTTGTTGTAGCGGCCGCGCCTCAACGTCATTGGCCACACTACCATTGCCGATTGCGTGTAATTGCGAGCGTGGCGCCACCATCTTCCATCTTGCCGTCGAACGCCACGACAGGACGCCATCCCGCCATTTTTACCTTCAACAACTTTGTGTAAAGACTTTAAGTTTTTTGTTTAAGTTCTGTCTTGCCAAGTGCGTATTATTTTAGCGTCATAATTATTAAGTCAGTGAACGTGTATAAGTGCGTGCGCTGCAAATATGATCGAGAGTACGAATATAGAGGCAGAGCTATCTGCTTTAATTAGAAAGCGTGCCGTTCTGAAAGGGGCACTAACAAAGTGTTTTAATTTCTTTTCTAATGCGGATATCAACATTAATCCGCACATGTTAAGTGTCAAAGAAGAAAGGTTACGATCGTCCTTCGAAAAGTACGAGGCGCTTAATCTCGAAATATGTGCTTTAGAGCCGTCAAGTGATGATTCGGAGGCTGTCGAAGCCAAATATGTTGAAACTTTATCTATCATCAAGCGTTTGTCTGTTGAGGCATCTTCTGCGCCGCATCCAGCGTCTTCAAATAAAGACCAGTTTGCATCAACACGCTTACCTAAAATAAACATTCCATCGTTTACGGGTAAATATTCTGAATATAAACCCTTTATAAGCTTATTCAACGCTTTAATTGATAAAAATAATAGTTTGCAAAAAATTCAGAAGCTATTTTATCTACGTAGTTGTTTACAAAACGAACCTCTTGAGTTAATAAAAAACCTACCACTCCTGCCTGAAAGTTATGATGAGGCTTGTAAAATACTCAATGATCGATATGATAATGTATATAAAATAACTTCTGAACACATTTATATCTTATTAGACATGCCAGCAGTCATAAAGTCAACGGCTCAAAACATTAGACAGTTTGTCTCGATAATTAAACAACAGTTAGGTGCTTTAAAAAATTTAAAACATGATGTATCCTTATGGGATCCATTAATACTTTGCATATTAACTCGAAAGTTAGATAATTATTGCAATAGGGAATTTCAAATGTTGCATGATGAACGCACAACCCACTCTCTAATTGAATTTCTAGAGCGACGTGCCTTAGCGCTTGAAAATGCAGAGAAACAACAGGTACAATACAATGCTGTTCCAAAGGCCTCTCATGTGGCTACAATGAAAGGTGTGGCGGCTACTTCCATGAAGTCAACCTCAGCCTGCTTATTATGTAAGTCACCTCACAAATTATTTAGTTGTCCTAAATTTCAGCTTCTTTCAGTTGTGGACCGACTAAAGTTTGTTGCAGACAACAATTTATGCAAAATCTGCCTTAACAAGCATAATAATAAATGCAGATTCTTTTTCAAATGTGACATCTGCAAAGAGAAGCATAACAAATTGCTTCACCAAGAAAATATTCAATCTCCCGTCACTTTATTTTTAGAAGTGAGCGACAAACAGGTTCTTTTACCAACCGCTAGAGTAAAAATTATAGCGAGTAATGGAGTTGAGTATAATGTAAAAGCTCTTTTAGATAGTGGATCTCAAATTTCATTTGTTTCCAAGGAGCTTGTAAATTTATTAGGTGTACAGCCACAGGCTATTGCTACTCCTGTAGTTGGAATTGGCAACAAAATTTATAATGTAACAGAGCGAGTAAATTTAAAATTGCAGTCTCTCACTAATGACTTTGCAATCTCTGCTACATGTTTTGTTTTAGATACTATCACATCAAAATTACCTCAAAGAAAAATCAGCATGAGCAAACTTAAGCTCCCCCCAAACATTGAGCTGGCCGACAAAGATTTTAATATGCCAAGTGTAATACATATACTTATAGGAGCTGATTTATTTTTCCAGCTGTTGCTGCCTTCTGAGCATCAAGCCAGTCTCCATGAGCAGGCACAGGAGGAAGCCAGCCCTAGTGCACCATTTGTTCCAGTACTTCGCACTCAATTTGGTTATGTAATCGCTGGGTCTTTGCCAGCCTCTCAAGGGCCACAACAAGTAACCTCTTTATTTTGCAAAACTTGTGACAATACTTTAAATGACTGTTTAACTGATTTTTTTTATACTGAAAGCATACCTGAATATTTTTCTGAATCTTTGCCAGAACATGATGCTTGTGAAAAAATATTCAATGATACAGTAACTTTAGACACTAAAAATAATAAATTTCAAGTTAGTTTGCCTCTTAAATTGCCACTAGAATCTATTAATGAAAATCTTGGTAACTCTTTTAATTTAGCACTAAAACGATTTTTAAACTTAGAACAGAGACTTCAAAAAGATGACCTAGTTTTCCAACTGTATAAAGATTTTATTCATGATTACATTGAGCAAGAACATGGTACTATTATAGACATCAGTCAATATGACCTCCATTCAGATCCTGTCTATTTTTTACCACATCATCCTGTACTAAGGTTTGATAAAAGGACTACTAAGTGTAGAGTTGTTTTCGATGGGTCCATGAAAACTAATAAAAAAGTGTCATTAAATGATATGTTACTTAATGGGCCTGTGGTTCAAAACGAGTTATTAGACATTTTGCTACTTTTTAGACTTGATGAGTATATTTTTATAACAGATATAAAAAACATGTTCAGGCAAATTTCATTAAATCCTACACACAGAAGTCTTCAAAATATTCTATGGAGGGACAATGCTACTGATATTATTCAATGTATACAGTTAAACACAGTGTCATATGGACTTAAAAGTTCATCCTTTTTGGCTACACGCTGCCTTAAGGAGCTAGCCATGAGGTATAAAGATGAGTTTCCTTTAGCTGCTTTCATTATTGACAATTCTCTTTATGTGGACGATGCTCTTGTTTCACAAAGCACCCCAGAACTTTTATTGCAATCAAAGCGCCAGCTCTGTGATCTCCTAAACAAAGGTGGATTTCAGTTACACAAATGGTTCTCAAATTGTCCAGAATTATTAAATGAAATTCCTAAGTCACAGCAACACTTTGATGATATTGAATTACAAAGTGATAAAACTTTCTTAAAAACTCTAGGTATTCATTATAATATAAGCACTGACTCCTTCATGCTTTCGTCCCCTAATAATGTCGTTAATATGCCTGCTACTACTAATAATTTTGCTATTGCTACAAGAAATGCTAATAATAATGATAATATGCCTGCTACTAAGCGTGAAATATTAAGTTTTATTGGTAAAATGTATGACCCGCTTGGTCTTGCTGGCCCAGTGGTGTTAAAGGCTAAAGTGATCATGCAACAGCTATGGCAAGCGCACATATCATGGGATGAGCAGCCTCCTGAGCACTTGCTAAATGCTTGGAAAGAGTTCTATTGCAGCTTAAGTATCATGCCGCCTATACAAATATCGCGTTATGTTAATTTAAAAAATGCACGCTTAATTGAACTAATGGGTTTTTGTGATGCCTCCAGTTCTACTGCTTATGGTTGTTGTGTTTATTTGCGTGTTACTGATTTTAATGGTGATGTAAAAACTTCTTTATTGTGTTCCAAGTCACGAGTAAATCCCCTTAGTCAAAGCTTAACCGTACCAAGGCTTGAACTTAACGCGGCAGTACTTCTTGCTAAGTTAACAGCTCGAGTGAACAGAATATTGCAACTTAAATTAAAAATAGATAAAGTGGTTTTACACTCTGATTCTCAAGTTGTTTTAGCATGGATTAATACTAATGTAAACACATTGAATGTGTATGTGGCTAACAGAGTAAAAGTAATATTTCAGCTTACCCAGTCCTATACTTGGTCGTATATAGGTACTGAGAATAATCCTGCAGATTGCTTAAGCAGAGGCATCCTACCGCATGAATTGCACAGCCACGCTATGTGGTGGTCTGGCCCAAGGCTTCTTCATAATAGTGAGTATAAAATAGGGACTCAAACAGAGATTTCTCCTCCTGACTTACCTGAAGTTAAGGCCTCCTCTGCATTCTCACGCGCTATGGTGTGTACGGTAAACGAAGCATATATGTGTCTAGATTTTTTAGACAAATTTTCTGATATTAATAAAATGAAACGTGTTTTAGCCTATATACTGCGTTTTGTTGATAACCTTAAGTCAAACTGTAATAAAAATAAATTAAATTATCTAACTAGTAAAGAATTAGAAAACTCATTGTTACTAATTGTTAAATATGAACAGCAAAAATATATGCAAGATACTATTAAGGATTTAAAATGTAATAATAGTACAAAAGGTACTTTAAGACAATTGTGTCCTTTCATTGATGCCAATGGTCTAATAAGAGTAGGTGGGCGCTTAGAAAATGCCTCCATACCGTTTGCTCATAAGCATCAAGTTATTTTGCCTAGACAATCTCGAATCACACACTTAATAATACAAAGTGAACATATAAAAAACCTGCATGCAGGTCAGAGACTCGTACTCTCAACTATTAACCAAAGGTTTTGGATAGTACATGGTTTAAACGAAGTAAAGAAGGTCATATATAAGTGCATTGTATGTGTAAAACTAAAAGCAAATACAGCTAAGCAGCTCATGGGGTCTTTACCCAAAGATAGAGTGAATGTAAGCCGGCCATTTCAAAAAATAGGTTTAGATTTTGCCGGACCAATAATGATAAAACAAAGTCGAATTAGAAAAGCTCTAGAAACTAAAGCTTATGTATGTGTATTCGTATGTTTTGCTACTAAAGCTATACATCTTGAGTTAGCTTCTGATTTACGAACTGTAACATTTCTAGCTTGCCTTAAAAGGTTTATTTCACGTAGGGGTCTTCCAACTGATATATACAGTGACAATGCTTCAACATTTAAGAGTGCTAATACCCAGTTAACTGAACTGTATAAGTTACAAAATTGTAAAATACATCAAGGGGAAGTTCATAATTTTGCATCCCATCAAGGTATAAATTTTCACTTTTTGCCCTGTTATAGTCCTATATTTGCTGGTTTGGCAGAAGCTGGGGTAAAAAGCATGAAATTCCACTTGAAGCGAGTAGTACAGAAAAATTTACTGACTTATGAAGAAATGAATACTGTAATATGTCAAATTGAAGCTATTTTAAATAGTAGGCCGTTAACGCCATTATCCAATGATGTTACTGACTTTGCATGTCTTACTCCTGGTCATTTTCTTATAGGATCTGCTTTAAATACTTACCCTGAACAGGATGTGCAGGATCAGAGGAATAAATTGCAATTTTGGAAAGTTTGTACTCAAATAAAATGTTCATTTTGGAAAGTTTGGCATAAGAATTATTTAAATATTTTACAAACACGCAATAAGTGGAGAGATGGGCATCCTAATGCAAAAATAGGTTCTTTAGTTATTTTGAAAGAAGATAATACAAGTCCTCTGTATTGGCCTTTAGCTAGAATTGTCAATGTATTCCCAGGTGCTGATAATAAAGTAAGAGTTGTTGAAGTACAGACAGCAAATGGTAAAAAACATAAACGTTCAATTGTAAAAGTTTGCCTATTACCAGTCGAATAAGCTAAGCATTAATCAATCAACATTTCAAAAATTTGTTGTTAACTTCTGTTTTTAATTTAAGCAATAATCCTTTATAGGAAGGCATATTGCATAGTAGTAACTATGTATTCAGTTTTCTTTAACGAATTTTCTGTGAAATTTACAATTCTTCGTTGTGTTTGGTGCCTACATACATAGCTTATATTATATACATTAATGTACCTTATTTTCAGACTTACCTATTTGCTAAACAGTGATTTTATTAAAACAACAATTTTATTTACTGTTTATAACAATAAAGATTTGCATTGTGTGTCAAGTTTAACTTGAATCTGTAAAAATAGTTTCTGTGTAAGCTATTGTTTTTGTTTTTCTCAGATAGGCAGTATGTTGGCAACCCAACATTTTTTCTGTGTTGGTACACATGTATATTAGTGTGTAAGATTTATATTTTATGTGTTGGTAACGCTATGCGGCCCCGCCCGCACTTCTTCCCTAACTGTGGTACAAGCGAATACACGCATTTTTACCTCACGGACCTCGTTTAATTTAAACCAGCCCCAAAAACAATTAAACTTCTTTTCAACTTCTTTTCAAACTCATTAATTTTTTCAATGAACCCGCGAACACAAGACTTGCCATTATATTTAAATTTAGCGAGTTCGGAAAACAATTTACGATCGTACTTGAAGTCGTCAGAAACGACGGGGGTAGATACAGAGCAGTCCTTTTGTACTACGTGTGAAGTTGGTTCAGATGTACCCGACATCAAAGATTTAAAAATAGCTAACTGATTGCGGTAATTGCTCGAAACTGTCTCAGCCGAGTCGGTATCAGAAAGGCGGTCCAGATCCAGTCTATTTAATCTAAAGTAAATATGGTTGAGAATAGATTCTGTGCGCGAATAGAGGTTTTGGTCAAATTGTGATCTAAGCAGAGAAATATTATTTGTAGCCCTAATTAAGGAGTTATGGATAGCCGAAATTTCCTCTTCGGGGTCTAAATCCGACTCCAAAATAGTTTCAGAGGGAAACTGAGACGCTAGTGTCGCAATCTGCTGGCGCAGCTCGGCTACGGAACCAGACTTGTCACCTCCCCGAATAATCAGTTCATAAACCAGCTCCGATTTTATCAAATGATTGAAGTTAATTTTAAAAGACATTGCTAAGTTACTTTGAAAAGATTAAACAGATAAAACCTAACAGCACCAAAAGTCACTCACACAGGGGTTATACTTATAATATAACAATAAATTAAAAGGTAATGGAAATATGTTCACAGTGGGTCGTTTAAAAAAGATTTATATTATGTAGCAAGTAAACAAGTTACGTTCGCAATGCGTAAGAATAATGCGAAGCGGAATCTACCCTCACATAAAAAATGTAATTGTACAATTAAAATAATTCCCAAAACCGTTACTTAGTCTAACGAATTTGGGTTAGAAAAGAAGTTATAAAGTACATAAGATGTGGCTCAAGCCTTTAGTCGACTATCTTGCCTGAATAATGCCTTATAATTTAGCTAACACATTTAGAAAAAAATCAACGACTTACCGACTGTGAACACACTTACACACAGAAAAACACAGAAAAAGGAAGCGACCAGAAGCCGAGTCAGATGCCTGAGCCCTTAAAATTGTTTGGCGCCAGTGTAACGATTGTTAGGTGTGGGTACCTATATGCCTGTAGAGTTACGTAGTAGATATGTGTAATGGAGAGAAATTAAATACTATTTGTTGGTTACAAGATATTATATTCGGAAGCGTTACACAATATAACCCGGTAGCAACTAGATTAGAGCTAAGTTTAAGACTCAGGGCAGGGTAGGCAGGCAGGCTGACGAGACTTCGGTCCTCCAGAAGAGAAGGCAGCACTTAACTTTGGCAGCGTCCAGGATCCAAGAAGGGCGATTCGCTGTCGCGCCGCGGTTTTTATGTGCCGCAGGTAAGCGAGGCGGCCAGTCAGAAGTAGTGGGGGGTACCGCGACGACTCCCACGTCACAGTCGCTAGCCCTTATTTCATTATAGCTGCGCGTCCACCGGATCGGAATCGGAGCGTACGGAGCGGACGGAGCGTCGTCATTTACAAAATGCCGATGGGGTGCGTCCACTGCATTCGGATTCAGCATCGGCAATTTAGGTATTTTTAAAGCAGGAGGATAGTGACGAGGATATTGTTGTAGATTAATTTTCGGAGAATATTATACATTTGATGAATATCATAAATAATGAATGTCATAGATTTTTGGGTACATTCATATGACTCTACTAAAGTAATTAAAACATCGTCGTTCATCGTGAATAAGTATTTTTGCCTACAGTTTAATGCCGCAAACACGTCAGAACTTGAAACGCTCGGAATCCGAATGATGCGTTCACTGCGGATGACGTCATCAGCACAAATACCGGTCTCTGGCGCAGAAATGCCGATCCAGTGCACGCAGTTTCATAGAAATTAATACAAAGCAACAAATCCTTCCGCTCCGTACGCTCCGATTCCGATCCGGTGGACGCACAGCTTAAAACAGATTCTCGATCAGCACATTCATCACATACTGAAATCGCACCATATCATAGTTCTCATAAAAAAACTGTAACTGTCAACCGTCGACTCCCACCGCAACCAGGTAAAGGCTATGGTCGAGAAGCTCACCAAAACATAATTAACGAGTATAGCATTCCTACTTCTCAGAATGGCAGCGCCATAAACAAAAAACCGAAAGATCCCTCAATAATGTCTACATCAGAAGTAATTGCAAACCTCATTCAAACTTTAAATCAATCTAACATTAAATTATCGCCTGACGTTGCCCCACTAGTAAATATGTACCTGTCTTCAAAAGCTGTTAATAATGGCAGTTCAAATTCAAAACGTTCTACAGTGGAACTGTAGAAGCGCTGTATAAAAAAAAGTGAAATTATTCACTTAATAAATAAATACCACGCTTGCTTATTTGCACTCTCGGAAACCTGGTTAAAACCAGGTTCATTTTTTAAATACACGGCTTTTCTTGCCTACGAGATGATAGGTCTGATGGCTATGGCGGTGCCGCCCTACTCATTACAAATTCATATTCCTTTTTTGGTCATATTTCCCTTCCTGTATATAATGATTTTTCTGTAGTAGCAGCACAAATAAATAATATTGGTATTGTTTCTATATACATTGCTTCTCCTTCTTCTTCTGCCTTTCAACAACTTACCAATCCCTCCTTCCTCGCCCTTTCTTGATCTTTCAAGGATGAAAAAAAATCAAGGATGGAGAAATTTCTGCTTTCCATCTCTCCCCATGTCAAACCTTCCATAGTTTGGCAAAACATAAGAAAATTTAGAAATGGTACTTCTGATTCACATGCTCCTGGCATACCTCTTAATATCAGCAACTCATTCTTAAATAGTCTAGCGCCTCCATCAGTTCCACAATCAGAACTCGTCCATAAAAATATTCCTTCTTCTGTCTCCCATGGTGAAAAAATTCTTAATTCCCCATTCACAATAGAGTTACAGGGTGCTTTATCCACAGTAAAAGATTCAGCACCAGGTGAAGATGGCATCCCCTATTCGTTTTTAACCAACCTGAGTCAATCATCACTACAGTATTATTTAGACCTAACAAACAATGTAATGTTTTTAGGTAATATGCCTCCATCTTGGAAATCTCAAACCATCATACCTATATTAAAACCTGGAAAATTACCAACTGAATCAACTTCTTATCGCCCCATAGCCTTATCACCAGTAATAACAAAAGTAGCTGAGAATTTAGTAAAAACTCGTCTTGAATGGCTAATTGAAAACCGTAATATTTTGCCTGAATCACAATTTGGATTCAGGAAAGGCAGAAGTACACTGGATAGTGTGGATACAATTGTAAAGATATAAAAATTGCGTTTACTAAAAATGAATCTGTTCTAGCTTTATTTTTGGATTTAGAATCAGCGTACGACAGTGTACTTTTGAATGTCACTAAAGAAAAAACAGATAAGCTTGCAATCCATGAAATACTCTCTTGTTTTATTATAAATCTTATTTCTGGTAGGAAAATTCAATTAGACCAAACCTATCAAGCAAACGACCAGAGTAGAATTTTATGGAGATGTCTTCCTCAGGGATTCCTCAGTTCTCAGCCCTTTATTATTCAACTTATATACATTTGAACAATACACTGATGTAATCATTAAAGGTAGGAATGGTAAAGTTTTGTCTAAGCCCCAAATAACATGAAGAGCATTTTCATAGACAAATATCCTTATAGCACTGTAAGTACGTAAAGATAAAAGGATCCTGAATGTCTTAACATAGGCAATCGGAATACCCTGCGTTTTCGGCCGCCTTTTATTTTACCTTGAGGTTCATACAGAGTTGGAATGTTGACGAAAGCTAGCGCAACATAGGTTAACAAGATAAATACTTTGATACATAATAAATTCATTTGAAATAGTAATGGGAATAATGAAAAGTTACCAACAGTGGTTAAAATCAAAAATTGTCTTCCATCCACATCGCCGAGCACCGACAAAAAGGTGAAACAAATAAGATAAGTAAACTTACTAATTTTGATTCAAGGTGTTTTTATGGGTTTTCTTTTTATTAAGTGTTTTATGGGACCACAATGCATGGTTTGTAATTGGAAAACCTGTTTGCCATTTAAAGTGTATAATAAAGAATCTACACATCACATCTCATAATATTCGATATGAGGATGAGAAAATACGTGCGTCATACATTTTGCTACATACAGAGATCGCGGTACATTTGTTGAGCGCTGAAGTTGTAGAGTACGAGTAAATCCCAATGACGTGATGTAAAAGACACAAAAATTAACAAATCATACTGTGTGCTGTCTTTCGGAAGCATCGTCTATACTCATACCAACTTTCATATCCGCTGATATCCGTGCCTTAAGACGAAATGTACGCAAGTTAGTACCGTCGGAAGACATGAGAAAATGTTTACCTCATTAGCTTAAATACCATAAAACAGCTTAAGTGTGGGTCCCTCTAAGGCTACGACTTTTTTTCACTGTAGGAGCCAAGTTTATGTGACCAAAATAAGTGAATACTTATCAACAATCATTTAAGCCGCAAAAGAGAGTTTAAATTGTCCACGGACCAAGGTTGGCACGTAAAAATTACAATTCAAAAACCTTAGACTTTACTAGACCTTTCAATTTAAGAACCAAAAAGCTTAGAGAGTTTTTTTGTTGGTATCGCATGAACTACAAATTAATATATTTTCAAAAATTCAAAAATAACAATCAATTTTATGGTTTGTCATCTTTGCGCTGCGATGCGAATGCAGCCTGTTGGCAAAAATGATGAGTGGTGCACGCAAGAGCATTACTCTGTTCAACAGACACCACATGTTGTGCGCACTCTCCACGCGCAAAGCTCGCGTGCCGCTTTCTCTTCAGTTCACATTATGGGAGCTAATGATCTGTGCGCTACAACTACTACGGTAACACTCGCACCATGGTACCAATCGTTGCATAAATTGCCCGCTAAATGTAAATTTTGTATAAACGTTCATCTGCATGAGGCACCGTTCGCACGCTTTATGTAATCAGCGCATACTCAGCGCATACGCGTCATGTGTAGACGCATCCTTAGAATATTTTTCCTAGTGCTGTCATCGATATAAAATAAATATTAAAATTACCACTTTATTTTCAGCTATGAAGGCATACATTTAATCTATTTCTAATTTTTTGAAACTATCTTCTAAGCCTGGAAAGAATGTGCTCCTTGTTTTTGGTCCTCCGGGTCTCTTTGATTCGTCCACCCTTTGCTTTGCCTCGTCTTCGAAAAACTTTGCGTTCGCTCGTAATTTTTCACAAATTTCGTCTGAAATAATAAGACAATTGGTTGAGATCATTACTTATTTCTATATAAAACAAGTTGAACTAAGGTAATTAAATACTACGATGCATGCGTTTGAAACTTGACAGATTGAAAAGTAGATTCGTAAATGGAGTAGTTAATACTCTTGAAGGCTTCCTTGCAAGACGTCAATTAATACCAAATACGAGTATTAGAAGGTCCAAAATAAATGTTGCCAGTTTTCCTACACGTTGATATTTATTAAAGTGGAGTTATCAACATACAGTTATCACAATGTGACACATATTTTCATACAACGCATCAAACTTGGTAAAGCTACTTACTTGAGTAACTTACCTTTCAAAACTTTCTTATTCTCTCTATCAGCGTTGAACAAAGCGTTCGTCGATATATATTCATCTAAAGTATTGGCATCTATTTGATGAACCTTCAATATGTCGAGCAATTCATCTTTCATGAACGGTCGAACCATGGCAAGCAATTTGTCAATGAAAGTCGGAGCATTTATAAAATGGAATTCTTTGAGACAGACAAACATTGCTTCCTGAAAACAACCATTTGAATAATTTATTTCCCGTTGTTTATGGTATAATAATCTGTATATTTCGAAAATATTTAGTATTGTCCAAAATTACTTTTAGCAGTTAAGTTGGTCGTTGTTTTGTTTAGTTCAATTATGTATTTCCACTCGCTTTAAGCGTCAAAAAATGTGTGAAAAAGCCTCGTTGCTTCCGCGGCGTAATTTGCTGCTTTAATTTACGTTTAGAGGGATCAGATTATCGGACTGAGCATAGAGCTACGTGTTTGGACATGTTGCTTTTTAGTGTTTATAGTATAACTATAGCTGCCCTACGGTGACATTCTAGACTCTTTACATCTTCTGTAAAAATCTATATGATACTACGCGCATCATGCAACCATGGAGTAACCTCCATATACAAATTACAAATCACTATCGTATTATGAAAGATCGAAGTAGTGTTCCTTCCTAAAGGGCCCTTAGACTAAGCTGAATAGTCGTACCTGCTGGACCGCGGTTCAAAATCTTCAATGGTTCTTTATAGTTGAAATTCGAATTCAGTTATTTTAACGGCGCGATTAAAAAACGCGGTTTGCACAGGCCCTTATATGTAGCTACCGTTATAATATAAAACTACGTGTATGTATCTAACATAAGGCAAACCTGTAAGAAGTAGAAAAACTGTTGCGCTACCACCAGATCGACCTTAGATATGTGTCCAAGTGAGACTCGGTCCAAATTGACTATCAGTGCGACACCTGGAACTGTACCTTCTTCATATTGCCATAAATCCATCACCATGAAAAACGCTCTGAAATCAAAATAATTTAAATTATGTTTCCTCCAAATTCGTGTCTGTAGGTAGGTCAAATCTCAGTATTTTGTTTTGCAAATGCTTATGGTGAGGTCTGAACCGGCTAAAATGAATAAATCAATCTAGGTGGATGAAGCTATGGCATAAGTCTTGATTGCAGTAAGAATTGAAACGCAGCACGTGCCTATTTCACTAAGAGGCATAGGAGTGGACTTGTGGAGAAATAAATTGAGATGTGCCAGCTACAAGAGATAAGAGAGGTGATCGTGCCTGGTAGATAGCGGCCCTAGAGATATTGTTGGAAACTTTTATGTACAGTGATTGCATACGAAACTTCTTATGGCGCCATTCAGAATCTTCATCGATTCTTGCTTCCTAGTTCCGTCAGTGTCCGGTAGATGTCGCCAGTGGTAGTCTTCGCCCTTTCAAAATATATGATAGATACTAGGATGGTATTCCCAATCTTAATATATAAAATCCTTGCGTTACTGACTGACTGACCGACACGCTACAGCCGAAACTATTGGGCGCAGGAAGCTGAAATTTGGCATGTATGTTCCTTGGGGACTGTAGGGGTGCACTAAGAAGGGATTTCCCGAAATTCCCACGGGATCGGCCAAAACGGGTAAATAAAAAGAAATGCAGGCGTAGCTGCTGGCGTCCTCTAGTTTTCCTATATGGACTGGAAACATGGACAATCCTGGCGCGAGATAGACAAAGGACTGTTGCTTTTAATTTATGGTGTTGACGACGTAGGCTGAGACTATTTTGGACTGCGAAACGCACCAATACATCAAACATATCCCAGATTGGAATAAACACTCGCTTGTCCACCATAAGTCTACAACGCATTCTGTCCTATTTCGGCCACACAGTACGTAGAGGCAGCGATAGTCTAACAAACCTGATTGTGGTTGAGAATACTAAAGGCAAAAGATCACACGGTCGTTCACCAACGCGATGGACTGATCAAGTAAAAGACTCGTTCTCCTGAAAATTCTACATAGTCCTGGGAGTCACGCTAGACAGGAACCGATGGAGACAGATAAACTGCTCCAGATGCGACCCTGATGCTGACTACAATCCTCAGATATGAGCGACCGACTCCATAGAGATAGGTACTAGTTAGATGTAGTTACTGCTACATGTTTATGTATTTCACAAACTACTTACTTGATTACATCCGCGTAAACAAACTTGTTTGGGTCTGCATCCAACAGTTCGCAGTAAACTGGTTTATAGCCTTTCTTCGTAACAGTTGGTAATGGAACAATCAACCTGCAAAACAAATGTGACAAACTTGTAACTACTTTTATACTACGATGGAGGTAAAGTATGCGGCTTTCGGCTTACCTGATAGTAAGCAGTTACTACAGACCTTAATAATACCTATGAAGAGTATCACGAACCTATCTTAAGATAAATTAATGACGTGGGAAAAAAGAAAAGGCAGTTTCAAAGAGCTATTCTGCTTTTCAGACTATCATTCGCCTCTATTAATGAACCTATTATTTAGTATTATTAAACTTAGTCTACGTTAATCGCCAGAGTATTACCTATCATAGTTTTCACTAATAGTACCAACAACGATAACGCTTAGGCGTAAAATGTAAAAACGTCAGCAATTTTATTGTCAGCGAAACCTAACTGATTTTCCATCCATCGGACATCGACATACAAGTAACAAGATCTAAACACCTACATCGGCATTCATCATATATTGTAGAATATTAATATTCATTTCTAGATCATCAACTACTGAGTTTCTATCGATCAATAAAAGCTAACAGCTCAGAGAATCCCAGGAGGTACGCTTTTTACCCCTCACGAAAGACGCATAATTATCTAAACGCACTCAGACATGGATCTTTTGTTATCGGCGCAATACAATTTTATAACGTGATGTGAGACAGTGAAGTGAGTTCTTAACCATTGAACCATTTTATGAACATGAGTTTCTTGTACTAATGAAGAAAGCTAAGAACAGTAATTATATGTATCAGCATTAAAGTAAATAGTCTCGGGTTCGATTCCCGGGTCGGGCAAAGTGTTATTGGGATTTTCCGTTAGGAAATTCTCAGTAGCAGCACGGAGTCTGGTAATGTGCCCGGTACGGCAATAGGCTCGCCCCCTATTACGTGGGACCTAAAACATCATGGCGAAATGTGGGTGTAATATTACACCTCTGCCTACCCCTTAGGGGATACAGGCGTGAGTCTATAAAACAAAATAAAGTAAATAATTAAGAAAATTCTCTGAAGCTACAGAAATTCTCCTTCCAATCGTTTCTATTCCATGTTAACCGGAAGAAAATAATGCAAAACAGTAGTGTTAGCCTTTATTGCAAACATTGAAGTGTTCTAACCGGTAATGCAAAGAAGCACTTAAGACTTGAAGACTAAAATTAAATTTGGACCTTTCATTCGGCTGCAAACAAACGCGCATCTTCTACAACAGTATCACACAAGCAGTCAAACAAATTGTTATATTTACTAGTGGGCAGTATATCAAAAAGCATACGAACCACGTTTGAAAAGCCAATTCCAGGGAGTCGTCTATTTTCCTGCGCTGGTAAAACGGGAACAATGTTTTTAGAGTGTAATTGACATCAATGACTCGTTTCGTTATTTGTGTGTCGCATGCACAACTGTGATACGCGAGTATAGCGTCACGTTCTGAAAATTATACAATCAAAACATAACTGTATTTTTTATATTATTCTACGAAACGTTATTCCACTTTGCGGTTTTAATTGAACGTTTATGGACACATTACAGCGGTTACTGGGATTCTATTTTTATAATATTGTTGTTTATTAATAGGGCAAGCCTAATAATTTGATGATAACTCAAAGGTATATTTTGAAAAATAACAAGACAACCGCGTCGTACTTTTTACCCCCTTAGGGTGGGAATTGCCTAAAAAATTCGCTTCCCTGCTCTACTCGAGGAACATACATGCCCCTCCCCGTGGGATCTCCACCTTGTCGTGGTGGGAGGGCTCAGTAACCTTGGGTTTGAGGTACACCCACGGTGAAGCTAAGCGGGATCCATGGAGGGGACGCTCCACGTGGGCTTGCGTGAGGATGCGTCCCAAGATGCGGGTGCGGGGGACAGGTCTGTCTGTCCCTCGCAGTCGGGTGTCGGTGTTGCGTTGCCGCGCGCCCTATCTCCCGCGACCAAATGGGGGCGCACCATCGTTGCGTCGCGGTGGGGCCGCCGGGGGACCATCTGGCCATTACCCGTCGGGGGGTAGCGAGGAAAAAAAAAAAGGAACATACATGCCAATTTTTTATTATTTTTATTTCTCATATTTCTATGACACCTCTATAATGGTACCGACGATATGGTTGTTTGTATTCAGGAATACGGACAGTCGGGTGCTAATTGCGTGAAGCCTGCCACAAATGAAATTAAAAATATTTTAAAATTTGATGTTCAGCCCACAGATTGTATTTTATAATTGTTTCATGAATATTTTCATGAGCCATGTCTATCAAATTATATTTTACGTAGCAGTTACATTTGCATACTCTATCAAATCTGAATATATGAAACTGCATGATTTATAAACTCAAGTCAATAACAACTATGGCAATGACGTAAGCACAATGTTTGTCATCTCATCATGTTTTATATTATAGACCTGACTTCTTTCTAATAGGTTTTATCAGCGGTTTCACTTGAGTTCATTGTGATATATAATAATACATACATTGGTTGTTTTATAGTATTACCCAATTTATAGTCAATATTACGAAGCCTGGAAAGAAATAAATAAGATTTAATGATATTAGAAAAATCTGCTTAAACTATAATATGATGCCTTATTTTATTTCATTAGTTGTTATGAAATTTCGTCATTATGACGTTGAAATGGAGGTGTAGTATGTACCTTTAGAAATGGCAATATATGTGGGGTTAGCTAACAATATTAATTATATTACATTGGCTTCAAATGAAACATCGCAACATGCGAACAGCGTGCGCCGGTCTAGATTAAGGCTAATAAGATATTAAAGATTGTTATTCTGTTAATTAGAAGTACATTTCAGCAATTAACGTTGTACCATACGTCATTATTTACTCCAGCCCTGTTACAAATATTAAGTAATATTTTTATTTCTCCAACGATAGCCTAATGGAGATACTGACTGACTGACAGACAAGCTACAGCCAAAACTATTAGGCGCAAGAAGCTGAAAATTGGCATGTATGTTCCTTGAGGACTGTAGTGCACCCGCACTAAGAAGGGATTCCCCAAAATTCTTACGGCATCGGGCAAAACGTGTAAATTAAGAAATATGCGGGCGTAGCCTCGGCAATCCTCTAGTATCGTATAAATCTAACATCGCAAGGGAACCGGCATGTCTGAGAGTTCTCCATTTTGTTTTCGAAAGACATGTGAAGTCAGCCAATCGGTTCTGACTATGGCTTTACCATATAGTCTAAGGCTTTACCCTTCTCATAATGAGAAGAGGTCTGTGCTCAGCAGTGGGAGAGATTTTAAAGAAGGTTGATGACAATGATGATGATTTATTCTTTTGACAGTGAAAGTTCCAATTATATATTTACAGTTGCATTTTCAGTGAAATGTTAAGTTGAACTACTCATAATAGTCATTGGTAATATTATTTTTACATCATTTGCCAACATAATTTCATTGAATATGGCAATGCTAATTCTCCAAAATATATTTTGAATGAAACATGTATTTACCTGTGATAAACTGATGCGGAAGATGTGGTTGTAGCGCGAGCCATGCCATTATTTCCTTTATATCCTCTGGTTTCACATTACTTAACTTCTCGTATTCCTTTTGCACAGAAATCGGTGAGACAGCCATTATAAATATTCACAGACACAGTAACTTGTATTTATTGCTAATAAAGAGGGGAAAAGTAAAGGATTTTTGTATCGATCGCGTGAGGTGTCTCGCTTGTAATGACAAATAAATTGAACAGATACTGTGCTCCTTTGTGTACTGGCTACGTCTTATTGACACAGTTACAAGGCCAATAACGTTGCATTGAAATTCGGGCGTCGGCTGTAAACGGACTAGATTTGTTTTGTCTGGTATCTTATCCATATTGACTATATACATATGTTGGGCTGGTAAGTATGAAAAAATGTTGCATCTGTTCGCGAATATAACTAGATTTATAAAGGAATTATCTTCGCTCACTTGTAACTACAAAAAACAAAGCAAAGTCTGCGCAATGTTCTTTGAGGTTATCGGATATTGTCGTCATGTCAGCCGATATACATCCACTCCCGCACTTAGGCCTTTCTCCAAGACTCGCATATACCAATCTTGAGTCGGTCACATTTACAAGTGGATGAAATTCGGATATAAAAGAAAAAAAAAAACGAACGTCATATGTAATCATCATCATCATCATCAGTCGTTTATACTGTCCAGCTGCTGGGCACGGGCCTCTTCTCACTATGAGAAGGGTAAGACCATAGTCCACCACGCTGGCCAAGTGCGGGTTAGCAGACTTCACATGTCTTTCGAGAACATTATGGAGAGCTCTTAGACATGCAGGTTTCCTCACGATGTTTTCCTTCACCGTTTAGCAAGCGATAATTAACAATTTAATACGCACTTAACTCCGATAAGTCATTGGTGCGTGCCGTGGATTCGAACCTGAGACCCTCTGCGTAGCAGTCTGTCGGTCTCTCCACTCAGCTGTCACTGACTAGTATTATATGTAAAGCACAGTATAAAATGTTAATTATAATTAATCTCATATAATTTTACGAATAAATGTAGTAGATATAATCTTTTTCATCAGGTAGTGTACTTGACATCAAACTCCGTTGAACATCGCAATGTGTCCAGTTAATGTTTTGTAGAGCGTCGTATTTATTTTTACTCAGTCTTTTATTCAAATATCTAGAAGTCCCATCGAGATTGTCGAAGTTTATTTGGTATAGTTCATAAAAATTGTACAAGCTGTAGCGATATCTATTGTAGTACCTAAGAATATTGAGTTTCTGAAATATCCTTTTAGAAAAATGCTTGGAATGTATAAATTTTAGAAACTGCATGCATACATTTAAGAAATTACGAACTATTATCTATTTTGATATGACATCACATCTACTTATACAATCAACAACACGGGAAGATCGCCTATTTCAACCAAATTCACCGAAACCAACAATAATGTCGTGAACTGCCAAATAGCTGAAAAACGAAGAGTCGGCAGACGGAAGATATCGTGGCCCCGTAACATCAGCAAAGACATCAAGACTGTGACAGTTATTCAGATTTGCTTTGAAAGAAACAGTTAAAGCAGCTGACTGTTAAACTTCAATGATGAAGAAGCACTAAAATAATAATAAACTACTACATGAACATATCTGTATGAATGGTCCTTACGTATTATTTTACCTCGGTCTTAATAAAAGTTTCTCGAGTGTTACGACGGCAACTCTCGAGAACTGTATCTACTACATAATAAAGCAGTAAGTGCCCTTCAAATGACTGCACCGTCGCAACACATTTCGTAAACACGTTCATCTTAATCTGGGCTCATATGGCCGCAGCAGATACATAATAATATAGTTGGTGTAAGTCCTCGGACTTGCAACTTTGATTAGACGTCTTCGTGAATAGCGCTAGAATGCGAGGCGCATCGTAAATGTTTACTGTGAGCTTACACACCGTACGTATAAATATTCTTGTACACAATATTATATTAGTTCATTGACTTAACTGTCATTATTATAAAATATTTCTGTGTGGTAAATAGACACTCAGAATTTGTTTACGCTTCATTTTAATGTTAATGACGAGAGGCGGCTGTTATTATTTTATTACTACTATAAATATGGAGATAATATGTGGATATTGACACTTTGAAGTTGAAAATTCATATAAATATTAAATTATCATATTAATTTAACATGTGCGCATAACAGTTAGTCAAAATAATATCTCCTTTATGCTTTCTAAATTAGCTGTTTTATAGTCCAGAAATAATTTTAACATTGTTTGTCGTAGTTACTACATATAATTATATTCATTCAATAAGTGCATGATACATTTACCAATTAATTGGGACATAATTATTGATCAACAAACATAAAAAAACTGTTAAAATATGAAATAAGTTAAAATAAAAATCATAGGTTAACTCAAACTATACGCACCTAAGATACGCACTTTACGCTGTTGTATACTAACGCGTTCGCTTTCGGCTGCGAAACTTTTTGCGAAACTATTGCGGCGACGAAACATGTGCGAAACTGTCAAAACAAGAACAAAAATCCTTGAGGCATGTTCTGTCAAAAGGTCTGCGTCTGTGTAACGACAATTTCGCAGTTATCTGCGTAACAGTAGTGACAAGGATGCAACTAATTAATCTTACTGTATGATAGAGTGAGACATAGCATACACGAAGTAGCGCTCATAGCGAGACCTGGCTTGCCGTTCGTAACAGATCGGCAAAGTTATGCAACACTTGCACAGGGCGCCACTTGAATGGGTGACCAAGTGTGGTATTTACATCTAAGCGCTACCGTGCTTCGGAGGACCCGTAAAGAAAGCTGTCGGTCCCGGTTCTTGTCTAAGGATAAGAATCGTTAGGCCATATCGGAGGCCTTCGGGCGATCTGAAAACTCCAACACCAGAGTTGGCCACAGACTCACACGAAAAAAAAATAACAAAAAAGCATACACGAAACTCTTCCATACAACCATAGATTGCATACAACTGACAGACTTTTTTAAGTTAGTTTCGTTGCCGCATGCGAACGCGCAAGTGTACTAACAGCGAAGCGTGATAGAGTTCCATCCTTAGACTATATATTTACTTTAAGGTTCCATCACCGAAAAAAGGACCAGTAATTGTATCCAAGATGGAGCAATCGACGTCAAGTATCTGCGAACCGAAGACATGGAGGCAGACCTGCTAACCAAAGCTTTAGCTGGCCCGCGATTGATGAAGTTGCGGAGCAGCCTGGTACTGTCCTGATCACCACGATAGTGCCGTGAAGAGTAGTGTGAGTACTGGACACAGCACTGTTGACAGTTCTCCGTTTGAAGTTTGAATTTGATATTTCGTATATCATACGAAGTTATTTTATGACTTCATAGTATTGACATTGTCATTCAAAACATAATTGTGTAAAGATCAGCAATAAATATGTGTCTTAGTTTTGTGTGGAGTTTCATATATGACGGGGCGCTGATTATTTAAGAATGATTTTTAGGTTTAATTTAACCATAAAAGTTGTCTTTAGAAATTGTTACTTAATTTACCGATGATTGTAATCGATTACTTGATTAGTAGTAAAATAAAATTGAGAGCGGGTAACCCCGAATAGAGTAGTAGGTGGCGCCGAACGCGGTGACGGTTGTCCATTACTCTGACAGCTGTTGCACCGGGCGGGCACGTGCTAAACTATTAGCTCACAAATTCATAATCGTGTTTCATCCTCCATATTTTATTGTATTTCGCGCCAAATTGTTATAAATTCGAGCAATACAGCGTGTACAAGTAAAGTGGTGCTTTTATTTTGAATCTCTTGCCGCCATTGCGCCCACGATGTAGAAAACCTACGAAGACTGTTCCGAGAGCCCTCCTGGCGCTCTCACATCAGAATTGGGATGGGCCCACAACGACCCACGTGTTCAAAATGAAGACGCTAGTGTAAGGTCCCCATTTTTATTAAAATATATATCGATTGGAATTTAATAATTTGTAGTCGATTGACTCGTCCGAGTCACATCACTATCGAAATAATTCAAAATGGCGGTTGGCGAGAGCGGGCATTCTATTCCTGGCGACGGTACCGAACGGACGGTGGCTCTTAGGTAACATTATAATATCTGTACAGTGTAAAGGACATCTAAAATATAAATGTATAAACTATATTCTAATATAACTGGAGTTTTACTACAAATCAAAGTGGTAAGTACAAGCTCACATTAATTTATATTCGTTTAGTTCAAATTATGATTTTACGTGTGCTTTTATTTTGTATTCGTCCTACTTTTGAACTTTTGTTAAATATATATTGGAATAGAAAACTAGTTACCAGCGTACAATGTACGTTGTACGTGCAGCCTAATATTTTAAATATTGGTTGAACGCTAACAACTTTAAAATTACCCTCTTCATAGTATAATAATTGTTTAATGGATTATTACTGTCTCGTTGGTCTCGCGGCATAAATTTTCTCGTGGGACATATCCCGGGTTCGATGCCCGGATCGGGCAATGTATTGTTGGGATTTCTTTGGTCTGGTCAAAAGTGAGTATAGCAATATCTAGCTCTGCCTAGCTCTTCGAGGATATAGAAGGGAGACTGTGTATGTATGTAACGGATAATTACGAAAAGAATACTACTTGATTATGGTTAGCTTGTGCCGTGAACGAAGGGTCAAGGTGACTTTAAGGTGCAACCATGGTCTTGAGGAGGAAGCTCCAAGACCGTCTATTTTTATTATTAAATAAAGTAGATCATTATTGGTTGTGGTTCGGAGGTCCAGGGTCAAGGTCAGAAAAGGGTTCTACGAAATATGCTCCGGGGTTTTATAAAGGGGTATGAATTTTCATTATTTTTGCGCTAACGCGCACCGTTTCGAAGATAGACGATTTTTTAAAAATAAATTTACCGTATATTTAAAAATACAAGTTCATACCGAACTTTTCGTCTCTGAGTTAAAGGAAATGGACCAAGCCGACACCTGGAGACGCCAGAACCCGGTGGATCAGGACGCGATGGCGAAGGAGCTGGGCTGAACAAGGTCATGTTAAGGTCAGAAAAGGATTCTAAGAAATATGCTGCGGGGTTTCATAAAGGGGTATGAGTTTTTAATCATTTTTGCGCTAACGCGCACCGTTTTCGAGATAGACGATTTAAAAAAAAAAAAATTACCGTCTATTTAAAAATAAAAATTCAAACCGAACTTTTCGTCTCTGAGTTAAAGAAAATGGAGCGAGGTGGGAATGGACCAAGCTGACGCCTGGAGACGCTGGAGCCCGGTGGATCGGGACGCGATGGCGAAGGAGCTGGGCGGGAGTCGACTGCGCAGCGAGGTGGACTGTGGAGGTCGCATTCGCTATCGGAGCCGTGGCCCTGCCCATCGCGGCGTCTGCAGCCGGAGCATCCGGGACGGGGATCCTGAGTCGGAGAGAGAACGTGACGGAGTCGGGCGCTTGGAAGAGGAAATCAACTTGCAACGGAGTCGTCGGCGACCGAGTTCCCGACGGCATAACTCTCGTCGCCTAGACCGACATCATTGAGACAGGATGAGATGCGGTCTTTTCGAAAGGACGGCCGAGGTGAGCAGCGATGCCGTCTTGAACGGGACGACAAAGAGCTGCCTCATGACGCCTCTAGAAGTCTTTGTCTCCAAGTACTCATGGATCTCAGAGTTGCGAGTGGGCCGGGCGGCGCCACTTGTAGTCCTGAGGATGTTATTTTGGGCTCTGAAGGCATTGGATCTTTGATTTGCAGGCTGAGGACCGCAGTTGGAATCCATAAGTCCATATGGGTTTTATAACTGCGGATTGTTTACCGAGTAACCACAATAGGTTTTTAAAACGAAAGTTGACTTCGTTCCGTTTATGTTTTACATGCTCCTTCCAGGTCATACGTTGATCCAAGTGGAGGCCCGGGTGCTTCACACATGTAGATTGAGGTAGCGGTACTTGACCGGGATTTGCTCTTTGGCATAGTTTCTTTCGCGGCGTGAAAGTGATGTGGTGCGATTTGGGGGCACTCGCTCTAATTCGCCATTTTTGCAACCAGCTATAGGTTTGGTCTGGTTGGATTTGTAAGGGTCTCCTGGCTTCATCTGGGTCACTACTAGATGTCAGAAATGCAGCGTCATCCGTAGACGTCGCAATAATTACGTTTGGGGGCTTGCGGTAGGTCGTGAGTAAATATGTTATACAGCACTGGGCCAAGGACCGAGCCTTGAGGCGCTCCTGCGTCGCAAGTGTGCGGAGGGGATCTGGAGCCGCGTTGCTTGACTTGGAGGGTGCTATCTTTTAAATATGAAGTCAAAAGAAGGTAAAACGTATGGGACAGGGTCCTCTTTATTTTGCACAATAGGCCTTTGTTCCAAACCCGATCGAAAGCCTGTTGGACATCGAGAAATGCTGCTGAGCAGTACTTCTTATTTTCGAGACTTTGTCTTATCTTTTGGTAGACTCTATGCATTTGCAACCTGTGCGAGAGCAGCCTTTAGTTCAGTGATCACCCGGTTGAGTCGTGTTTTGTCTTCTCTATTGTGTGAATGTTGCGACACTCTGCGAAGTCTGCGCTTTTCAGATATCTTGCTGCGGATATCAACTGGAATTAGTTTTCTACGATTGGGTGTTTCTAGAGTGGGAGTGTTTTTCCAAGCCGCTACTTGTATCAGGTTGGTGATATATGGGCACGCGTGGTCAATGTTTTCGGGATTTCTCAGTGGAAGTTTAAGAATTATATTGGATTCCAGAAATTCACGAAAATTATCCCAGTGCGTTTTTGCATTGTACAGGTTCTCATTATAGGGTACACAGTAAATGATTGTTGTGCTTATCATCAGCATCACTAGACTATGGTCCGAGGAGACGTCGAGGCTTGATACTATGTGAACGTAAAGAGGTTGAATATTTTTGGTGATATAAAAGTCCAACAAATCTGGTATCCTGTTGCTGTCTGTAGGCCAGGATGTCGTTCACCAGTAGATAATGGTATAAGTCGATTGGAATCGACGCTCCTTTTTTTGGTTCTCGACCTCTTGTAACGGTTACTCGTGATCCCCAGTAGGTGTGCATTCCAGACCCCACCAGCTATGAAGCGATTCCCCAGAGACTGGAAATATTCTGTGAACATGACTTCTTTAATGCAATGTCACGGTGGGCAATATATGGCCGAGAGGTTCATATGACCATAGCCGTCTTCTATGCGCATTGTGGTAGCTTGTAGGTGGTTAGTTGCGTACGGCTACAGTAGGCAGTGTTTTATGCTATTTTTAATAACAATCGCAGAACCAGCATGAGCTCCGCCATCCGGGTGGCAGGTAAAGTACACGCTATATCCGGTGATGCAGATTCGGCTTCGATTGGTTGTATGTGCTTCGGATATAAGGCATGCATCAAGTTTGTTGGAGTGAAGGAATGCTTCAAGTTCATGAGAGTTAGGTACAAGGCCATTAATGTTCCACGTTGCAAGGTTTAGAGAAGTAATTTGTTGTTTTGTAATGAGAGTTGTGATAAGGTCCAACATGGAGCTCATTTGTTGAATTAGGAGATCGATCGTCTCACTTTGTTTATGAGTATGCTTTCAAGAGTCAGATTTCGTTGATTGCCCGTAATATCAGTGGTGTTATCAGAAGCTGATGTAGATTTTGACTGCGTTACGGTCTCGGCGACTACCACACTTGCATAGGATCTCTGTTGTAGTTCAATCTTTGGGGGTGAAACCTCCACCATAGCCAACAGGCTATGGTGGAGGTTTTTAATGACTAAGCGGTAGCTTTTATTGTCCTTTGGGGTGAATGTATAGCCGATAGCCCATTTGACCGGATAACAGTTATTTTTTGGGGGCACGTGTAGGGTGGGTCTAGGAAAAGATGGTAGTTCCTACTGACGCGAGTAACTTCACCCCGCCCCCCCCCCCAAATTATTGATTTAAAATAAAATTAATGAACCTAGGTATTAATGGTACAGTCCAGAACTGTATTGTTACAGGCTTAATTGTGTTCAGTGATAAAACAGCCTATCATTCTAATTTATATCAATTCCTTGTTATTATATTATGTCGCCATTATAATATTTTGTTAACCTATGCTAAAATTAAATAGTTAGTAATAGTGGTGTTTTACACATATTGCGCTAATTGTTGAGCTGATATATTGCACTGTTGGTTGTAAAAACGTATTAATTAAATTTTATATTATTTATTTATACAATTATTAATGTAGTCATGATTTTATTTATTAAATGTCTATTTTGTTATGTGAAAATACTGGTCAGAATTGGATGGGTTGACCAGGATTGTAAGCTTTTATAAGCGATTTATAAAATGTATTGGTCAGAATTGGATGGGTTGACCAGGATTGTAAGCTTTTATAAGCGATTTATAAAATGTATTGGTCAGAATTGGATGGGTTGACCAGGATTGTAAGCTATTATAAGCGGTTTATAAAATGTATTGGTCAGAATTGGATGGGTTGACCAGGATTGTAAGCTTTTATAAGCGGTGTAGCAGTTGCTGCTAGAATTGGATGGGTTAGCAGCAACTGCATGTCGGTGAATGTCAATCTTGCTAGAATTGGATGGGTTAGCAAGCATTGCATTATTTATAAAATGTATTGGTCAGAATTGGATGGGTTGACCAGGATTGTAAGCTTTTATAAGCGATTTATATAATGTATTGGTCAGAATTGGATGGGTTGACCAGGATTGTAAGCTTTTATAAGCGGTTTATAAAATATATTGGTCAGAATTGGATGGGTTGACCAGGATTGTAAGCTTTTATAAGCGGTGTAGCAGTTCCTGCTAGAATTGGATGGGTTAGCAGGAACTGCGTGTCGGTGAATGTCAATCTTGCTAGAACTGGATGGATTAGCAAGCATTGCATTTAATTTTGTGAGAATTGGATGGGTTCGCAGAATTAAATTTGTGTATGTTATCGTTGTCGTAAGAATTGGATGGGTTTGCGGCAATGATAACGTGTAACCAAGCCTGTAAGAATTGGATGGGTTTACAGGATTCTTTGATGTGATTGTAAGTGTCCCCTCTCGCCGAGTGTAGGGTTTATGTTAAGTTTGCTTGATTGCGTGTATGGGGACATACACGAGGTCAGGATGGACGAGTGTAAGGTCCCCATTTTTATTAAAATTAATATCGATTGGAATTTAATAATTTGTAGTCGATTGACTCGTCCGAGTCACATCACTATCGAAATAATTCAAAATGGCGGTTGGCGAGAGCGGGCATTCTATTCCTGGCGACGGTACCGAACGGACGGTGGCTCTTAGGAAACATTATAATATCTGTACAGTGTAAAGGACATCTAAAATATAAATGTATAAACTATATTCTAATATAACTAGAGTTTTACTACACTAGTAACGAAAAATTGCTGGGCCTGTTGGAACTACAAAATCGCAATTTTCTGACGCTGATGCAAGCCATGAAAATACCAACCACATCGTCGCATGGCCTTTTGTTTACCGGACTTCGATCTTGAGCAGTTGAGCAACAAGATATGGATGCACATGCTTGGGTGACGACTGCAGACATGTGATTGAAGATCAAGACCCACATTGCGCCCCACTTGTGGTCGCACTAATGCGTATCGTTTCCTGGGATGATATCGTGCAATGCAGTGTGCACAGAGGCGCGAGCGAGGGCGACTGCTGGCGCTGCTACGTTGGTGAATCGGCTGAGCTTTCGACTGCATTCGTGGTGAGCGTGTTTTGTCTGATTTTTTTATTGGTACTACCAATTTTGTTTAGTGACAATAGTTGTGAAACATTACGCGTTTAACCTTGAAAATGTCGTAATCGTTGTGGTGATATCGCCATCACATCGTACCGAGTATTGTAGGTTCGATTCTTACACGAGACACTGAAATATGGAACCATTTGACCTTTGCCGTATTTTATACTAGCGTATGGTTGTCTGACTACCACAGTGACCTAGCTATAGCGTAGAAAGAGATTATTTTTATTTCTACATGCGAGGGTGGCTCGCACTCAAGAACCATGTGATCATATTATGCTTTCTTGCAAATAGATTATCTTGTCTCGGTCTTACTTTATGGATTGTATCAGTAACGAGAGCGAGCGTAGAGGCCGACTTGCATTATTCCAAACAAGTGCGGTTGGTTGGTTAGTGTAACCTGACCGTAATCGAAAGATATTACTAGCGCCATTATTTTATCGACTCGTGGTGTTGATAATACGTAACTGTTTTCGTTTGAACGTGATCAGAGCAGAGCCTAAGTAAAAAGTGGCACTGTTACTCGTAATTCTGAGTTGTGCAGACGATCTCGGTGTTGCAATTACACCTTTTTTTTTTTTTTTCTTTTTTTTTGTGTCGGGTTGGAAAATCCTCATGGAGTCCCTTCGCCCTGGGGGGAAAGGACGAAGGGGACTGTCAGACTCTTACTGACTAAAAACCAACCCGTGCTCCTCATGTACCCATGTGTCGGAGGGTAGGGTTTCACCTAAGCATTCCTCGCTACCCACCGACGGGTATTATCGGCCCGCCAGATGGTCAGGCGGACCCCGAATGAAACCCCCTTGGCGGCGGATGAAGGTGTTGGGCTCCGCCGACAAAACACCCAGCGGCCGCAGAGGATAGGGAGGACGGCAACGCAACACCGCATCTCCTCTTCCTCCGCGGCCCCACCGCGACGCAACGATGGTGCGCCCCCATTTGGTCGCGGGAGATAGGGCGCGCGGCAACGCAACACCAACACGCCTCTCCTCCCGCGACCGCACCCGACTGCGAGGGACAGACAGAACTGTCCCCCGCACCCGCACCTATGGACGCATCCTACGCAGGCCTCACGCAAGCCCACGTGGAGCGTCCCCTCCATGGATCCCGCTTAGCTTCACCGTGGGAGAAAATCAAATCCACGGTTACTAAGCTCCCCCACCACGACAAGGTGGAGATCCCACGGGGGGGTTGCAATTACACATGCTTCTTTGTGTGCATACATTTTTAACATGGCATATTAAAATGTTTCTTACTCTGATTATAAGATGGCACCACTAGTAAAATTAAATTCAATTTTAAGATTTTACGCGTGAAAATTACCTACTGTGTATTTTTTAAAATTCATGTGATACGCTGGGAGTTTTTATCAAGTGCCCTGCGTTCTCTGGTCAATTCCAAGTTATGCTTAGGACGTTTAAGAGTGATAGTGTTTCTAGTAGAAGCTGTTAAACTCGATTATCAGACGTAGAAGAAAATGATCGAGTTATCATCGTAGTGCGTTACGATAACCAGATTCAGAGATTTAAATTTTCATTGTTGGTAGAACTAGGTTAGTGATCGTTAGTGATGATTGTATGCTTAAAGTTATTCTCATTATATGGATACTTTGTTAATCGTTGTTGTGATAATTTTGTGGTACCCACCTTACCGTCAGTGTAGATTTGCATAAACTGGATAAGCCGTTTGTGCGGCTGCATGTTTAGCCATGCGTTGCCGTTGGTTGGACCGGTAAAGTGCCTTTCTGGTTAGCCTAGTTTACCCTTGAGCTTTTGTGTCAGTCATAGTCTCCGTTGGTGCAAACAAGACAGCCGCTAGTGCATTTGTCATAGTATCACAAACGTTGTCCATCGTCTTGAACGCGAAAGGTGCGTTGCGGTATCGCTAATGATTAGGTTAGGATAAGCTCTAAACTTCCGTGAGTATATCAATAATATATGTAAGAAGGCATACAGAAACCTAGGTTTCGTACTCAGGCAGTCCCAAGGATTCACCAACATCACGACACTAAGGGTACTATATATAAGACGCATTAGTCAGAAGTCACCTCGAACATAGCGCATTCATTTGGGCTCCTCATGAGGCGAAATATAATGTTATGTTGGAACGTATCCAAAATAAGTTCACGAGACACTTGTATTACAAGCTGTATGGGGTATATCCATTATACCCATTGATGCACCCTACACTATTTGTTCTAGGTATGGCAGGGTACAACACTCTAAGAGTACGACGGGAGTTTTCGCTCGTAGCGTATGTAGTGAAACTACATTTGGCGTGGCACATAACCCGGGAGTGCTGCGACACCTACAGCTGTACGTGCCCGACCGGTACGTTTGGAGGCGGCAACGCCCGCCCTTGCTCGCTGTGCCTGCAGCCAGGACCAACCTGCTGGCGAGAACTCCTCCGACTAGAGCCAAACGCGTGGTGAATGAGGTTCAGGGGAGGGTTGATGTATTGTGGTGCAACTTGAGTGAATTCGCAAAAGTTACACTATATGTAATAAGTTATTTAGATTAAGTTATTTTTTAACTAGGTATAAGGTGTAGATTTAGGATTTAGTTAGTAAGGCCACGCTGTCGCATTGGATCATAGATCTGTAATGATAGTGTAGGTAAGATTGTTATAAATAAATAAATAAGCTTCGTATTTAGACTATCCATGACAAAATTATAACTCTACACCACTATTTTTTATTAGTACAAAAACTTTAAGGACATATTAGCGAAGACATTATTATCATATACGTGACGTAACAAATTCATAATATCTATAAATAGCAAAGTTATAATCATTTGTTTTTTGTAGAAAATCTCACCTAAATCATAGACATATTTTACAATCAATTGGGTTTAAAGACTTTATTTCTCATTCACTACTTCATTGATAGTACTTACTTTCCGTCCTACTCTTACGCATTCATTCCGTCGCACTTATAATGTAGGTAGCCTTAGATAATAAAATGAAGCAAAATAATAAGTGTAGGTAGTTACATTTTAATTTTTTTAAATCTACCCTCTCTTTCATACTTCATCCGGGCTTAGTACCGGCAAAATTTACCGTTTTACAAGTAATTAAATACGGAGGTATGTAATTAGAAAGCAAACACATATCAAAATTAAAGAAGATAGGCTGTAATAAAAGAAAAGAGTAATTTTATCATCATCATGTCAGCCTAGAGACGTCCACTACTGGACATAGGCCTCCCTCAAGGTTCTCCACACAGACCTATTTTGAGCCGCCCGCATCAAATTATTATTTACTTAAGTAGGTATTATTTACTAAACTTACAAGTATTTCCATTGTCCTTCGAAACGTCCACCACCATTGTCAAGAAGTACGCTTCCGTCTTTTCACTTCGTCAAAAGCGTCCAATATGCGCTGTTTTAACTATTCGACACTAACCGGCTCACTTTTGTACACTCACAAAAAGATGTCCATGGGTACACACCTGCACTCGCGATTCCTCCACTTAAAAAGTACGCAGTAAGCATAGCTACATATGATATGAACTGATAAGCCTCGCGTCGGGCAAACGTAGACAAACAATTAAATGGATGCGCTCGGTTCCGCTAGCAATTTAGTACTGTTTGTCGCATCGGTCGGGGCGTGGCGCGGCGCGAGCGCAGAGAGAAAGGGGGAATTTATCAATGGAGTATTTTGCTACTGTTACAAGTCATAGTACGCGGTCGTAATTATGCATTTACCAATTATTGTGTATTTTTGTGTACAGTTTTGAGACAGTTTTGGGACTTAGTGTTTTTATTTTTTAACTACATAAATTTGATCAGTTAAAGATACTTAGTGCCCCGTTAATTTTTTTGTACTAATTAAAAAATAGTGGTGTATAAAGACTGGTTGGATACTTGGTAGTAAACTTAACATCTAGAGTATCGGCCTAGTAAGATTTTCTTATAGTCTGCTATGTGATAAGGAAAACCAAAGCAACATGTTGAACAAACCTAGTTTAAGATTAATTTGTTAAACACTCTAAATGATTATCCGGGTGGTGTTGTGTAACCGGACGGAGCTTACATACCGTGATCTTGAAGACCCGATGGATGTCAGAGTATGAGCAATGCAATATTTTAATGAGTTTCCTATTATTTTAACGAGTATGCGTGTTGTTCAACTTGTTAGCTTCGAGAGAAAGAGTAAGTTGTGATTTTCATTAAAACCTGTAATAATTTTGATCAGAGTACCTGTTATTGCTCACCGACTTGTGCCAAGAATGGCCGAACGACTAGGATTGCTGTTCGAGAATTTTCTCTTAATCCTAGAGAGAAGTACATTAAAGTGTGGTTGTTGATCGCAATACCGGATACCCTGCTACGCAAGCTCTCATTTGATTTTTGATCGCTAAAATTATCTACCTCTGGTTTCTGTGTCGTATGACAAGAGCGTGTTGCGAGAATCTGAGAGTACTCATGGACTGTCGATTGGTTATCTCAGAACTGTAGTCGTTGCCTCTATGTAGCCAAAGGAAATCAGTTTGTCCGAAAGTAGCTTATCGGTTCTCGCCATGTTCGCATTTGGATTTAGTTTTTGTCAGTGGTCAAATCCAGTTTTGACATAGCTCATTGAGAGTAAGGACGGGAGTTACGTTCTGTGCAGTTCTAAAGTTGTAAATAAATTTTGATAATCGCTTAAGATTGACGAACTGCGGACGTTGAGTTAGTCTGAAAGAACGGATACTCTATTTAGTGGAATGAGACGAATCTTTGAAATACTAATAGTAGATTTATTTCCTTTTTGGGTAATCATGGTGGCTAGCGCGGCCTGGAGGCCGGCGCGGCCTCTTGACCGGCGCGGCTTGGTGGTCGGCGCGGCCTGGTGGCCGGCGCGGCCTGGTGGCGAGTGTGGCATGGTGACCAGCATAGCCTGTGTGGCACCGACAAGCCTGTGTGGCAATGACTGGCCTGTGTGGCAATGACTAGCCTGTGTGGCATTGACTGGCCTGTGTGGCATTGACTGACTGGCCTGTGTGGCATTAACTGACTGGCTTGTGTGGCATTGACTGACTGGCCTGTGTGGCATTGACTGGCCTGTGTGGCACTTACAAGTCTGTGTGACATCGCCTGGGTCTTTGTCCCTTCAGTGTGTGTGTATTGTTTGATGATACATTCAACGAATTTAAATTTGACATGTAAAATGTATTCCGTGTGAAACGAATAGTTAATCATAATTGATTAATTGGTCAGGAAGGCCAAGACGAGTGTGGAGTTTATCACTGTATCTATTGTTCACAGGCGAGAACGTTACACACGAGGACGTGTGAGAACGCAGGACGACCGTGACGGCGCGCTGATTATTTAAAAATGATTTTTAGGTTTAATTTAACCATAAAAGTTGTCTTTAGAAATTGTTACTTATTTTACCGATGATTGTAATCGATTACTTGATTAGTAGTAAAATAAAATTGAGAGCGGGTAACACCGAATAGAGTAGTAGGTGGCGCCCAAAGAGATTGGATATATAATACATAGAGGTAGCCCTAGTACTGAAAAATTGAACACAGTCAACTGACGTGTAAGATACAATTTAGACAATTTAATGCCATCAAATTAAATAACTTTAGTGATTCATCTTTTATGACAGTTCTATCATGATTTTGAATTTAGCCGTATAATATTTATATCGACTTTTCAAGTGTTGTAAGAAATCTTATCGATTTGTCTATCCACCGTATATTTTTATCTCGTTATTTTTTAGATTCTTTGTGCACGTGATAAAGATTTATAAAATAAGTGGATTGCTGCAGTATGTCGTGGAGAAAATTGGGTGCCTAGAAAGCACCATAGAATTTGTTCCAAGCATTTTACTGCGGAATGTTTTTATAGTAATGACAGATGGCGCAGACTAAAAGAAAATTCTGTGCCAACATTACTCCTCCATTCTAAACGTATCAGTGTGAGTGTTTAAATAATTACTTGCTTTTACTTTTATTAGGGTAGCAGCGCCAAACAGGAGTCGGATCTTGGGCTCCATTCGATGTCTCGACCAAAGGAATCATTTAATTTTAATATTTTCTACAATTTTATTATCAGTGCATAGGGTTCCCACCAAGAACGTAGGGTCCCAAGCCAACCTCACCTGCAAGTGGTGTACCTGCTTATCAACGGATGAGGCTCTGGCAAACAAAACATTAGGCTCGCCACCTATTACGTGGGATCAAAAGTCTGGCAAAAAGTGGGCGTTTAATATGCCTCTGTCTACCCCTTCGGGGAAACAGGCGTGAGCCTATGTATGTATGTTATAAACAATATTCAGCCAGCTACCTGCAGTTACACTGTTGCCACGAAAAGCCACGACACGCTAAGCGACAAGCGATTTCGATGTTTATTTGTGCAGTTTAGTTCTGCACTGAGGTGACAGCGCCGGCGGCAGAATAGAGAGCGGCATGAACATTGAAATCGCTTGTCGCTCAGCGTGTCGCGGCCGTTCGTGGCCAGGCTGTTAGACGACATCCACTCATTTCATAGTTTTACTATATCCTTACTAATACCTATTATAAATGTAAGTGAATTTATTTATTTGTTAAGCTTTCACATTTTGACTACTCAATCGATCATAAAAAGTTCAATGCAAGTTGCTGGGAGTAATGGGAGTACAGAAAAAGGTGTAAGGTACTTTTTATCAATCGGCTTTGGCCTATAAATCAAGCTTCAGGTATCATCAGTGATTGCTAGGGTGGCAAACACAAAGGGTATACTTATTTATTTTAATATACTGCTTTGCATTAAAACGTGGCTTTTTCTTTCTTTAGTGTACGCGTGCGCCTTCCATAAATGAGACATCTTCTGTTTCTCCGACAACCAGCACTAAAGCGCCTACGTTAGTTACAATTTCTCCGCCAGTAGGTACAGAAGCGATGAAAATCGTGTGCGCTAAACGCTTACGTACAATAGAAAAACTACAAAAAGAAGTTTTTCACCTTGAGCAGCTTGTTAAAAGACGTTTGTAAAAAATTAATTACCTATTTAAGACAACGTTCTAAACGTCTGATGAAAAAGAACATTGCTATGAATTCACGTATATGTCGGCGATACGCCAGGGTTATCGTGTCCAGTCCAGACTTCGTTATAATAAAAAGACTCACGTAATATTACTTGGTTTATTTTCAGACGATTTCTAGCACAGAATTGAATTAAAATGTGACCTACAATCCTTTTTATAAACTAACCGTCATTACACAACTGCCACTTCCTTTTCAACATATAATTGAAATTACTGTACAATTAATTACCAAATATCAACATTAATATTGTTATGAATATTGCACAACACCATATGATTTATTTTATACGAATAACAAATCTATTGTAATAATCAAACGCTGCTTTACAACATTCGCAACAGATGGTGATGGGATGCTATCATATCAACAGGATGTAAATATAAGCGCAGGTTATTTATTACCGTTAACATAAAAGTATCAGAATAATGTTATTTAATACTAATTGATTTTACTTTGAAAGTTTCTGGAGTTATCTTAATTATTAAGCGATAAATTAAATACCCAATATTTATAAAACAGTGAAGCAGTCAATACAGGTCCCGGGTTCGATTCCTGGGTCGGGCAGTGTTATTGGGTTTTTCTGACACGAAAATCTCAGTAGCAGCACGGAGTCTGGAAATGTGCCCGGTACGGCAATAGGCTCGCCCCTTATTACGTGGGACTAAAGTATATCTGGCGAAAAGTGGGTGTAGAAATACACCTCTGCCTACCCCTTCGGGAATAAAAGGCGTGACGTTATGTATGTATGTAACTAGCGTTCTGACTGCTGTGGACACAAACATACGGAATGTATAACATGTACATACTTACTTTTACAAGTCTGTTTGATTTTGAACCTATATTATTGAAACTTTGATCGATATCGATAGCGGATTTGCTCAATCACTAAAAAATTAAAAAGTTACGAAATTTGTGTTCAAATTGTCTTTAGCCCTAACTGACAAACATAGTGCCATCTTCTTCTGGCAACTCTAATTTGTCATATGAGTGAAGAGTGTAGCTATATTCAATTTGTTCATAAAAATATCGTTCATTCCATGCTTTAGTTATTCTTCCATGGTGGCGCCGAACGCGGTGACGGTTGTCCATTACTCTGACAGCTGTTGCACCGGGCGGGCACGTGCTAAACTATTGGCTCACAAATTCATAATCGTGTTTCATCCTCCATATTTTATTGTATTTCGTGCCAAATTGTTATAAATTCGAGCAATACAGCGTGTACAAGTAAAGTGGTGCTTTTATTTGAATCTCTTGCCACCATTGCGCCCACGATGGAGAAAACCTACAAAGACTGCTCCGAGAGCCCTCCTGACGCTTCCACATATATATCATTGCCTGCTAGTCTACTAGACCCAACATTTGGGCGCCAATACAACAAGGTTGATACGCTTGTTTAAACAATTTCGAGCGTAAGTTCCCAGCCTATTTACCCACATGCAAACTAGGTTTAGGCAAGTTGAGAGCATAATAATCGACAGCAAAAAAGTATAGGGTATTTAGCAGGATCTAAAAATAACTGAAAAAAGGAACTCGTATAAGGATTGAATTCCTATTATGGTGAACACGAATATGTGAATCATACAAATGTCTCAAAAATGTCCATTAACAGCACAAGAAAGTTCTACCAAAACCGATACAGCTCTTTTCGGGATTGCCCTGATTCTATAAGGAGTAACTTAGGCTTCTTCTTACTCCAATATTATTTTCGATAGCGCGCAATCTTTAAAATTAGGATCAAATCGATTCGACGGGCTAATGGTTCATGAAAGGACAAAGGTTACGGTATTTTCTATCCGAGGTGGCAAATAACATTCCACACGAGGGAGTCTGTGGATTCGGCTTGTGTTAAATAAAATCACCATATTTAATTCACATGATTTACGTATGGTCTGAAGTCTTAATGTAAGATCAGTATATGATCTAGATTTTTAATTCCTAATACATCATCATCATATCAGCCAAAAGACCACTGCTGGACATAGGCCTCCCCCAAGGCGTTCCACGAGGAACAACCTTGAGCCACCCGCATCCATCCGCTACCCGCGATCCCATGAAGACCGTCAGTCCATCTTGCGGGAGGTCTACCTCTGCTACGACGTCCGGTGCGTGGCCGCCTATACACCTAATACAAAAACCAACAAAAACGAAAAAATATAAACATTTTGTTTTTAGATATGGAAAATATTTAAAGCACGATTCTAAACCGATCATAGATACAGGATACTTGATCATAATAAAGTAAGTACTTTCAGCAAGCCATAAATAAACAAAACACTAAAGACGTCCAACAAGAATAGCTTTCGTGTTAATTGTTGCGTTGGTGTCTCTACACATAGCGTATATACATCGATAGCAAGTGATTGTATTAAAAGCATAGCAGGAACTAAGCATATTTGTTATACTTATACCAAACCCGAGTTTATTCTAGTTTATTAAAACATGAACTCGACGCGATCACGCGACCGAGATTCAAACTTATTTTACGAATTCGACCATCAACAAAAATAGAAGTATAAATTAATTATTTGTGATGTCATTATCTATGATTTGTTACGTCCTTTGATAATGACAGTTTATTATATATATTTATTTTTGATACTTTTGTAATTGTTTATATTTTTCTACTTTTATACACATATTAATATTTATAATAAATATAATAATGGAATTTAACATTGATGACGATGACGAAGAAACATTCAACATTTATGAAAATGTGCAGTGGTATTGGGACGACAAAGCTGGCGAACTTAAGTTTAAAGGGTACGATTTTGTTGCTCTGCGTGGCGATTCGCACATGAATGCTACCTTTAGATCTGTGCTAAAGAAATCTGTATAATCCTATGCAAAACATCGTTCTCGAACCCGAGAGTTTGCTGATTGATAGACGGATAAAGCGGAACACCGCTTTATCCGTCTATCAATCAGCAAACTAAGTGGAGAGAATGTATTAAAGGCTAATTTTATTTTCCTACTCTAAGAATACATATAGTATAGTAATAGGCGGCAAACGAGCAGACGGATCGCCTGATGGTAAGTAATTAGCGCCGCCCATGGACACAAGCAACACCACAGGATTCACAAGTGCGCTGCCGCCCCTTGGGTTTGGGAAAAGGGATAGGATGAGGAGTGGGATGATGGAGAAAGAATAGGGGATAGGGACTCCGGCACTCTCACTCACCGAACGAAACGCAACAGATTAAGTACTGTTACTTTACGTCGATTTTCTGTGAGAGGGTAGTACTTCCCCGGTTGAGCCGGCCCATTCATGCTAAAATCAGCAAGGCTCTACTACCTTAGAAACTGACATACTGACAAACATTTCCATCAAAGTACATACAGCCATTTTAAAGGACCTGACCGTTTAAACCACTACACCATACGTACAGTCACACTAAACAGGGAGTGCATTACATACAATTAGGGCACCGAAGTTGATACTCTTCCTGTGTTTAGACAGCCTCTTATAAGTAGAAACGTACAATCTCTTTTTAAACGACTTCAAAACGAAGGCCGTTTACAATTTGGCGAGTATTTTCTCCCATGTATCTTCATCTTTATCTTCTTGCCCTGGTCCTAATTTATTTGGGGTCGGCGAAGTACGTCCTTTGCTTCCATGTTTCTCTGTCACCCGTCATCTGATCATTTTCCTATTTAATTATGCCTGTCGTTTATTGATAAAAAGGTGCGTAACATTGCTATTTCGCCAAATTTGTACCAAGTAAAATTTTTTATCTAAACATCAATATATATGCACTAAATGTATGTAAATTTCCTTAAATTATATCTTTTAATTATGTAGTAATCTTCGCTAAGCTGTTGTGACTTGTTAATAGTGAACAGGTAGAAGTCGAGGAAGAAGATCAGCCGATGACCACATGCATAGTCGGCTCTCTAGATTTTAGACAAGATGTCGACTTAAATGAACAGGTACCTACTCTTAATGCTTGTCTTTAAAAAATTGTTACTTGCGTAATGTCTGTGTCACGAGTTCCACCAGAATGTAACATTAAAAGAAATTATCCACTTTCAGCAAAGATTCAGAAAACGCTTCCAACGAAAATACGGCCCAACAGACGTAGTCACACTTCAGGTATCTTATCGAACTTGGTTTTAAAATTACCTTCTTCATTGTCTTGGCCTCATCTTTGTTGCACCTTGAGGCCCAGAATCCGCTTACTAAACGCTTACTTTACGACTGAGCAACAACTCTCTGACCGCCGCAGCCCAAAAGGATATCAAAAGATTATCGTATATTTGTATTTTCGGTTTAAAGCACAGTTATTCACCGGTCTCTGCTGACAGACCATGGAATAATATCGCTATCGCTATGGGTTGCGGAGTTCAGGCGGCATTCACTCTGTGGAAAAGCTTATACTTATTCTGTCAAATACACGAGTAAGCGGACCCCGAGCTCCCCAAAAACGGTCTTGGATACAACCGAGCTGACGTTGTAAGGATGATATGACTCTATGTTATTTTTATTTAAGGATATCAAAGACGTTGTTTTGTTCACTGCCCCTGGGAGGTATGTGACGTCGGCTGTGATCAAGATCCTTCACCTGGCCGCTTCAGAGCGCCTCATACGAGCACTGATACTGTATTGTCAATATTATTTACAGGTATTTTAAAACCTAACTAAAAAGCCGCCTAATTCATAGGAGTAGTAGTATTTAAATTAAATTATATACCCAATGGAAGGAAAGAGGAACCCACCACGCACCCTCGGATTGATCACCCCAACTATTGCAATAGCAAAAGGTTGACAATACCGAACTTCTCTAAAAGGATAAGGGATATAGGAATGATATGGGTTCCAGGAAGATACTTGACTTGCAGTATCCCGCTGTATGCGCCGAGTATTCTTCGACACGTGTTTCGCCTCTGCACGAGGCATCCTCAGGAGCGAGGAGCTGAGGCTCAGTCGTTGCCCATCGTTCCTTCCATTAGGTCACAATGCTCTGCACGGCTCTTATGAAAATGCTCACAAACCGTTGAGGCAATCACAAAAAGACCACACAGCGAAATTCGTGTCGTGATCGAATGCGTTGTGGCCGTATTACCGCGACATGAATTTATCTTAGGCTGTAACTGTAGTTGTACTGTAAAGTACGAGCATTGACATATATATTACTGCGTAAGGACTGGGCGGACCGCATGTTACAATGACGCCTCGAAGTTGGTCCTAAAATGGTCTTTTCTTTAACGAAGTGAACTAGAACGCGATCAGCTGTCATCGGGAGCGGTCGTAAATTTTGCGAACAAAAATGCCAATTGTGCCGTGAAAGGTTGCGTGAACTACGACAAAAAACATAATAAAAAATATGATAACATTTCATGTCACCGGTAACTTAAAAATATGTCATTAAATCAACTTCTAAAATTATTTAAAGCAATTTTCTTTCATATTGGTAAAAACGGCGCGAAGCCGCGTAAAAGTGCGACATAACTTTGAAGCGGCGGGCGTTGTACCCGATGAAATGTAAAGATTTATTATCTTCTAATATATAAAATTCTCGTGTCACAGTTTTCGTTCCCATACTCCTCCGAAACGGCTTGACCGATTTTGATGAAATTTTTTGTGCTTATCCGGTATCTATGAGAATAGGCCAACATCTATTTTTCAAAAAAAAAAAAAATTTGCAAAACAACGTTTGCCGGGTCAGCTAGTTATTACTATAAGATTAAATAATGTTCTAACAAAATTATTTTTAATTAATTCTTAAAATTTAAAGATACACCAATATCAAAAAACATTAGGTACGAATCCAAAATCGAAAAATATACATTTTTTTGTACCTCGTAAAATACCTCACCCCGCTCTTACAAGGTTATGTCTAGGAGCAGACCATGCCGATTTACATCGTAGTTCATACTAGTTTGAATAGATGGCGTTATTTTTTTTGTAAGGTGACTGCGTCTGTCAAATCTTTAGTACCTCAATGAGTACGAGTGTGTACGTAATATCAATAGATAGGTTTACTGATTATAAAGTATCCACATCACAGTTTGTTTTTGCTCAGCAATATTTAGAAACATTTGGCAACATTCAATAACTTTTATCAACAGTCTATGGATATACCTCAAAATACTTATAGCATTTTCTGCTCAAACATTGAGAGGCTACTCCACAAAAATGCACTGCATATTGCATACATGATTTTATAGTAACTACTGACTACCTGTAGATCATCGGAAAATAATTAAATCTGAAATTATGTTTGAAGGGAAACTTAACAAGTGGGGTCAGGCGCTTTTTGCATCAAGTAGAACTTCATACCGCGTGTGAAGAGGCTGACGACACGAACTAGTACAGTCGCTCACTTCGTTTGTATAGTTCTATTGCCCTGATCTAAGAAGATTAAGTATATCAAAATTGGAAAATAAATTTAATACATAAACTAAGTACTCATTATACTTGCTGTTTCATCACAGCGTATAAAGTAATTGCAATTGAGATTGTATAATGTAAGAAACAGGCCAAATAATATTTATTTTGCCTTTTTCTCACCCCGAGAGCAATCTGTTTGAATAATGCGCGTGAGTCTACGGACAATCTATTTTGAGTCACCCTTTAATTCGGACCAAAGTAAAATACGTGATGTTCAGTTCAATAACATCAGGGGCGCAATTCTCTTAAATAAATACAGTTTCGATATAATGTCAGTGTCATACTTACGTTACAAAAAGCGTATTCTTCTAAATTATCTGATATTTGAATGAAATAGTAACGAGATCGAAATTGAAACAACTGTCAAAATATGTGTCAACGACGAACTGTTTATTTCAAAGATTTCAAACTATACGATAATGACATTAGGTTATCAAAATACCGCTTCTGAGTACATTCAAAATATAATTTCAATGTCATATAAAAATACGAGGATTAGGCTTCCGGTATCAATATACCAAATTGGTCAATTAATACAAAAATAGTACAGGAGTATAGGGCAATACAGTCCAAACGCTATAGTAAAAGGTTCTTCTTGGCAATACAGTCCAAACGTTATAGTAAAAGGCTTCGTTCTTTCTTTAATAAAATACTGAGACGAAAGCACGCTCATCGCGCATCTACCTATGCGGAAAGGCCTCGTCATGCGCGAACGCACTTAACGCCCACACACAGACAAAATACAGCGTGATAATGTGCAAATCAAATATAAATCACATGTGACAGTCGTATAAAAAGCTTTTCACTTCACTACGTGAGAAAGAGAGGAACAACAACTTTGTGCCACGCTCGCTTTACTTCAATTAAATATTAATAATTCAGATTTCAAAAGGAGAGGAAGGCCTTTGCCTTGCAGTGGGACGCTACAGGCTGAAAATAAAATAAATATAAAAAATCAGATTTCAGATATCATGCAAGCCCGGACAGCGGAGCTTCAGAGAAAGATACGCACAGAAAACAGCGACACAACGGAGGCGGCATACCGCAAAAACTTGGAGTGCTTGCGTTTACTAGTCGGTAAAGAGTACGCGGCCTACATCACTGGTAAATACACAAACATGATTTAAATTTACTTGAACATTGAAACTACTAGGGGGCCGCGATAATCTAAAAACCAACAGACTGCCATGCAGAGAGTATCGAATTCAAAACAGGCTCCAAATGAAAAGAAGCGACCCGGATAATGTTACGTCCTTTCGTACTTATACCACTGTAGTTAAAATCAAAATACTTTTTAAACATTTCTGATGAAGTGAATTCATAAAACATTTTTACATGTAACTAGCTGACCCGGCAAACGTTGTTTTGCAAAATTTTTTTTTTTTTAAATAGATGTTGGCCGATTCTCATAGATACCGGATAAGCACAAAAAATTTCATCAAAATCGGTCAAGCCGTTTCGGAGGAGTATGGGAACGAAAACTGTGACACGAGAATTTTATATATTAGATAAACAGGGCACTTGTGTAGGCACTTGTAGGTATATTCATTAGAACTTCATAATAGTAACAACATTTAATTAAGTTATACAGGGTGTAAAAACACCCTTAACGAAAACTGAAACCCCATAATGTACCAAACACTACGAAGATTTTTGTACCATACCTCTGTACCATACCTGGAAAATAACTGATTCCGGAGATATTGAGGCCCAACGTTACTATGAAATTTTTGTAATTAGGTACAATATGGATGCATTTACCATGCCAACCTGTTCTATAGATGTCCTATGCACCCATGGATAAGTACGCGTACTTTTAAATGCGGATTAAAAAAAGTTTCCTTAAAAAATATTATCGTTTCCCAGGTTTTATTTTCGCTTATTATGGCTTGGTATGATGTCCAAAACGAGTAGACTTCGGCTTGGTGATGGGCCTTGTGACACTCTGTATTTAAAAATAATATTCTTTCAAAATTGTAACATGTTGGAAACGAGCGTAATTTATTAATTAGTAAATCGTCAAACGCAGTTTCAAGCTTATGAACCTCTGAGATCGGATCTTATAATTAAAGATGTAATCGATAAAACTGAAGTCCCGATATAATATAAAGAATGGGCACCAATCAACTTAAAATTTATGTTATGATCAATGAAATTAATTATAGTACCTATTATTATTGTAAAAAATAAAAGATAAGTTAACAACAGCTCGCAATCAAGCAAATATTTATAAGTTGAAGATAAAATCATCAGAGACGAACGACGCCGCACCGACGCAGCAAAGGTTGATCCTCCGCACTGTGGTTCGAAGATATTGTAATGATATTATCGATTTTTGTATAATCTTATCTACCAATGAATTTAACGGAAACTTATTGGAGATTGGAGATGGGATGGATATATCAAGCTGTAACAAAACACCCAATCTGAGGAAATTCATAATTTTATTTCATTTCGTTAAAAGTTCTCTGTAATTTATAATGTAAAATAAATTGTCGTCATTTCAAATAAATGCACAATTCGCGGTAGATAAAAGGTTTACCAGATAACTTCGTTAAAAGTTCTTTCTTTTAAAAGAGCATGGACACGCTAGGAATCATTTATATGTATCTTATGTCGCGTTACGAATTATGTAATACCTATTGTACCTCTGCCTACCCCTTCGGGGATACAGGCATGAGACTACAAAAGAAAAAAAAATTTACTTATTGTAACGCACAATTATTTGTCTCATGTGGACATAGACAGTATACCTCTACGGCGAACTAGTCACTTTGATCACTGCACCATCCGTGTACAGGTCTCCCAAAGTGATAATGCGCATAGAAATCTTCGTCACTGTTCGGCAACGGTCGTATTCCCCGAGCGTCGGCAGACGAAGTTGTTAAGTGCATAATTTAGTAAAATTATGTTTTTTGTGCTAAAAAACAAAAATATTGATTTATCAGTAAAGAAATTTGATTCGATAGTTCCATATAAGTAAATAGTGAAGAAAACCAAAAACCACACGATAGCGAATATGCTACAATTTTTGTTGAATTGATTTACTTCGATTATAATACTTTTTAAGTGTCTTGCTGTAGCTGGTGTAATGATGGAAGAAAAGAAGGTTTAAGTAATACAAGGTTTATATTAGAAGAAGAAAAATGGTTTTCAAACACAGGTTACATTAAAATCTTAGAAATCTAATCATAACATCTCACTTCAAAAGTATTTACAGCAGTGATCATTCCAGAATAATATTACAATTACAAGAAAATTAATCAGAGTCAGGGAGGATCTCTATTCCTGACATCGTAGATTCATCAGAACTTTCATTATGCTCTTGTTCATTGACACTTTCCTCACTGCTATCACCTGTGTAAATAATCATTTCATCAGAAAAACTATCGATTCTTGGGTCAAATTTTCTATATTAATCTTCGCATTTAACAGCATGATCACAAACTTTTTTCCATTCTTCTGGTCCTATATTATTGATTTTTTCTAATATAGCATCTTTAACTGACGTGACAGTCATTGCAATATTTTTTTTGGCTACGTGTTGCTTTATTTGGGACCAAATATTTTCAATGGGGTTAAAATCGGGATGATATGGTGGCAATCGTATAATTTGATGCCCACGTTCCTCCATTATACGGTCAATGACAAATTCTGTGTATTTCTCTTTATGTCTTTTTATAATTTCATACAAATCGGGTTTCAGTTTCTTTAGGTCATGCGGAATGTTGTGTTGTTGTAACCAAGCTATCATTTGTGGTTTAGGTGTGTTTGAGTTTGGTGGTTTCACAGACAGCTTATTATGATAGGGGCGTTGTCAATTACCAACACACTATTAGGAGGCAAGTTAGGAATCAATTGATTGCGTAGCCAAGCTTGATAACGTTCCGCGTTTATTTATTTATGATAATCACCTTCTGAGTCGACATATTTATGTAACATTAGAGCCCCTGGGACGAAGCCTTTTTCATTGCCTGCGTGTATAATAAATATTATCTCTCCTTTGGAAATGGGTTGTTTGATACCTTTTTTGCTGCTATCTTGCCAAGTTTTACCCTTAGTATGTGATGTATGCACGTATGACTCGTCCATAAACACTATATTTCTACCAGAATTCCTCAGCTGTTGTATTTCTCTGAGATATTTGATCCTTTTTAAACGTATATCATGCTTTTCCATAAGTAACCGTCTGTTATTATCAGTTTTCAGAAACCTAAACCCCATTTCTTTCAAGATCAGCCTTAGTCTTTTTCTCAATTTATTTACAGTTGGGAGTTCTTTGAGCGTCAAGTGAAAATTGTATATCATATTACGAATAACACAGTTGTCGAAATCATCAAGTCCCAGCCGAAATCTACTTTTAGGTTTTCCTTTTTTCGGTGTGGAAAATTTCATGGATTGATTCTGTTTTTTTTTCGTTTAAAATATTAGTCAAAGTTCGTCGTGAAATTCCTGTAGCTTTTGTAATACGGTCCTGATTGTTTTTTAAATAACCATCATGGTCTTTTTTGAAAACATTGGCTTCATTTAAGAAATAAAGGTACACATTAAATACAATTTGCCGTACTTGTGACTTAAGTGGCTTTCCACGTTTAAATTTATCCATTCTGGAAGAATACGTCTGAAAGAAAATGGTATGGGCAGAGTTAGACATATTTTTATTTATTTGTTGTATTATTGCATTATGTACTAATATTCTTTATAATATTATTTATTCCTATATATATTTGTTTATTGTGTGTATCTTTTTAAAATGTTTTTTCTAGTACTTAATATGTATTTAAAGTAGGTATTTTTAATTTTTTAATATTAACAAGCCGTGAGAATATTAGTATATTTACCTATTTTACAAAATAAACTATTTGAATTTGAATAACATAATTAAATTCACCTTTGAAAACAAAACCAAGAAGGGTGTGTAATAGCAGCTCTATATAATTCCACACAGAGAGAACACGTGCAGTCACCACCATTATATAAAGACGACTGACGGACCTTTGACGGACCGGCGACCGCCGCCGACCGCCCGAATTGTTTTCGATTGTGTACACATAATATTCACTCCTATTTCTTTCGAACAAGGTGCAAAATGCAAGTGCATTGTTTAGGGCTCTTACAATTCAATGATTCGGGTGTTTCCGGGAATACGACAATTAACGAAGATCTGCATGCGCATTATTAATTTGGGAGTACTGTACTCAATTGTGTCGGCATCCTCTAAGTATACTCAACATATGTATGTATGTTATTGAAAATGTGTAACGGTTGTCTCTATGCTGTTGGCCTTACTATCAATAATTATAAAATGCGCAAACTTCTTTGGTCCCTTGATAAAACCAGCTGCTATTATCACATGTACCTAGTTAATAAAGTCGCATAAAACATTTCCCAGGTTCAGGAGAATTTGCCAAATATCACCACATGGGGGAGTTCAAGAAATTACCCTCCTTGATGAAGAAAGACCGCTTCTTGTTCGAGACATTTTTACGAATTAAAATCCAAATGGTTTGGATCGCGCTTGGCCGCAAATCGTTCAGTCAAATTGGTAAGCATCACATCAGGAATCTCTATAAACATACATATTTTTAAAAAGTTTAACTACTTTATCAGGTTTTGTTCAGTTCGAAAGAATTTATATACGAAGTTGTTTACTATTGTTACGAGCTGGGGTTCGACGATAAATTAAAACTCACTATGCCACTAAACTGTACTTTATTCACTAACACAAACACTATAGGCTTAGGTACACTTATTTCTCAACACTAACAAAAACACACTTATTTCAAACACTTTTCCACTCCACTAAACACTTCCGACTTACTTCCTTCGCTTCTTGTGTATCGCTCCGATATTCAATTGTAACTATGTCCGGTCCGCTCGTTCGCGCGCTATTTATACTGGCCGGATAACATACTAGATCATTCTTGCATATTCTCGAACTTTCTCGCTACAGGCGAAACATTCTAGCGTCGTGGCAATGTTCTAGTAATAACAGCAACGCCATCTAGTAGCTAGTAGACGAAACCGCTTTAATCCACCGATACATCTAATCTCTTCTAGTTCTTTGATTCACCGATAGATGGCGTTATTTTAAATTGTCGCCATTCTTTACACTATCTATAAATATTTCTACAAAAACAAAGTTTTTAAACAACCTTATTTTACCTGTGTTTTTTACTAGAAGTAGACTGTTATGTTGTTTCAGAATTAGAGCTTCATAGAATATTCAAGTCACATATATTCAACATCGCTCGACACAACGCGGACAGGAATAAAACACATCAGTCGATGCCGCCGGTGTCTAAAGAGATTCAGTCTATTTTCACCGGCCACTGTATGCTGCTCAAAAAGAAAGTCAATACGATGTCACCTGTAATGGATGAAGTGCAGTGTGCAGCTGTAACCGACCACAGGGTATTTGGCATTGGGCTTGTACGGTATCCGAGGTGCGTTTGTAATATTTGTGGCAGTTTTATATACATACTGATGACTGTCTAAATCAGTATTTCCCAAATTATGGGTCCCGAGTGAATATTGAGTGAGTCCTGTGTACTTCGATAGGGATTCAAATTAGGGAAAACATTAGCCTTTCTTTTGGCTTCGCCGTCGTATAATAAATAACACAGCGTTAAATGGTGCCGCTACTTGCCACAAGAGAATCTGAGCATATGACCAATATTAAAGGTCCAACTTTTTTCTAAAATAGCTAAGAAGTGGGTCCCAATATTTGAATTTTTGCTTGATGGGTCGGAGCTCGTAGAATTTTGTGCACCACTAGTCTAGATAATAAGTCTTACTCTTACTTACACAAAAAATGTGCTTGTCATCATCAAAGTATGCACCCAAAAGTGATCCTGTAGGACCTCGATGGGTGAGACTGCGCCGTCGCTAGAAGTATCCATTAAGAAGAAGAACTTCTGGTGATTGAGTGCTATAATTACTAGGCGGTATTCCATTTAAAGTGGATAATAAGGCAAAATTTTAACGTTACGACGCTGATATAAAATATCACTCTTTTTAAACAAGTTAAGCTTATGCTGTAGATTAGCAGCAATGCTAAAGTATGACATTCAAGCTAAAACTTACCTAAGACTAACCTGTTAGTAGTACCTACACGTTACGCATTTTAATCGGGCGACGTTGCGATTAATATAATGAATTTATATTTATGTTAGTTTTCTGAGAAAACGTTTAGAGCGATTCATGTTATACTGTTAAACGTAAAACTTAGATGTCTGAGACTTTTCGCAGAATATAAAACGAGCTTCGAAGAAAATTGCAACTAAGCGGCAAACGGCTTAAAATAAATAAGTACCATAATTTATTATACAGCGTTGGATATATTATGTCTTGCCCTCTATTCTTTAAACATGCCGGGAAGGGTATGATGAATAGATATATAATATAAAGTTTACTATCTAGATATGAACGAAGTATACACAAATCATAATAATCGCTTGTCCTGCTGCAGAACACAGGTGAATTGCGCTCGCGAGCCCTACTTATGGCAACATCCATAGACCACACCCACCTTCATCCACGGTATTGCTGTTACTTTCCCTCTTCCTGTTACTTATGGCGGAAGTTTTTGTTGAATAAGATTGCACCATAGGCGTGTCAGCATTCAAACTATTTTATTTTATCTTTAAGTGTGAATGAGTGACATTTCATGTTTTAGCAACGAAAGCTATGTTAGTAGCAAAACATAAAAGATACGTTTCACCCTTAGCATGAACGAACGTCTACAGTATTTAGAAAATGCCTTAACGCTGCCTGAAGCCCGCTTCAAGCAAGAAGGCGTCTACATGGGGATTCTCGGCTTGCCGCGCAAAGATTATGATATTTTATTGAATGAAATCGTGGGACCAGCATCTGTATCCTCGTCAGAATCCTTCACACAAAGGTAACTTACATTTATTCATACATACATTCATAGTCTCACGCCTATATCCCCGAAGAGGTAGGCAGAGGTATATTGCTACACCCACATTTCGCCAGATTTTTAGTTTAGTCCCACGTAATTGGGGGCGAGCCTATTGCCGTACATTACCAGACTCGGTGCTGCTACTGAGAATTTCCTAACGGAAAACCCCAATATCACTATGATCGACCCCGGGAGCGAACCAGAGACCGCCCAATCCCACGAGCACATTTATGCCGCGAGACCAACGAGGTAGTCTTCTTTTAAGTTCTTACATTTATACGTTTCGTATTTTATCCTAATTTGGGCAGAAGTATCCCACAAACGACACTTTCTATTTGTTAGTTAAGAAGTGCACACCTGAAAGAGCCCACGCAAGGTGCCCCTCTCTGCTATTCGAGAGTTGGTGGGTCCAGATCTTCTATAAGCGTTTCTCCGCTATCGGATCTGTATCCGGTAGGTGTGTGAAATCTGTATTTCACACACCTAGTACATTAAAACTTTTGAAACTAAAGCTACTGTCCTAAGCTCTGTCCGTCATTACGACAAAACAGTGGCAGCGTCGTTTTAAGTGAAATATATTATGATCATCCTCCTCTTCCTCGCGTCGTGTTCCTCATTACTGAGGGTCGTGATTCCCCCGATGGGAGATCAGTTTTTCTTTTATGATGCTCCTTCATCTTTGTCTGTCCTTGGCGACGTGAAGAGCACCTAATTCGGCAAAAAATTAAAATAATATAATTTCTGAACAAAGCTAATAGGTAAGCGAAAATATCGACTAATTATTATTCGTGTAGGAGAGTATCAAAAAGTTCTGCAAGCCGGCAGTCAACAACAGGCAGGGGAAGGAAAAGTGCTGGACAGTCTAAAGCAGTAGCCGTGACCAGAGAAATGTTCATACCTCCACCTGAGCCGATGTACGTATTATTATTTTAATAGTTAATTTTCGTACAAGATATATTTTCGTAGTCATCCTTGGTATATTCATCATCATAATCATCTTCATCAGCCCACTGCTGGATATAGGCCTCTCCAATGGCACGCCACTGAGCCCGATTTTCGGCTTTTCTTGTACAGCCGCTGCCAGCCACTTTGCGTATATCGTCACTCCACCTAGCCGGAGGGCCTCCCTCACAACGTTTCCTTGGTAGGTATATTAATATACCCTATTGACAATCTCAAAGTGGTAATAGGAAACCATGTCGAGTTGGGTAGCAAACTGAACGTAGATTCTGGATAATAATATGTTTTCGCTCCGAAAAATTTGAAATCGTTACCGTTTACACATTCAGGCGCTGAAAAATTAAGAAAAGCCGTTGTTCTTCCATGATTGGACATCTGACACCTGTTTGTCGCAGCGAAAATTTGTCACAAGACCTGTGGGGACTGGTCTTCCATTAGACTTGTGATTTATTTTACCTTTCATATGTTTCTAAGCAATTGAAATTCTAATCATAAAGAACCTGGGATTCTCTGCACTGCTACTCTGAATGTCGTCGATTCACACGGAACGGAACATGATTTTTTTGAAAGCATAAGCGAGTGACGTCGTGAAAAAGTTCCTGCGTCCTCTGGCTTGTACCTTGGGCCCTTGTTCTCCGCTTGCTATCTAAAAGTTAACATTTGCGCCACAGAGAATTGCTGGACGAGTTCCCGAGTGAAACAGTGCCTCAGAATCCAATCGACAAAGTCCAGCGAGCGAAATGGCTGAACAGGTGTAAAAAATCAGCTCGGACCAATAAACCATGCTATTGAACCACTATTCAACCGTAATAATAGGCATACTATTATAACTATGTATGCATAATTTTTCTATAATGTTTTTTACGTATTATTATACATGTCATGTGTTTCTAATATCCGTATTTCTGCTTCTTTCGGTTTTGCACCTATCAACCGCGAAATACTTCGTTGATAAGTAATTCATCAAAGTCTTACTTTGCCGGCTATTTGGGTAGCTAGCTGTGTAAGCCAATATCACAGATCTCTCTTCTCAATACCATATATCCATCAAGGTTTAATGTGATTAGCAAGTTTCTGACTATAACGAAAAATAATTTTGCAAGGATAGATATAATCTTACACTTACAGCTCTAAACATAATAATGAAACAGTTTAAAATTAGCTAGCCATTGTAATAAAAAGAAAGGTTATCCTGGACTAAATTATATAGGTTTAAACAAAGGAAACTAGTTTTGACGGCAAGAAATGAAATTAACAAGAACTATAAATAATTTGAACATGATTCTAATCTAAATGCCAATGTTTCTAAGACCTATCAATACCTGTAACGATTTGACGTCTTTTCAAGACGCAATTATAGCACATGAGTAAATAAACCGAACAGAGAGACAGCTTCTTAAGAGCTTGTAAATTTGTTACCTATTTTGGTAGAGTTGTCACAATAGGTTAAGACAAATCGCTTGTTCGGTATACGACAGATTCTGGATTGGACAGATTCGTGATTTGGCAGATTCCCAGCTCGACAGATTCGTGGATTGGGCAGATTCTTGGACTCGACGGATTCGCTATACGGCAGAAGTACAGTTGTAAATAAAATAGCGAGTGGAACCAAAAAAGGCATGCACCTGAAACTTTCAAAAGCACGGAATAAAAATATACATTTGTTACCAAGGACACGACGTGACGACGTGATTTATTTGACATTCCCAACGATACCACTAAAGTGTTGAATATTTTCTGGTAATATGATCTATTTTGCTAATAAACATAGGAATCTCCTTTAGCTATTATGGCCACTAGTTTTACCACGGGGATAGGTATCTAAAATAAGTTTAAAAAGAAATTGTGTAAGACAAATGAACGTCTACAAAACAAACGACTATAAAATGATCAACCATCGATAGGGCTTACAAAAAACAAGTGCATGCGATTTTCGACCTTATTGACAATTCATGACAGACTTTTTTTTGGTATGTTCTTGCTTTCTGACATTGATACGTTATTAAAATTATAAATTCTGAGTTACGTCTATAAGGTTGAAAATCGCATGCACCTGTTTTCTGTAATCCCTATCGATGACTGATCACTTTCTGATAGTCTTTGGTTTTGTAAACAATAATTGCTTTTACACAATTTCACAACTAATGAGTTGTTAAGTATTTCGTTGCCAACATTGACAACATTTATTTCAAGATCGAAATATTCGCGAAACTTTTGCTCGAGCAATTCAACAAATGCGATTATCAACAAACAACAACAAATGAAATTATCAGGAGTTATACCTAATAAAAATACCCAATTGTACGTTACCATTGTTAAAATCTTTATTATGATTTAATTATTTCATCTAGTATTATTCATACACACAGTACAATAAACAACCATTATTAATAATAAAACACCACTTTTTTACATTAAAATATTAAAACTTGCAAAGTACAAAACAAACAACGTGCGTCGTAATAACCCTAAGATTGTCAACTGCCTGTGCCTACGTAAACCGGTTCTTTCCACTCTCGCCGCGTACACGACAAGCGGCCAGTGGTCACGCACACGTAGTGCAACCGATTCGCGCTGTTGTATGAAGCTGTGTCTCTGTTCCGTTTATCTACTCATGTGATTATAGCGTCAAAGTTGATTGATGTACCTACATAATTCATAGCAGATATGGAAGTTATGAAATAAATGATTTCTTAGTTAACCGTTCCAGGAAAACTTTAAAGGTAGATATTGAAAATAATTAATAGCCACCTACACAAATGTCGTAAATAAATCATGACGGTAGTGTTTACAATGTAAAAAATAATTAGATATTAATTCTGGCATGAATTATGAATACGGACGTCGAATGCAAAGATATCATAGCAAAGATATCAAATACGGTCCGAATACGCGTTTGGGTGGTTTGGGAGAGGTCCCGATAAAATTAAGAGCAGCTTATTCCATGGCATTAGCTGCTCTTATTGAAAAGCTGCTCTACGTGTACCAGAATATCGGCCAATTGGTTAACCTGGCGAAAAATCTTAAGAGCGCCACATCGGTATTTATGGTGCCTCAAAATGCGACACAAGTATTAAGGCAATTTGATGAATGTAAATATGAAACATAATATTAGTGCATTTACAACTCTATTCTTCCTACTCTAGATATTTCATTCAAAATATGTAATGAACAAAATGTTTTATGAGGAATATTCAATTTATTGAAACAAAAATTATATAATAAATATTTATTTTGCAAATAATATACATTATAGAACTATATTATACAATAGTTTATAATAAAATCATCATCATTGTAAATCCATAAAATTTCTGTTTTTCAGTATACAATACGTAAAAATCTTTAGCAGAATAAACAGTAAATCCATAAAAAGGCATAACACAACAAGTAGCAAAAAGTAACAAGAATGTTCAACAAGCGACAAAAGTAGCTAAAATGTGACATTTAAATACAATTCATAAAGTATAAAATATTGTCCTTATTCCAAAAACTTGTAGATATCCGTGCAAAAACAGCATACAACAAAAAAACATCGGTCTTAACCGCTAGCTTGCTTCTGGCAACGATCGTTTCCAATACTAACACCGCGAACTTTGCTCTTGGAAACAATCGTTGCCAAAAGTTAATTTCCATTAAACGACTTTAAACTTTATTTTGAAGCATCTAAAGTCCTTCCAAATCGTTTTTAAACCAATGGCAGATTATATATCTGTCATCCGAACGCAAGTTTGCAACATCATAAAAGAAAATTTTATTGAAAAAGTTATAGTGAAGTTTGAAGTAGCCATGTTGTGATTTTCTGTGTGCAACTGCATGTAGGTTCTTTTATTGTTTGATGAAGATATTCTTCCATTGTATTCTACTTTGTAAAAATGACTAAAAACTATACACCAATCGCGCATTTTTTCATTTTTTTTTCGTAATTGCACACTCTTCGTCTGAAACCGGCAAAATATGCTCGACCTTAACTTTAGTCTCATATAAAATATTATGCACACAATTTTTGTTAAAATAACAAACATTATTTTGTTCTTTATCTTATTGTCTATACAAAACAGAAAACAAAATTAAGCTAGGTCGCTCGGATCGATTGTAAATCAAGTTAGAATGAGGGCGTCCACGCCGAGCGTACAGTGTCAAATTATGTGAGCAAAGTTCGACGGTTTTGTTGAAATCGAAAGCAAGCGAGCGGATAAGGGATGCCTAAATTACACCAAAAACAATAATAATACATTTATATTTCTACAATACAAAAATATATATAAACGTATAAAATAATTACGTATATAAGGTATAGACGACACATGAACTGCAAATATCTTCATATTAGGTTTAGAAGACCTTTGTAGCGAGTGATGCCTGCCAGATGCCTGTACTTTTAAGCTTAGTTTTCACACAAATTGATTTTATTCAAAAGTATAACCATGCAGAACCCATTTGGATCGTGTATTTTAGAGTAGTTCAGTTTATTTTCAAAGCTATTAATTAATTAGGTAATAGACTACATTACTAAAGTTGACGACAATCTGTTTCAAATTTAAAGAGATATTGAACCACTATAATGTAGGAATCTTCAAGGTTAGTTTGAATCGTTGATTTTTCGTATTTTACCTAATAGTGTAACCTATAATTAAATATTCTTTTGATACCTAAATCGTAAGCTCCAAAATTCGTAATAGCTACAATAACATCTTCTGTAAACTTATTGATCCGATCGGATCGTAAAGGTTTCTACTTTAAGGCCTATTCAAACCTGAGCGATATTCGCTGCCGCTGTGGGTAGAGGTACATACCGCGCGGGTTTCGCTCAGGTATTTAGTATCAAGTACCGCGGCTAGAGCGACCTGGGCGATATTCGCTGCCGCTATGGGTAGAGGTACATACCGCGCGGGTTTCGCTCAGGTATTTGGTATCAAGTACCGCGGCTAGAGCGACCTAAATTTCTTAACTCTCTGAGCGAAACTCGACTACCGCGCGTTATTCTACCCACAAGGTTAGCGAATACCGCTTAGGTCTGAACAGTAATATTACCGCATACCCACTGGGTTTTCTCTGCCGCAGACGGTAGCGAATACCGCTTAGGTATGAACAGGCCTTTATGCCTTGTTAGCATTATACAGATACGCTAATTTGTTTAGGGGCGTGTGTAAAGTTTCTTCAGCCTATTCAGCCAGCGACACCGTTGCTCATCATTCGTTTGTAGAGGAACGTCTGTTTCGTCAGGAAATGTTGACGGGAAGTATATTCTAACAGAAAAGACGATTCAACAATAAACTCACTTTGTAAGACTAGTGTTAATTTGACCATCCTCCAACAAATGCTGATTAAATTACTAGTCCACCAAGCCATTTTAAGGGACACTATCTGCTGGTGGGAATGTAGCCTACACGGCCTTACCCCACCGCAGGTATTGCGATGGTCTCAGTATCGTTACTTTTACAGCGTTAAAGAACAAGTAGGTAGTTTGCCGTTTATATATTACTCGAGGGTGCCTGAAGCCCGTACATTTTTTTGTATTAACTGTTTTTTCCCGATCCTATAGGACTTTCGGGAAATCCTTCTTTAGTGCACACCTACGGTCTACAAGAAACATACATGCCAAATTCAGCTTTGCGACCAATCGTTTCGGCTGTGAGTTGTCTATCAGTCAGTCGGTAACGCAAGGATTTTATTTATACAGATTCCGTGAAAGAGTTATACATCCATTCATCCATCCTCCCAAACTTTCGCGTTCATGGTAGTAGAAGATGGCATACAGATAAAGACGGGTACTTACTCAGATGTATCTTTCGGTGGTAGCACAATGTCGGGGATCAAACGTTTGATCGCATCTCTCTTATGTGAACTGACACTAGACCCTGATCCATGGTGCACTTTACTTTTGGAGAAACGTTTAGATGACCTGTTAAATGTTAAATGAAAATTGCATTAAAAAGGAAAATGCTTACAAGTGAATTATGGCCATGTTGGTAAAAAAGTACAAGATTTATGTCTGAAAAATGCTATAAATATTGGTATTCTGAAAGAATTATAATATCTTTTGAGAGTTCAGCACGGCTCAGAAATTCTACCCTCTCTCTCAGAATGGATATTGACCTAAAGAAGCAGCATCTACCTATATAGTATCGCTTTTCGTTAGGTGAGTGCCTGAGGCACCATTCCCCTTTCCCTTTCCCTCATCCCGCTCCTCCTCTTATACCTTTTTCCATCCGGCAAATGTCCTTGTGACTTTTCTGGTGTTGCGGATTTCAACGACGTACATCACTTACCATCAAGCGATCCCTCTGCTCGTTTACCTCCTATGACATGAATAACTACAATAAACATTATCATTTTCATATTTTTGTATAGCATATACCTACTACATTGAATTGTTAATTATCGCTTGCCCCGTGCCTCACAGAGTATGTTAAGCCGTCGATTCGGGCTGTCATGAAGATCTTTGACAGTCGTTATGGGTGTAAGGGAGTCAGTACTACCAAACCATGGCATATTGCTATCCCTTTGGGTTGCAGAGGTCAGATAACAGTCGCTCTGTGGAAAAGCTAATATTTTAGTCAAATCCGCTTGGACAAGAAAACAGACCACGGATTGCAACTGGGATAACGCTAGGAGTACGCCTACATGCGATTTATCGTTACATCTTATTAGTATGAAAAGCCACCTACACGGAAGACTTGGACTTTTCAATTACTTCTGGTAGAGGCCTCAGCATGGTGTCAAAACGAGTCCTTGGCATGCCGATGATGCCCAATGACACCTCCATTTTCCTAATTTGGTCTTCTTGGCCAGCCACTGCGTGCCACAAATACCTTTGTCGATTCGACATTCTAAAGGCGAAGAGAATAATTATATTTAAAGCTGGCTTCACATTATTTCGATTAGTATCAACTAAACAAATGAGGATGGGGAAACCAATCCACATAAGTGATTACAAGCAATGAAATAAACGGATTGTCAATTATTATGTAAAGACTTGCTGTGCACCGTGGTTTTACGAGACACAACTCATCTTATACAGCTCGTAGTTGCAAAGATGAGTGGGTTCAAACAAACTTTATTATGCTACAATTGATATCAGAATTGATCAAAGAAGAATCCCACTCACTAGAACTAAGGTCAATAAAAATACTGTGCTCACTTTTGATACTTAACGACTCCAAGTCCCATCATGCGGTAATCAATCTCTCTGTCGCAGAATATCTCGTTCATGAGAGGCGACCGCGTAGTCAGTTTCTTGTCATGTCGGACACAACGACCAAGCAACACCGCGCGCTCTTCAGGCCTCATCTTAGCTGTGTATCCCGTTTTCAAAGTATGTTCCACTGGATTGAATATCTCTGTTTTGAATAAACGGTTCGTTTCCAGTTCTACAAATATGTTATTGCTATTCAACTACAAATTACGTTTCTTCCGATGTTACGACGCGGAGGGACCACGACTGTTGCAAGCCGGTGGACTTGTCGGTTTCGGACAAACAACGGTGTTTTTACTTGAAATATCTCTTAGTTGAAGGCAGCAAGACCCTTTATATAATTGTTTATAATGTATTCCTGCTAATATTTTATTTAAATGATAAAGGTACAGGATTAACAGCGCAACGCCATGGTGTAGCAGTTTATATACTAGCTGAGCCCGTAGTTACACCTGCATTATTTAAGTCTGCTGCTCCGCACCCGTTCCTCATAGAGCCTTTATCGTAAAACGGGCTATCCAACACAAAAAGTATTATTTAAATCGTACCAGTTGTTTCTGAGTTTAGCGAATGGAAGCAAACAAACAAGCTTTATATCTATATCGTCACGCCTAGCTCCCATTGGGGTAGGCAGAGACTGTGGAACGCCACATGCTTCGGTTCAAACATACCTCTTTCGCTTCCTCGACATTCATTAACCTCATCATGCATGCGCGTCGGTTATGGGTACTTTTAATTTGGCCCTTTTTTAGTACGTCACCTATTTGGTCGGCGTACGTCCGCCTAGGGCGTCCCCTACCGACATTTCCATTCATTCTTGCACGATACACTCCTTTCGTATTTATTCTTTCATCCATCCGTTTCAAATGTCCAAACCAATGCAACATTCCTTTTTCAATCTTTGTCACTACATCTTCTTTTAGACCACACTTTTCCCGTAAGTATGTAAGTATGTTGTGTAGATAAAGTGCGTAACAGTGTGACTGTTACGCACTTTATCTATCAAACTTACTCCGCACATACTCCTTAAAGCTCTCATCTCCACAGCATTGATTCTACTTTCATGCTTCTTCTGCCATACCCATGATTCGCTACCATACATCAGTGTTGGCGCCAAAACTCCCTGCAGTACAGCAAGGCGAGCCTTACTTGGGATAATTTCGCTACTGATGATGGACCATAAGGCGGCATTCACACTATTTCCTGCTTTCACTCTCCTTTCAACATCTCCCTCATTTTCCATCTCTCGTAAACAAAGAGCCTAAATACACAAACTCATTCACTTGTTCCACTTTTTCATCTCCTATCATTATGTTACATTCAGTTATACTGTCTTCCCTCTCTATGACCATAACCTTAGTCGTGCTGACATTCACTTTCATGCCCTTCTTTTTATACGCCTCATTCATTACGGTGACCATATGTTGTAATTCAGACGCTGACGACGCAAAAAGAACCTGATCGTCAGCGTATAGCAGGGTCTTAAACATAGATTCACCCATTCTTAATCCACATTCAGACCCTTTCAGATCGGTCAAACAACTGTCCATGAACAGATTGAACAGCCAAGGAGACGCTACACATCCCTGTCTAACACCACGACCAATGTTAAACCAGACACAGGCACTTGAATCCTTATAAAGGGATTCAAGTGCCTGTGTCAATAAACGGGGCCTACACTTGAATCCCTATACAAGGCTTCAAGTGCCCGTATCAGATTGCTGCTCACTCCATACACAGAAAGTGTTGACCAAAGTTCATCCCTCACCACTCGATCGTAAGCCTTTTCCAGGTCAATAAAGGCGCAGAGAGTTTTATATTATTAAGTAGTATAGATTATTTTTGAAGACTGTTAAAACTATTAAAACTATTAAAAATCTGTAACCAATTTGATGAAAGCTCTTGCGTCCAAGGGCTATCCAAACTATCTGTACACTTATACGTATGAGAGTTTCTATCAGACGGGCATCTTTGTCTGACAATGATCGTCTTTTCTTCGCAGGTCCCATGTGATGAAATCTTTTTGTATCAGCACCGCCTGTGTAAAATAAAACATTAATATTGTACACTTACTTCGAGTTGACTAGTAGTTTTAACCTCCACGCATAAAGAGGGATGATGTAAGTTTGGCGTGTCTGTGTATCTGTATGTTTGTCTCTAGCTTCGTAACTCCTTAACGAATGGACCGATTGTGATGCGATTTTTTTTTATTTATTTATAGACTTCCGCCTGTGTCCCCGAAGGGGTAGGCAGAGGTTTTTAGGACACCCACATTTCGCCATGAATTTTTAGGTCCCACGTAATAGGGGGCGAACCTATTGCCGTTACCGGGCACATCACCAGACCCCGTGCTGCTACTGAAAACTCGGAAAAACCCAGTAACACTTTTGCCCGACCCGGGAATCGAACCCGGGACCTCCGATCAGCAGTCGCATACGCTATACACTGGACCACAGAGGCAGTCTTTAAATTTTACTTGTTCTAAATAGTGTTTGGCTACAATTTATGAAAGGGATATGTCCGGAAATATATTTATTAAACCAAGTTTTTGAATACTTACCAATCAACATCACACAATATTCTTTAGCCACCAAGGTTCGCAGATCCGACAAGTTGTCGCGATACTCGCGCTCCAATATCTCACAATATGGCGTTCTCACTTTAGTTTCTAACTCCATCATTCTTTGTTCCATTTCATCAGCTACCTAAGCAACAATACATAAAATACCTTCTATGCTTTATTCTTTTTATAGATTCTACACTTGATTTCTACATTCATTCACAGTGAGATATGCCTACTTATTATGAGTTGCGACATAGGAACATACATTTGGCTTCACGCGCATTGGTCACAACAAGTAGACAGACGACACAACAAGTAGCTATCTGCTATTCTGAGGAATAATTTAGTTTTTTGCGTGATAGATGTCAATCGATCATCCACCCATCATCTCAAACTTTATAATAAACTAGACTTGAGTGTCCGTAGCTACGCCCGTACATTATTTTTCACATTTAACCGTTTTTGCCCGACCTAGCGGATTTTTTTTATTTTTTTATTTATAGACTCATGCCTGTATCCCCGAAGGGGAAGGCAGAGGTTATTACACCAACATTTCACCATGAATTTTTAGGTCCCACGTAATAAGGGGCGAGCCTATTGCCGTTACCGGGCACATCACCAGACTCCGTGCTGCTACTGAGATTTCGGAAAAACCCAGTAACACTTTTGCCTGACCCGGACATCGAACCTGGGACCTCCGATCAGCAGTCGCATACGCTATCAACTGGACCACGGAGGCAGACCTAGTGGAAATTTTAGGAAATTCCATCTTAGTGCACTTCTACGCTCCTCAATCCATACACACGCCATATTTCAGCTTCTTGCGCCCAGAAGTTTCAGCTGTGCGATGTCTGTCAGTCAGTCAGTAACGCAAGTTTTATACATATTGCTGATAGCAGTAGTATCATACTAAAATCTATTACCTGTAAATAGTATGCGCTGCACAATATCAATGCTCTCAAAAATCGTTCCGTCGTTGATACATGCAGTATTTTTATAAGCATGGGACTCAGGAAATTCATAGGAGCTGTGAATAATGCTATGTCTTTTATGTCCTGAAAGCAATAAAAATATATTATAATAAATTGGATTAAAATAGAAAAGCTTCTTTCTTTTTTTAACTTAAATAAGTCATCATTCGAATTTCAAAACACATAATAATATAATATATGTTGTTAACAGTTATTTTTAAACTGCTAACCGAATTCTTCGATTGCACATTTAAGGCACAGATAAGTCAGAATTGACACGGAATTCTTGATAAATAGCAGCGTAGAATAGGAGATATAATCTTAATAAAAATATTTTAAGGCATTTTGTTATTGATTGTATCTCGTCGATTTCTCTTTAAAAATAAAGGAATTAAATCTGTAAGACAAAACGGGAATAAAAATAAATTAAAATAATTACCTATTTACTGATTCGTATTATGGGAGGAATAGATCTTAGTAAGAAACAAGGAATGAGTCCTATAATTCCGGGAACCAAATGACAACGCTCATCACATTACGAAATTCCCGTAAAAATGGGAAATTCAAAATTGTACTATATACGCAGCGTATACTGGCGGACTTAATGCCATGGGCATTATCTCCCAGTCTACCCTTGAGTGGTGCAGAGAGAAAATAAGTAGGCGCTATATAAATATAATGAAAAGAACAAGATACATTCATATACAGCAATTAAAAAAAAAAAATATATATATATACTTCTCAAAACAAAAGAAGGGCCACTAAACTAGTGGCCCTTCTTTTTACATTTAAGTGCACTTTAGTAAACTGAAAATAACTGATAAATAGCATTATATTGATATTACGAACTCTTTGGTGCTTGATCTCTTTTATGCTGGTGTTCGTGTTCCTAATTTGAAAGTATTGGCCATCATTTCAAGAAAAAAAATTATTGGATGTTATTCTTATGTTTTTCTTCGATTGTCTTCTTAACTTGTCTCGGTTATTTTAGGAAAAAAGTTTTACTTTTAAATTTTAATTGATTCATTTATCACCTCGCGTTAATCATGCCACAAGTACGAAGGCACATGGATACAATTACGGCAACCAGTGCCATAACTATGATTCAAGAAGGACGTTCCCATCGTTACGTGGGTTTGCAGTTGGGATTTGCTCGAAGAGCTGTCCAACATGTATGGAATCGCTTTCAAGAGACCGGCAGTGCTGCCAGGAGACCCGGTTCAGGTAGAGTTCGTGTAACAACGGCGCACGAGGATCGGTACATCCAACTAAGTGCTCGTCGTGATCGTACAGTAACGGCCTGTAAGTTACAACACCATCTACGGCTGACAACGGGTACTCGTGTTAGTGATCAAATTATACGTAATCGATTGCACGAAGACCAGCAAATGTCAAGACGACGAGTTGTTCGAATTCCTCTGACCAGGGTTCAACGTGCAAACCGTTTAAGATTCTCCCGTCAGTATTTGAACTGGGGCATTAATCAGTGAGGCAAGGTGCTTTTTACAGACGAGTGCAAAGTAATTTTTTTCAATGATGATCGACGTGTTAGGGTGTGGAGATAACGCGGCGAGCGGTTTTCGGAGTCCTGCATCCACGAAGTTGACCGTTTCGGTGGTCCCAACGTAATGGTTTGGGGTGGGATTAGTTTACACGGTAAAACCGAGCTCACCATTTTAAATGCGGGTACCGTAACTGCAGAACGTTACATCGAGGATGTCATCAGGCCTCAAGTGATCCCATTTGCACAGCGAGTGGGGCCTGGATTCATCTTGATGCAAGACAATGCCCGTGCACACACACCTTTCTGACTAAAAACCAACCCGTGTTCCTCATGTACCCGTGTGTCGGAGGGTCGGGTATCGCCGAAGCATTCCTCGCTACCCCCCGACGGGTATTGGCCCGCCAGATGGTCAGGCAGGCCAATTCCCGCAAAACCCCCTTGGCGGCGGATGAAGGTGTTGGGCTCCACCGCCAAACACCTAGCGGCCGCAGAGGATAGGGAGGACGGCAACGCAACACCGCATCTCCTCTTCCTCTGCGGCCCGTGCACACACAGCTATTTTTATTTTTTTATTTTTTACGAGGTGGAAAATCCCTTCGGATCTCCGACTCTTGGGGAAATGAGAGCTACTAGAAGCTACTAAAAACCACCTCGATTTTCTCATGGCTTCAGGAGTTTATTGTTAAGAGAGGAGGACATACTCGTTACTAAAAAGAAGAAACAAAAGTGACAAGAACAGTAGTTTGTCTTTTTCCGGTGATTTCTTTTGTTCATGTTTTTCATTCAAAATGGCCAATTTCATTATGAACTTAAAAAAAAACAATCCATGATCATTATTATTGTGTCTCGCGTAGATCTGCGTTCCGGCATACAAGGGGTTAATGACGCCGCGCTTAGGTCAAATATATCGTGATAACTATTAAACTATTCGTCCAAACTACTTACTGTATAGACAAAGTTCATCTACATTAAATACTGAAAGCAATAAATCTATCAATTTTAAAAACAATTTGATAACTACCCTAGAATGAGCATTGTAAAAAACATATTTTTTTATGTTATTGTTTTATTGCAATAAAAATTATGTAGTTAGGTTATGTACTAAAAGCTAAAAAGTAATTCGGTAAGTCCTAGCTGCCAGATCGCACCAATCTTCTCATCAATCTGGGGTATTGATCAGACAAATATAAAATGGTTGGGCAAGTCAAATTTCTATCATAATGTTTATTCTAGATAGCGTATCCGTACGCCCAAAATTAAAATAAATACTTTTTTAAGTTTATTTTATTTCCAAGTTTTTAGTTTTGTTGTTAGTTGATACTTCTCATTCTATTTTCATAGTGAGCCCTTTTCTACCAATCAAACGCTGTCATTCGATACCCATATTGAGGTATTTGTGGAAAATAGGTAATCCGCCATTTTGTGGCGGCGGCAATCTTGGATTTTTTTTAGTGAGGTCTATTCTACCAATCAAGCCCTTTCATTTGATACCCATGTTTAGGTATTTGTGGCAAATATGTAATCAGCCATTTTGCTGCGGCGCCATCTTGGATTTTTCATAGTGAGCTCTATTCTACAAATCAAGCCCTTTCATTTGATACCTATATTGAGGTATTTGTGAAAAATAAGTAATCCACCATTTTGTGGCGGCGGCCATCTTGGATTTTTCATAAGTAAAGTCTATTCTACCGATCAAGCCCTTTCATTTGATACCCATATTGAGGTATTTGTGGAAAATAAGTAATCCGCTATTTTGTGGCGGCGGCCATCTTGGATTTTTCATAGTGAGGTCTATTCTACCAATCAAGCCCTTTCATTTGATACCAATATTGAGGTATTAGTGGAAAATATGTAATCAGCCATTTTGTGGCGGCAGCCATCTTGGATTTTTCATAGTGAGCCCTATTCTACAAATCAAGCCCTTTCATTTGATACCTATATTGAGGTATTTGTAGAAATTAAGTAATCCGCCATTTTGTGGCGACGGCCATCCTGGATTTTTCATAGTGAGCTTTTTAAGATAAACCATATCACCGTACATTATCTTCAAGTAACTGTTACGGTTTAGGCAACGCACGCGAAGACAGCTTTCAGAGCTCTGGATTTTTGCCGACTTAGTTGATACTTTTCCTTATATTATGGCAACATTATACAAAATCTTTATAAATTGTAGCCTATGTGTTATTCTGATGTATAAACCATATTACTGTAAGGTTTCATCCAAATCCGTTCAGTGGTTTTTGCGTGAAAGAGTAACAAACATCCATCCATACATCCATCCATCCATCCATCTATACATACATCTTCACAAACGTTCACATTTATAATATTAGTAGGATATATTACGGGTGCGTCAAATTTCACCTAAATTTTCAACTCCGATAATAATTGGAAATCCGAAAATGTTCTTCTTAACATTTTTCATCCCAACAATCACAATTCCTAACTACTCTGTCTCTAATGTTCATATTTCCTAAGCATTCAAATTCATAATGTCAGTAGCAATAAACATCTATTATACTTTTGTTTGTTTTCATATATTTTCTCAACATATACACTCTACATAATAAGATAGATAGCTATCTTTAACACTATTATTCAGAGTCATATCATTTTGTTTAGATTTCTGTTTATTCATACATGTATAACATATAAGAATAATAGTACCATGGTACAAATATATTTGTACCATGGTACTATTATTCTTTGTATATATACAATAGTACAATAGTCAAGTTCCAGAAACGAGTCGGTCCTATTCATAATTATTGGTTTAGGTTAGGTTAGAACTGTGACCCCAACGCACGAGCCGAGCGAGCGAAGCGAGCGTGCCGCGGTAGCGGCCGGCGAAGTGCCAGAACCGAATCGGTCCTGTAGTTATTGGTTTAGGTACGGTTAAAACTGCAGTATATAAACTCCCAGGCCATAAACATAACCGTGAATGAGTCGTGTTTTATGAATTTCGGTTGGATTGTAGCATTGGGGGCGCAACGGCGCGAGGACTTAGAAAATTTTTGGCAAAAAAGTGTTATTTTTGCAAATCGTTTATTTTCTGGATTCTATCGTATAAAACACCAAAATATAAGGCTAAAAGTGTCTTGGTAAAAGTTTCATATATTTTTTATTACACTTGGTAAATGTTGCTTTCTGAGTATGAGTGAAAATATTATGGTTATTATGTTTAGGGATAAAAGCGTTATGATAAAAAACAGTAGGAGTTTAGATATATTTATATAAATGATATTATTAATTAAAATTTTCGGAAACATGAGTGTTATGAACATCGCCGGTTGCACTACAAATAGTATGAATGAAAACTTTAGGATGAAAAATTTTAGGAAGAGTGATCATTCGGATTACAAATCATTAGGAAGAACAGTTTCAGGTAAAGAACTTTAGGTGAGCCAATATGGACCCATATATTACATTGGGACCGGAACATAACTGGCGAAATGTGGGTGTGTAATACACCTCTGCCTACCCCTTCGGGGATAAAAGGCGTGAAGTTATGTCATGTATATAGTATATACAAACATAATAAAAATCAAATAAAAACATTGAGCACTTTCTTGATAGCCTTCACAACCAACTTTTGGGTTGTAAGCACTTCCAGACTGTTGCAGTGATAGGTGATATTAATATAAAAATCTCTCCAAACAGCACTGATTCTCGCATGCATCAATACCTCACTTTAGTCGCGTCACATTGGCTCCTAACAGCACATCAACTCCCAACTCGCCTAAACAGCTGCTTAGATCACATTCTACTAAAAACCAGCAATAAAGCGACAACTTTGGTGCTCGCGACTTCAATTACGGATCACTCTGGTATCTTATTAAGTCTTGAATCTTGTAATACAATAAAAAAACAACACAAAATCACTTCATCTCGTCTCGACCTTACAAATGCCATAAAAGACATCGAATGCTACGACTTCTCTAAAATTATGTCAATGGACGATCCTAATCTAGCAACGAATGATCTGATATGTATATTGTCATCCATAGTAACAAGAAATACTATCCATAGAACTATTCCATGCAAAATCAGAATCATCAAACCTTGGATTACTGTTGGGTTACTGAGATGCATTCGTAACCGGGATAGAATGCATAAAAAAAACTAACAAAGAACCTGATAATGCAATTCTCAAACTCAACGTTATCGCAATTTTTGCAACAACCTGTTAAAAACATTAAAAATTGAGTATGAGAAGCAAGAGTTTTTGAAAGCTAGGAACAACCCAAGAAAAATGTGGGATACTATAAGAAAAATTACAGATTCTAAAGTCAACTCACATTTACCATCTGAACTCTTAAATCTTTTTCACTCACCCCTAAAATCAGTTGACCCTGTTAATCACTATTTCACACAAGTTGGCAAGAATCTAGCGAACAAAATCACTTACTCTAAGGACAACTCTCAAACATTGTTCAAAAATAGACATACTATGCCAAACTCGTTGGTCTTTCTGGATACGGATGAGAGGGAAGTTGAGCTTATGATCAAAGAGCTTCAGACTGACAGCGCTCCAGGTTGGGACGGTATACCTCCTAAGTTACTAAAATCTACTAGCAACATCCTAGTACCTCTAATAACGCACATTTGTAAACTCTGTCTGTCTACGGGTGTTTTCCCTAGAGCACTAAAAAAAGCCATAGTACATCCCATTTTCAAATCGGGTAGCAGAGACAGTGTCAACAATTATCGCCCTATCTCGGTTCTCCCAGCAATTTCGAAAATTTTGGAAAAGATACTCTACAAGAGGCTTAACGGTTATGTAAACAAATTCAGACTTTTATCGCAGAACCAGTTTGGCTTTCGAAGGGGTTTATCTACCGAAGATGCTACGCAGACGTCACTTAATTGTGTGGTAGACAAAATCGATAAAAACTTTAAATGCATGGGTGTATTCCTGGACCTCTCGAAGGCATTTGATACTGTCTCTGTTCCCATCCTCCTTACCAAGTTGGAGTCGATTGGGGTACGCGGCACTGCTTTTGACTTATTCAAGAGCTTACTATCCGACCGAACACAGTGTGTTAAAATAGGAGAATTTTTTAGCGGACAGGAATCCGTAGAGTTTGGTGTCCCACAAGGAAGTCTAATCAGTCCTCTCTTATTCTCCATCTATGTGAACGAGCTCTGTGAACTCTCACATCCATCTGCAAATATAGTAGCCTATGCTGATGACACTGCAATTGTTATATATGGACGTGATTGGCATGAGACATCAGTCATTGCAGAAGATATGTTAAGACAAATTTCTTGCTGGCTGTCCAAAAATAGCCTTACCTTAAATGTAGACAAAACAAATTTTGTCACCTTCAGCTGTCGACCTTCGACCCAACCAGCTGAACACTCAATATCGATCAAGGTACACCATTGCAACACTAAACACGCTAACTGTGCGTGCCCTCCAATAAACAGAGCTCCGGTAGTAAAATATCTCGGTCTGCATCTCGACTCCTGTTTGTCATGGAAAACCCACCTACATAACTTATCATCACGCATCAGAAAACTTATATTTGTTTTTAAAAAACTAAGACTATCAGCACACACTGATATCTTAAACATGGTTTACAGCGCACTTTGCGATTCCATTGTAGGCTACTGTATCACTGCCTGGGGGGGAACCGCAAAGACTACGATCATAGAAGTAGAACGTGCCCAACGTGCTGTGCTTAAAGTTCTTCTGGGCAAACCCTTTCGCTATCCCACTCACAAACTGTATTCGGATCACAGATCCCTCACAGTCAGACAAACTTTCATTCTTCGCACAATTTTACGTAAACACGGCGCTATTCAACCTCCAGACACCTCTAGGCGCATCCCAAGAAGAAGACCTATCCCCGCTTGTCCGAAACTACGTGTAAACACTACGTTTGCACAACGACACTATATTTTTTTGAGCTCTCTGCTATATAACAAACTGCACGCAAAACTTAACATTCACTTGCTAAACGCTTACCAATGTAAACAAAAAATAAAAGATTACCTCAAAACATTGGATTACGATGACACAGAGGAACTCCTGAAGCCATTAAACATATAATACATAATATATCACACAGAATACTACACTACACTACACTTAACTAAACAACACCACACCACACTACACTACACTACACTAAAATACATAACACTATACTACAGTAAACTACGTTACACTACCCAATTTCACGTTATAATTTCGGATTGTTTGTTGTTTTTAGCTTAAGTACTCGTAGATTTTTATATTTTTTTATTATTATTGTTTTCTTATTAATCGCTTGTTTGTCGTTACTACAGTCCATAATGTCGCTTGCATGTGCCTATTTATAAAATAAAACATTAATGTACATAACGTTGGACGGTTGGATGCCCCTCATATAACAGGATTTTCCTAGCATGGGGGTCATTGATCGATCAACTAGAATTCTGTTTTTTATAAATACTGTGATTGTGTCCGTTAATTCGTGTACCTTATGACAAATAAAGTTATTATTATTATTTGTTTCTCTTTCTCGGATATTATTTTAATTTGTTAGAACAATACCCGGCCCTTTGGCAGGCGTACACGGAGACATAGGTCCAACGCGCAGAGGCCCTTTGAGAGTTTTAATCTAGAATGTAATGGAACACCTACTGAGGCGCCTCCATCACCGCACTATTAAGTACAGTCACGGGTTAGCCGCAGCAGGTGAGGGACTATTGCTACTTATATGGAAACTAATTACTCTGGGCTATTGGGATGGGTGTTAAATGGATAGGTTTAGATGAAAACTATGGATGAATGCCGGCGTCTGCCCTAAGTAATCTTATAGTACGTCGAAAAGGGGCAGACGGTGACTCGCCAGCTCACTAGATGGACCCTCTCTAAATAGCCGCCAAGGCAAACAAACTCTACCATAAAGGCAACAATAGGGCAACACCGGTGTGAGCGGCTAGGGGTGTAGAGCGGTGCGGCACCGGTTTCGCCATCGCGGGTCTCGTGACCCGGAGCGGGTTTCCCCGTAATTACGCCCTTGACAATGACACTTCCACCCCCGAGCAAATAGCTCTTGCGACTTCCCTCTGACCGGCCGACTAAGGCAAGCCAGAGTCAAGAGTCCTGTGGGCGCTCTTGGAAATCCACTCCGACCAGCCAGTAAAGGCAAGCCGGAAACGAGGCCCTGACCGACTCCCTGAAGTATTCGGGACCGCAGTGTCGCCACACACATTCAGCTCGCCACAAAGCTGCCCTGCGGTTTGTAAGCTTTCTTTCTATCCTGTAATATATATCACAAGACAAAGGTGATGTTTGAAAGCTGTTACTCTGCCCTCTGAGATTGCGTTAGTCTCATGATGAGATAACGACTGCCCCAGAGGGGTTTATTATTATTATTATTATAATTTCAATTAATACATATTATTACTACATACTAGTACATATAATATAAGTATATAAATATATACATATATTTACATACTTTAAGACAAAATTAAATATAAATGAATTATGATACACTTCACTACAACATCGTCAAGTTCAATGATTTTTTACGATTTTTATTGTTATTTACAACAAAACGTTTTGATAAACAATTCACTTAAGCGTGAAATAAAATATCCTGAATATTTATCAACGTGAATTGTAACATTTCACTGCGTATCTACCCTATTTACGATCGTTGACTTTTCGTGTTGAAAAATTTAACACTTAATGAAAATGTGACAGTAATAGGTTGTAATATAACACATGACAACAAATATACACCGCTATTTTTTGATTAGTACAAAAAATTTAACAGGGCACTAAGTATCTTTAACTGATCATAATTATGTAGTTGAAAAATAAAAACACTAAGTCCCAAAACTGTCTCAAAACTGTCCACAAAAATACGTGATAATTGGTAAATGCAATACTAATACTATGACCGACCCGTGTACTATCATACCATTGATAAATTATCCTCCCCCCCCCGCCCCTCTGCGCCTGCGCCACGCCCCGACGATGCGACAGTACTAAATTACTAGCGAAAGTCAGCGTATCTAATTTCGTTGCAAAACTTAATTGTTTGTCTACGTTTGCCCGACGCGATGGCCTATCATATCAGTTCATATCACGGGAGTATGTAGCTATGCTTCGTGCGTACTTTTTGAGTGGAAAAATCGCGAGTGCAGCTGTGTACCCATGGACATCGTATTGTGAGTGTACAAAAGTGACCGGGTCAGTGTCAAACAATTAAAACAGTGCATATTGGATGCTTTTGACAACGGTGGTGGACATTTCGAAGGACAATGGAAATACTTGTAAGTTTAGTAAATAATACGTACTTAAGTAAATAATAATTTGATGCAGGCGCCTCAAAATCGGTCTGTGTTCTCCACACACCTTGAGGAAGGCCTATGTCCAACAGTGGACGTCTCTAGGCTGACATGATGACGATAAAATAATTTGTAAATAGCAGATGATTCTAACTTCATAAATACGCCAAAATTACTCTTTTCTTTTAGTCCAGAACACCATCTTTTATTTTGATATTTGTTTGCTTTCTAATTACATACCTCCGTATTTAATTACTTGTTAAACGATAAATTTTACCGGTCCTACGCCCGAATGAAGTATGAAGGAGAGGGTAGAACTAACAAAATTAAAAAATAACTACCTACATTTATTATTTTTCTTCATTTTATTTTCTATTGCTACCTACATCATAAGTGCGACAGAGGGAATGCGAATGAGCAGGATGGAATATTATCAATGAATTAGTGAATGGATTGTAAAATATGACTATGATTTAAGTGAGATTTTCTACAATAAACAAATGATAATAACTTTGCTCTTTATTGATATTATAAAATTCTTACGTCACATATATGATAATAATATCTTCGCTAATCTGTCCTTAAAGTTCTTGTACTAATTAAAAAATAGCGGTGTATATGCGCTCTTTGCTAATCTAGTTGTTATACAGATCAATGGTTGCAATAGTTTATATTATGTGAAACAATGTGACGAATATTAACATGCAAAGTAATAATATCCGCCTCTCCGGGTTGCAATCTCCTTTGGTAGCGGCGCCGAAAGCGAATCTAACAAATAATAACAGCTCCATAAGCTCGAAATATATTCATCACAATAAAATATATAATAAAATTAATGAACAGATGGAAATCACCTGTTCAATCACATCCACGTCGTCCCGGAACTCTACAGCGCCAGTAGGAGCCTTGTTTGTTGTTTGCAATATTTCCACGGATTGTGGAGGCAGGTCACTACAACCAAAACGCATTGTTTAAAAACATAACCAGTTGAAGAAACTAATAGAGAACATCTAGACTCGTTATCAAAACCACGGTGGCTACCGTTGAATTTTCGCTGTTCAGTGTGTTTTGCTTAACGGTGAAGAAAACATCGAGAGAAAACCTAATGTCAGCGAGTTATCCACAAAGTTCTCGAACGATATGTGAAGTCTAGTAACCAGCACTTCATCAGTGTGATTGGCCTAATCCATTGCATACTGTGAAAAGATGCGTGTTCCTCATTGAGTCGGATTATAAGGGTATGTACGGCTGATATTCTATTAATATATTTAAAAAGATGCATGCCTCAATTTTGTTCTACTGGCGAACTTGCCAGCTGAGAGGCGAGAAAAGGCGAGTTAGCTTGACTTGACTCCGCTTATTGAACGTAATTCAGAATGCAGCATCAAGTTGCCGCACTGATTTACGCCCGACTTCTAACACTGCGCCGTGTGTTGTGAGCTATCCACACGAGTCAGCACTTTATGTGATTTACTAATTACTGTTTGGAGTCTTGAGTGTTCTTTGTAATATGTTTGTAGAGTCGTTTTTACTTTACGTTGTCTTTATATTTTTTATGTTTCACTGTTTGAGGTTCTACTGCTATTATGAACGATCTAGCACGTATCTACACAATCGTAATGTTAAAAAGTATAACCTCACGAACACCAAAGCGCCACTTGAGTCATCCCATACCCAGTGTCCATTCTCGTATAAACCTTCAAAACCACCTTCGTCATCATCATCAGCCATTTAATTAAAAGTGAAATAAAAAACTTGAAAAAAACAATAACAAGCACTTCGCAGAGTACATCTAACTGTAAAAATCTAACAATTCTCACAAAACATCTTACGAAGAAAACTGTAAATAAGTTAAAAACAAGGTTAAAAACATTGACTTATATATTACTAAAAATGACAAGAAAACATAAAAACGTCAATATTACAGATTTTCTGTGTCTTAGGAAGGAGGTGGTATTTATAAGCATCTATAAATAAAATAAAATAAAAATAAATATATCCCCTAAGTTATTGTTATCTCTATTATTTTTCACTAAGAACTATCAATATCGTACTATCGTAGCGCAATTAACAATCTCTTGTCACGAACAACTGCTATCTCTCAGAATCAAAGCAGTTTACATTCACTATGAAAAACGAAATTAGTTAAGCTTCAAAGAGTTAATCGGTACTAATTAAAATTGACTATGAAAAAATTAAAACCCGTCTTTAAAAAAGACGTTATCTACACAAGAAAATAATATTTCCGATTGCTGTTTTGAACCTACATTAGACCCGAATGTAAGTTTATGTGTGATTACACGCTTTCAAGACTTGAGCACTTAGTGTTTACAAACACATTCAAAACTTACTCCAAGCTTTGTGACTATTAACAATATTTAATTTCCTAAAAATCTATTAAATGTAAATACAGTGGCGCTGACTTATGATGTTCAATATTTCAAATTTTATTCGTGATTATAATTCATGGACAGCTATAACTTGGAAATCGGAATCTGCATCGAACGTGTTTGTAAGTTTGGCAGAATTTACGATGTCACTAGTAAGTTTGCTCCCGACGCCACTGAATATAAAGCTATGTTAATGTAAGTGGTGCATCCAACTATGGACCTTAAAAGTTATAAAATGTTCTAAGTTATTTCCAATTCGGGATAAAAGCTATTGTATGTATGGATCGAACGCACATAAGTGCATTTAAGATATAAGTGTTTGTGGATGTTGACAATGTAATCGGTTGCATTTTGTTAGCACCGACCGAAGTAGAATTTCGAGAGGGAAGCAACTATTGGTGAGCTTAGCGTAGCGTTTTTCTAATCTATGGACTCACTTTTATCATGTTAAAGTAGAGAATTACGTCAAATTTCAGCTCAATATACTTACATATTTTATTACTATTATTTTCTTTTACGACCGAAAATATTGATTTTCATCATCAGCCCTGAATATAGCTATTGCCGGACACAAGCCTCTTCTCTCTATGCAAAGACTGGCTATAGACTAGTCCATCATGCTGGCCAAGTACGGGTTGGCAGACTTCACATGGCTTTCGGAAACATTACGGAGAACTCTTAGATGTAGTTTGCCTCACGATGTGTTCCTTTACCGTTTGGCATTTTAATACGCAAGTATCTTCGAAAACTCGGAGGCGCGTGGATTTTAGCATGAGTCTCTCTACGAAGGAGTTTGTTGGTCTCCACTAGGCTATCGCTGTTTCTTTAATCTCTCCTGTCGAAATATATTTTATTGGTGCTGTTGTGTCTAGAATGTTGCTTTTTTCTAGGGTGATGCTTTAAGAATATGGTCATTTGCGATTATGAGGTTATGAGACAACGGTTTTTTGTGATGGGGTGTTAAAACGCAACAAGCAGCATCTTATTAATTAAACGAATTGTGATTGATTTAAAAGGACAGTTCAATCACAGTCTTAAATACATTGGGTACCTATATTTTATGAACATAAAAACAAAGTATTAATTATCGTGCATAAATTTATTGCGTTAGATTATTGACGTGATTCCAGATATTCGATTACTTGGAAGTCTACTGTATGCGTCAGCAAAAATACGTAATGCTGGCAATAGAATATGCCCCTGATATAATTAGTAAAGAAAGGAGTTTAAAACATTTACGGATCGACCTTGGTGATTTGTCTACAGTCTACACTGACATCCGATTTCATATTTGGGCATTTTCGTCAAAATGTTTAACAACCCACTCGTGAGATGTCCCATGCAAGAAAGTTGCAAATAACTAACATTTGTATGACATAGAAGTGTCTAGTTAATAGAGACTCGTTCCCAATGAATACAGAATTCTTTTTCACTTAAATTGTTATGATAAATTTAAATCAAAGTAATAAAATTAAATCCAGAAATGCGACCTCTTACGTCTTGCAGTACTGTCCTCTTTTAGATATATGACCCATGTTAATGTTTTTTTTGCAATTAGTATCTCATTACATATTCCACACATTTCTGTTTTTGTAATCAGGTTGTAGTTTTCAAGCACGTTAAACTATAAAATATATTTTAATACAAATATTTTAAGATTTTTAAGTTTATATCCTGTCCCCTTGGAATGTGTTAACTGGACATGTCCATGCACCGTGACCGTAAATTGAATTGTTTTTAATAGTGATCTTCTTCTACTATTCGGATTTTTTTTATTTAAATAGCAAGACCAAATCAAATATGTCAATACCAGCAGCCATTTTGAAGCGTCAGTTTTTATATATCTTCAGTATTGAGAGTGTTTCGACCGGTAACGGTCTTTTTTCGGCGTTTTGCCTCTCATTGACCAGTAAGTATTTTACGTTTCTAAAATAATCTTGTTATGTTAGTGTTAAAGCGAAGATCGTTTCACGTGGTGAATTTAATTCTGGTTTTGAGTAAATTAAAGCTATCTAGTTATCTTACAACATTTTTGCAATAAGTTTAAAAATCTAAGAAAAGTTGTGATACCGTTACGTCCTGACCATTACCCAATAGTCGGTAACGTATGAGCCGGACTAAATAAGTAACGGATAGGAGATCCTAAATACGTGGGCACACTGAGAGAATCGTTACTACTGTGAAACTGCATAATATAACTAATATACACAAATTAAAGTCAGTGTTTTCCCGAAATGTATGTACTCAGCCCATGATAGAGAAGCTAGGACCTATAGGTAGCTATAATTTATTTTACGAAATATAATATGTGCGAAATATAATTTATTATTGTAAAACATGTGTTTTATTTACCATTATATCGGTATATCCACAACTTTACGATGTCAGGACCGTTACTAGTTGGTCAGGTATACGTGACTGTCCCTCGAAATATTTTAAGGGCTTTTATGTTTTTTTCTAATATTTCTTTAAATAATTGAATATATTTTTTAATATTTTTAGCACAAGGGTATTTAAGTTTAATTTGGCATGGGAATTCTAGATCTATCACCAGTTGTTAAATAGATATATAAAAGTTAAGAATAGAGTTTTCGTAACAAGTAACGATCATGACCATTTTTTATAAATTACTATGGCAATATTTCGCTCACAACTGAGTTTTTGTGTTAGATTGCATAATAGCACAATGAATTAACCTATATACACTAAAAAAATTCAATCCTAAGTTTAGTTTCATTTCAGGAGCACTTTATTATTTGGTAACGGTCAGGACCGAAACGTATCTAAGTTACTATTTATTTTTATATATTATTTGAATTAAGGGCTATATAATAAAACAAATACATATGTACGAAAGTTCGTTAAATTTACCACTACACAAAACCAATAATTAGCTAAAATATTCAAAACAATATTAGTAAGCTATTTTTAAAGATAGGTAAACATTTTGACGAAAATGCCCATTTAACTTCCATACGAATATAATAAAGCTGAAATATAGACAAAGGCTACGAGCTACGAGTATTCCGTAGTGGCATATCATCGTAGAACCTAAACAACAGGCGGGAGTTTGTAGTATGGCATTTTCTTTTAAATATTAGGACGCTATGATGAAGACCATGGTGTGAACCATGGTCTTCATCATAGCGTTGCGCGACCAGGTTGCGATCGAAGACTTAGACGACATTTTCAATATTACACCCCCCATGGTAAAATAGGGGTTAAATGTTTGTTTGAGCGTTTTCTCGTTTGCATCCAAGATTTACACGTCAGGAGCCCAGGGCCCGCCCCCTAGTCCATCCAGACATGGAATATCAGCTTTTTACAGAGCGACAGCCGTCTGACCTCCGCAACCCAAAGGCATAGCGATATGCTATGGTTTAAACCAGTATCAGTTTATTTGAGGGTATTGAGTCCCCGTAAGGACTGTCAAAGTACTTCATGACAGCCGAGACCGACGGTTTAACGTGCCTCCCCCCCCCACAGAGGCACGGGTCAAGCGATAATTAACAATTTAATACGCACATAACTTAAAGAAAAGTAAAGCCTGCGCTATATTTAAGAGAGCTGGAGTAGAACTCGTGTCTTCAATGCACAAAGTATTATTATGGGACGGAAATCATGTCATTGTTTTATTTGCATCATTAAAAGTGCAACTGAGTTGGTCTGCAGTGATTAAAATAAATAGGCTCATTTATAGCACTTACGAATTGCGCAGATCGGTCTAACGACATGTTTGTACAATAAGTTTGTTTACTGTTTACGTTCGTTCGCCTATTGAAAATATCTAGTACCTACTTTACAAACCTAGATTGTACGAAAGGGAAGTCAATAAGGACTCAAAAAGATATATAGCTTTTCAGAAGTCTAAAATTGTAAAGCATAGGTAAAGCTTATTCGCTCTATGACAGTCATTTTTAATAAATTAATAACAGAATCATAGACTAATGATTGGTCTCGCTTTGCTCTACTAGACGGAGCCCTCATACTTGTAAAATGAGGCAGAAAAAACCATGCCAGCTGGCATGGTTGAGCATGTCACACTGACAGCCGTGTGTCAGGTGCATATATCCACCAAATTAATTACGGAAATAATTCGCTGTACAATGCCAATTTGCGCTTTTATCCTGAGTAAAATAACTCAGCAAAAAATAATAAGGTCTCTGGTATCACATACTATCTGTAAAATAAGAATAATTTTGAAATTTCGACATAAAATTACAGAAAACCGAAAACGCCATTCAGTGTTGCTAGCAGCTAGTACTAGAATCAACTTCCCCACAGTTGAGAGAGAGATTTTTATTATGACTGTGAATCTATAGTTATTGTATTTTGTTATATTTTTCTATTTCTTTTATCTAACCTATTTATTATATATTTTACCTTTTTCTATATTATTTTATGTTTATACCTTTACAAATAAGGTGAAAACTGAAAAATGTTAGTTATTAGAATCTGAACACCTTTCCCAAGAAACACGATTTACCTAATTATATGTGTAATTGTTTTATTCAAAGTAGTTTTCATGACTATTCCTGTTTAATTAATAATGCGTAACTAAATTTATATGGACTAGTAGCATGGAAATAGAAAACACTGTTTTGAAAATACCTTACTTTCTCTATGGTTATTTCAAATATTTTATTTTAATTTTTATAGACTCACGCCTGTATCCTCGAAGGAGTAGGCAGAGGTGTAATATTACACCCACATTTAGCCATGAATTTTTAGGTCCCACGTAATAGGGTGCGAGCCTATTGCCATACCGGGCACATTACCAGACTCCGTGTTGCTACTAAGAATGACCTAACGGAAAGACCCAATAACACTGCCCGACCCGGGAATCGAACCCGAGACCACCCAATCCCACGCGCACATTTATAATTTGCAAATAATTTGCAAATACTATAAGTACATAAAACAAAACATCATAATAGGATGAGACCTAATCATTGATTAATATTCCCACCATTTTTCTCATAAAGGAACTTAGGTACGCCTAACCTATACACAAATATATGGATGGTTTTAATGAATTGTAATTTTTTGAGAATTTTCTAAATTGTTTTACAGACCAATAACTTATCCACTAGACCACAGGATAAAATATTTTCCCATTTACTCGGGTAACTGTTGAGAATCTGACAACACAGTTCTTCACGCATGCGTCTTGTTGCTTTTGTTTGTCACAAACTGTCAAAATGAGGTGCCTCACTTATGGACCTATTTTTCTTAGGCAGTGCTGTGTCTAGTATAGCGAAGCGATACCAATCATTTGTCTAAGAACAGAATGTTTATATATGTAACTGGTCTCAATGGCGTAAAAAATAAAGGTGAAATACTTGTTCTGTTTGAAAGAACGCCATAAACTCACAACCTACTGAATTAATTTTTGTACGGTTTACACCAATATAGATATTGTGATTGCTGAGGAAGATTTAGATGTTATTATTATATATTGACTGCACGGTTGGCGTAGTGGTTTAAGCGGCGGCCTCGCCGCTTGGTACTACGCTGTGTGTTGTGGGTTCGATTCCCACACGAGACAACACTTTGTGTGATCCATAAATTGTTGTTTCGAGTCTGGGTGTTCATTGTGTCCGTTGGTTGTATGTTTGTAAAGTCCCCCGCGACACAGGATTTATACCTAGTGCGGGAGATGTCTTAAAAAAAAAATCTCGTGAGCAGAGTTGCGGGCGAAGTCTCATCTCGAAGTTTTTTAAAGACTCACGCCTATATCCCCGATGGGGTAGGCACAAGGGTAATATTACACCCACATTTCGCCATGAATTTTAAGGTCCCACGTAATAGCGGGCGAGTCTATTGCCGTTACCGGGCACATCACCAGACTCCGTGCTGCTACCGAGAATTCGGAAAAACCCAGTAACACTTTTGCCCGACCCGGGATTCGAACCCGGGATCTCTGATCAGCAGTCGCATACGCTATCCACTGAACCACGGAGGCAGTCAGTACGAATATAAATATTAGTATGTGTAAAAATCGCTCAAAACTATTCACAAAAGAATGTACCTTCCTGAGACACATAACAAATTTCTTGAAATGGCTTCAGGAAAGACTAATTCCTCATTTGCCGCCTAATATTGTAGTTGTTATGGATAATGCCCCTTATCACACAGTCAAGTTAAACAAGGTACCAACATTAAGTTCTACTAAAGCTGAAATGCAAAACTGTATCACAATTAATAAGGGGTTATCTTATCTGCCTACCATGGTGAAAGCTCAACTGTATGAAATTATAAAAGACCATAAAGAAGCTCCAATATATGAAACTGATCAAATGCTTGAAGCTTAGGGCCGCAAAGTGGTTAGATTACCACCATACCACTGCGAGCTAAACGCGAGTCACAAGCAAAAAGGTAGGACAAGAGGCAACCAACATTGTGAATTTAGCTGAAGAAGCTTTTCAGTCTATCACTGCAGAAAACTAGCAAAAACAATGCAATCATGTGCGCCACATTGAAGACAAGCTTCGTGAAACAGATGGGTCTACGGATGCTAAAATGGACAGGTTCATAATAGAATTAGATTCTGAGTCTGATACAGAATGTGATAGCAGTTACGAATCATCATTGGCAGTCCGAGAATCTGACAGCAGTTACGAATCATCATAACATTGGCAGACCACATGGATCATTCTTATAGACTCACGCCTGTTTCCCTGAAGGGGTAGGCAGAGGTGTAATCTTATACCCACATCATTCATATTCAAAATAAATATGAAAATTAAATTTGCAGTTTATGTATTTGATAATTAAAACCTCACATTGACGTAATTATGATGCGTTTACCTTTGTATATTAAATAGACAAAATTTTTACTATAACTACTTATCTTCATTAGAAATTAGTTATTTCGTAAGAAAATAAATGTACATGCATATAGCCATGCCGATATCAAGAGGTTTTGTTACAAACATTACTTCCAAATATTTAATACGATCGCGTAGGCAATAAAAAATAAGTACATTTTTAGCAATACTGTATATTTAAAATGCTAAGCTAAAATATACAGTAGTATACCAAACATAGCAACTAGATAGCAACACAACGCCCAGGTTGGCCAATCTAACAGCTAGAGGTAAAATAACTGTGAACGGACTGTAATTCCATTGGTCATAATTTTGGTCATAATCGATCAAGTGTCATATCAATTTAAATCCATAAATGTATTTGCTATAATTTTCGTTTGCAATAATGCAATTTTCCACTAGTTTATTAAACTGAGGTTGACGGAGCCCTGCTTCGCAGGGCTCCTATTTTCGGGTTAAGGGTCAAAAGAGAACCTAACACAACCTATTTAGTTACTTTCACATAAAACCTAAAATTACGTTCCGTTTTGCATATTTGAATGAAGAATTTTTGGAAATTGTTTAAAAATATTTAGACGCAACTCCGGCAGCCAAAATTACTTTTAGGGGATTAAAACTAACTCCCTTAAGCCCCCTACACCACCAATACCCTCAAATTCGGGCAACTCGTTTCGAAACCCAACCCCAGATTTTTTATTCACAATTAAACCTAAAACTAAACCTCATATGGCGTCTACTAACTAAGCTTGACGGAGCCCCGCTTCGCGGGGCTCCTACTTCTGTAAAAAAAAGTTAGTTTTAGGTTTAATTCACACACAGCCCGTCACCTTGTAATTTTTCTTGCCGCTTTTCCCAATTAGTACCTAGCGGTTTCTAATTAGAAAAAGCGGCAAGTACCTAGTTTCATTTAATTCAACGGTAATTTGTATCCAAACAGATTATTAATTGAACTCAAGCACTTACAAAGTGATCTGAGCAAATAGCTCCCATTTTGCTACGTATTTGCATGAATAAATTGTAAATTTTGAGCATGTATGTCACTTGTGTTAATTCATTGAATTCGCTGTCACACGCGGTCGCACAGGAGGCTGCGATGCCCTGCTTTGATCATGTTCGCTCTGCCATGTGATCAAATGAGTATCTACTTAGTTTAGCACCCGGTTGGAGATTAACGTGGTTACCAGCAAACAACCTGGGAAACATTCTAAAGTAACCTCTATTCGCCCTCCATTTTCCTCTACATATCTAACTAAATCTAATATACGTTTTGGTTTAACACTGCGACAATTTTTTTTAAATGTCAGTATCGTACTATATTCTTTTACGTCGTATGTGTCGCAATTAGATAAATAGTACCTACAGCTCGAGAAAAGATTGGCAGTTTTTCATCCGAGATTCTAGAATTATGCGCAGTCTCCGAGGAGACGAAATTTCTCTGTGACAAACCAGAAGCACTCTAGTCTAGCCGTTGGCAAAAGCTAGTACATGAAATTAAATTTATTATACCAAAGCAATCCTAGTAAAATAATGTCAAAGCTAAAGGCGGTGTAACAGTACCAGCGAAGGTTTACATTGTTTATAGACTTCAACAGGTAAAACGTTCAAATAATGTAACTTAAAGTGTTGTGAAACGATGGTAATAAATAATAATGCAGATAAAAAGCTACTGCTGGAATTAGTTATTAAGATGTTACATAATACTATATAGTAAATATTATAACTATATATGATGTTACATAATACTATAGACTGCCTCCGTGGTCCAGTGGATAGCGTAAGCGACTGCTGATCGGAGGTCCCGGGTTCGATTCCCGGGTCGGGCAAAAGTAATACTGGGTTTCTCTGAATCCTCAGTAGCAGCACAGAGTCTGGCGATGTGCCCGGTAACGGCAATAGGCTCGCCCTCTATTACGTGGGACCTAAAAATTCATAGCGAAATGTGGGTGTAATATTCACTTCTGCCTACCCCTTCGGGGATACATGCGTGAGTCTATAAGAAAAAAAAATACTATATAGTAAATATTATAGATCACATAACTACATAACTTCACGCCTTTTATCCCCGAAGGGAAGCGCAGAGGTGTATTACACACCCAAACTTCGCCAGTTATGTTTTGGTCCCATTGTAATAGGGGGCGAGCCTATTGCCACCTACCGGGCACATCATTAAGCGAGCGATATTTAACAATTTGTTATTAAATACTTACAGTTCATAGTCCAAAATATTAGATATACTATTTAGTTGAAGATAACGCAGACCAAAAGTGCAAGCTCAACTGACCTGAGTCACGAACTTTGTTCCAGATTTCACTAGGCTACCGATTAGTTTTAATTTAAATGCGAACACTAGCCGACTGGTGAATAACTAAGTTGCCATGTCATATGTTTGCGGTACTGTAAGGATTTGCATAAATTTAATAAAAAAAGCGCCAGATGCATGCAGCTTGCGGATTAATTTAATTTAAGAATCTAAAATATAATTTGTCACAATTAGGCACATATTTTGTGTGTAATGCACATATAGTTGTGCTGAACGTAAGAGTTTTAACCCTTTATAGGGCATAGTGACCCTGCAGTGGAAAAACTTCACTGTTGACGGATTTAGGTATAATATGGGAGTAGAAAATGATAAATATATATTTTTATTTTTTTTATAATTTTTCTATGGTGGTAAATATATCCCCTTTGCCTGTGTAGGAGGACAGTATAGAACATTACGAGTATAGAAAAGGTGATCTTGAATCAGTCTAATGTACAATAAGTTAGTCTGTGGTCTACGTAAACAACAATTATAATTAGAAAATAACTTTTATTCATAGGAACAATGACTACTGTATGTGAAAAGCCGTGAAAAATGGCAATATTCATAGTGGCACAGCACACAGCCACAGCCACCCACAGGCATAGGGAATATGTTTCCCACCATAACAAACGAATATTATAAAATATCAAGACACCCAGGCAAAAAGATTTGCGTAAAATCCTTCAGATTAAATATAATAACACATGCTAAAAATAAAACTTGCCTCAGAAATAAAAAGATTCAAGAGATAGCCCTAACAAGAAAATTGAATACGTAAAATTGCTACTTTTCAAACTTCAACAAACCACCGAAGAAAAATATACTTGATAGTTTACAATTTCTTTACGTCAAAATAATGACAGATTAATAAAAAAATAGCTAAACTAAAAATAAGTACCGCAAGGATGAGGTTTTGTTACTAAAAAAATTAAAATCATGGTGGGAAAAATATCCCCTATGCCTTAAAAAGGGTTAAACAAAAGACTCGTGAAGCACAGAATCGCGCGCGGGGCCCAATAATTTATGTGACGATGTATTAAAAGTATTATAACTTACTAGCCATTTCCCGCGGTTTCACCCGCGTCCTGAGGGAACTACTTGGCGTACCCGAAAAACCCAAATATCTTACGGACCCCTGTTTTTTTTAAATAAAATATAGCCTATGTTACTAGCAGATAATGTAGCTTTCTAATGGTGAAAGAATTTTTAAAATCGGTCCAGTAGTTTTTGAGTTTATCCATTACAAACAAAAATACAAACTTTTCCTCTTTATAATATTAGTATAGATAACGCAGTAACCCGCGACATGCCTCCTGAAGTTCCAATACATGTCATGTTGCTATGCTATCTCATGCTGCGAGACCAAGCGCAAAAGTGCCGCGTCAGCGTCACACCATTTGTTGCAGAGTGTAGTCGCGTGCGCACCGCACTCTTCAGAATAATTATATCTGGTGGAGGAATAAAACTTGTAGTGTTACTACTTGCCAATTGCCATTTACAATCATCAATTGATACAATTTATGATACATATTATTAAAAAATTAGCAATCGACGTCTTCGTCTTAATGCAATAGCAAATCTGATATAACCATAGAATTGGTGATTATTTTTTCATTTCAGATGTTGTCATTAGAGTAAAAGGTACTAATGATCCGTCAGAGATCTCCTATTTTCACGTTTTAGCACATAAAAATCTGTATACTTATATAAAATTCTTGCGTTACTGACTGACTGAGAGACAAGCTACAGCCAAAAGGATTACGCATAAGAAGCTCAAAGAGCTATGGCCGCTTCCCATACATCATTTTAGTTAATCACCAAAGTTAGCATCTATTAATAAAATATACCTTGTCTGATAGAATATATATTGCTGATTCTAAGGGTAAAAAAATCGTAACTATAGGAGGCCTGGTTTTTGAGTTATTATGCTTAGAAGTTTTATAGGTTATGTCATTAATAACCATTTATTTAGTATATTGCTGCATCGAATAATAATTTATTGGTAAATAATACTGAAGGAGCTCGATGGCATAATACTATTTATGCCCACTAGTAAACAATATTAACGATAACGCAAGTTAAGCAACCCCAGGTGTGGACACTTCTTGGATTTGTGACTACAAAATATCATAAGCTCCTTTTTTTTTTTTTGTTTTACGAGGTGGAAAATCCCTTCGGATCTCCGACTCTTGGGGGCAATAAGAGTCGGAGTATGTGGTGTTTCCACTAAAAACCACCTCGACTTCCGCCATGTACCCGTGTGTCGGAGGGTAGGGATTCGCATAAGCATTCATCGCTACCCCCCGACGGGTATTGGCCCGCCAGATGGTCAGGCGGGCCCCGCAGAAAACCCCCTTGGCGGCGGATTAAGGTGTTGGGCTCCGCCGCCAAAACACTCAGCGGTCGCAGAGGTTAGGGAGGACGGCAACGCAACACCGCATCTCCTCTTCCTCTGCGGCCCCACCGCGACGCATCGAATGGTGCGCCCCCATTTGGTCGCGGGAGATAGGGCGCGCGGCAATGCAACACCGACACGCCTCTCCTCCCGCGACCGCACCCGACTGCGAGGGACAGACCGAACTGTCCCCCGCACCCGCCGTTGGACGCATCCTGCGCAGGCCCCGTCAAGCCCACGCGGAGCGTCCCCTCCTGGATCCCTCTTAGCTTCACCGCGGGTTACCAATCCACGGTTACTGAGCCCCCCCACCACGACAAGGTGGAGATCCCACGGGAGGGATCATAAGCTCCTCTGTGCATAAAAAGACAAGTCTGTTATCATGACACACATAGAATCAGATACTCTTATGCAGCTTTAAACATCTGCTATCAATATTGACTATTTATTTACATACTGAACGTTTTTCAAAGAAACATAAAACACGGCTGATTTCCCAAAAAATAATTATATAGCCTATGTCACGTGAGGATTCTAACAAAAGCCCACTCATCGAAATCGGTTCAGCCATTTAGAAGTTATGGCGCCATAAATAAACTCACATACATACATGAACTCTAAACCCACTTGATGAAGCATAGCGCTGATAATTCTCTGTGCCATTTTGACGAAGCCTTTTGCGGATAACCGTATCTATTCTTTATTTTTTCGACGACCGGTTGGCGCAGCGGGAGTGTAAGCGACTGCTACGCCGAAGGTCGCGGGTTCGATTCCCGCTCAAGTCAAACATTTGTGTGCATGAACATGGATGTTTGTCTTGGTCTGGGTGTTTCTATGTATAATATGTATGTATTTACAAAAAAAAAGTGTATATGTATGTTTATCCATTATCTAGTACCCATAACACAAGCTCTGCTTAGCTTGGGACTAGATGGTGATGTGTGTATGTGGTAGAATATTATTATTATTATTATTTTATGGTGCATGAATAAATGAAATACTTATGATTTATGATTATACAAAAAAAACGCTACCTTTTTGGGCAGTCGTGTAAAATAGTAGTAAATCATGAGCTGACGACGGTTTCTTAACGTGTTACTTACATAGGATTACCAAGGATAAAAATATGTTTCAGGTTCCCTAATGTGTATGGAAAAAAGGTAGGGCGGATAGTAAAAACACAAGATTTCATTTTACAATATTTTATTCTTCATCATCCTCTACAACTAGCACATCATCTAAAGAGGCAGCTTGTGCAAAGATATTTTCTTGGTGTCTAGCCCATCCCAAATACCAAACGATGGTCATTACATGAGCGCAACATCCTAGCGTACGCATGTTACAGTTAACACATAAAATCCGTGTGGTCATAAAGGATCTGCCGTGGCCACGACCACGACCACTCATTTTGACTGTAGAAACCGGGTACACAACAGGGCGTTATCGGAATCCTTAAGCACGCACAAGTCACAAAGAGTATCAGAGTCCATAAACAGTCCGAGTCATATAACAAGAAGCGAAAACAGAGTCCTTGAGCAATCCAGGTCAAAAAGTATACAGAAAACTGGGGAAAAGCAACGAAAACACTCAGAACACCACATAACACAAACAAACAAGCGCGGCGGCGCTAGCGAGTTGTGAAAAAAATCGAAATGTCAAATGTCATGTTGTATTTTTTTATAACTCTGAATGGCAGTCTTTTAGTCAGCGCCGCGAAAGGAGTTTTTAATAATGTGCTTTATTTAAAATCCACATAAAAATAGACGTAAGAAGCAAAAATAGTATTATTCATATTAATGAACAATTTAAATCTCTTAATCTATAAAAAAACATTAATGATTCTATCTTGCAAAGATAATTATTTACTCTGGCAACCTTGTGTCTTTCTGACAAACCAAAGAAATGGCCATTACGAAAATCCGGAAATCAATTAACATAATAGCTTAACTATTTTTAATTTTAATCTTTTTATCTAGCCTTATCTAAATTCGACTAAAATATGGAAAAGCGTATAAAAATATTTCATGAATTTTGGTTGTAATGAGTTCTTAAGACGCTTTTAGTGCACTGAACTAAAAATCTGCCATAGCTCTTTGGCATGTATGTTCATTGCGGGCCCTGAGGGTGCACAAAGACGGGATTTCTCGAAATTTCCACAGAAAAGGGCAGAAAAAGTTGAAATAAAAAAATCTTCGAGCGTAACTGCATCCTCTAGTATAATATATGATTATAGCACGGAAATCTGCAACTCTGCCTTCTCTTCCGCCTAAGTTTTGCTCTTGATATAATTGTGTAAGCAGCACTAATCGCTACAAACTACTCGGCTGATATCTCTAAGCACATAGTGTGGCCTGCAGAATGTGCCGCGTCATTTGTCTCATGACACGCTACGTTCCTAGTTGTATAACATGCTCTGCAACACGACCATGTCGTGGGTCTATACTTAGCTCAATAAAGTCGTCACTCAAAAGATAAATAGTCATACTGAAGGAAAGGAAGCGTAATTACGAAGTTCACAGCAATATTTATTCAAGACGATCTGATTTTCTCCGATGAAAAAATAAAACACCGACCATAATACAATTTAATAGTAGGGCCGGTATTGCTCTGATGAACTAGGTAATATTGCATCAGAGTATCTAGGTTAAAAGCCGAAGAAATTTAATAAGGAGCGAGTCGATTGCATTCAATGAAATCAAAAGCTACTCGGCGCTGATACAGAAATGAAGTATACCCATTCGTCGACGAGCACGTAGCGAGCGGGTATAATCCTTCGCCGGGAGCGATGTTCAATCTACTCCCGGGTCATAAACCGGTGTTCCGCGGACGTAAACTGTACTACGTGAGCTCGCAAAGCGGATGGGAAAGACATTGGGTGCATACTGTTGTGTACATCTGTTTTAAAACTCACCGAAGTCACCGATTTGACTTAAGTTTGTAAGTACTCTCATAGCGATATAAAAATGTTAATGCCCCGCTTATGCCAGTTGCTCCTTTGTAGCAATTTAAACCTAGCTTGAATTAGTCTGAATACTAAGTCCTACTTATGTAAAGAATAAATTTGGAAAGAGACTCTTCTACGAATTAACTTCAGCTAGAAATTATACAGACTACTTCTCGTTTTCTTATTTTGGATTTATTATTTTGAGCTATTCTACTTGTCTCTACCAGCCGTTTACCGCTACATCACCACCAATTTAGTGTTCTACTAATCTGCCAACTGTCCGTAATAATATGTACATATGTGTGTAATCTAATCTTAATATTTTTGGTATGATTGATGATACGCCATACGCCTAACAAAGTCCCAAATTAATACAGCTAACTAGACTTTACTGATTAACAAATAATACATAATAATGACGCGCACTTGACTGGTCTTCGTTATTAGCCATGAATATAAGTAACTGTCCCACTGCTGGGCATAGACCACTTGTCACTATGAGAAGGGTCAGGCTGTAACCAACCACGCTGGCCAAGCACTGGGGGCTAATTCTGCTATTTTTATATGACATTGATATTATATTTTGAATGGATTTAAAAGCGGTATTCTGATAACCTAATGTCATTATCGTATAATTTAAAATATACAGTTCGTCGTTGACACATACGATCTCGTTACAATTTCATTCAAATATCAGATCATTTAGAAGAATACGCTTTTTGTGACGTAAGTATGACACTGACATGATATCGAGACTATATTTATTTAGCAGAATTGGGCCCCAGGTTAGCGGACACAAATGTCCTTCAACAACAGTATGAATAACTTTCTGACATGCAGGTTTCCCCACGACGTTTTCCTTCGCCTTCAAGCAAGCGATGATTACCTATTTCAAACACACTTCACTTCGAAAGGTTACCGGTGCGCGCCGCGGAATCCAACCGAGCACCCTCTACGTAGCAGTCTGTCAGTCTCTCCACTACTGTATGCTTACTGGTAACTTAATTAATAATAATTGGCGTATATGTTACACACTCGTTCTAGTTTTGATAATTTTGTGTAGGTACATTATCTAGGGCTTAGGTAACACTAGCCAGGAAAATAAAATAAAATTCAGACTCAGCAGCAATTGACCCCAATAAGGATGCCGATAGACAAGCACACTGTCGTCTTAGATATCTTATTTTCTAGACCTCCAACCTACAACTACAAGATTTAATACTTGATTTGATGAATACATAGAAAATATTGGTGTCATGTTACAATTCCTAGCAGAAAATTATTTCGGCTCTACTGATATTTTGTAAATACTTTTTTCATCAGACTAATCTGATTTCTTACTCACAAAAGTATTTCAAGTTGCGCTGAGGGAGGAAGTTGTTCTAGAACAATTTAATCACTAGTTCTGTATAGCACCGTGCGCCCGACAGGGACAGCCGACTCTAATCGAAATGATTTTAACTCACTAAAAAGATTTTATAGAACATTGTTATTATGAAACGCTGAGCAATATTGCGAGCTTAAATGTTAAAGTAACGGCAAACCAAATACAAAGTAATCTTAGAAATAAAAAGGCTATGATTCCTGTGTTCATTTTCATTTATACGTATCTATTATTAACCAATTCTTAGCTTTGATTGCTACTGAGAAATACTAGAGTTATGCAATGGCTTAACCCGCTTATTATTAAGAAATGTGCTATACATTTAAAACCACCAAATAATGTTGACTAATAAAAATAATAAGAAAAAAAAACAAAACGAAAATGAAACCTTAAAAATCGCACCAAAAGTGTTTACTAGGTATTTAGTTTCTTTTTTAAAAAGAGAACCGCCTTAAAAAAATCGACCCACTGAAAAGTACGAAATAACTTTTACATACGCTAATACATAGTATATAACTTATACAAAATACTTAGTTTTTGAAGTCGGTGCGAAACCAAATCCCTCTAAAAGCCTATTGTTTGGCGTCATCCTTTCCAAACCAGCGCATTCAATATACATAGTACTTACAGCCCAACATAGCTAAGAAGTATAATTATTTAATAATTAAGCATTTATTTCATACTTTTTATATATTTTTTAAATATATAGCTTTTTAGAGTAGATTATTTAAAATTTTATTAATTCAGATCTTTTTGAGGCTTTATTGATTTCATATATTCGTTGTATTATTTTCTCTGTTTGTCAGTATTCTTTTTTGTTTTTGATGGTTTGGCACCGACTTCAAAAACTAAGTATTTTGTATAAGTTATATACTATGTATTAGCGTATGTAAAAGTTATTTCGTACTTTTCAGTGGGTCGATTTTTTGAAGGCGGTTCTCTTTTTTAAAAAAGAAACTAAATACCTAGTAAACACTTTTGGTGCGATTTTTAAGGTTTCATTTTCGTTTTGTTTTTTTTTTATTATTTTTATTTCATACTTTTTAGTGTCTGGTAATTCGTTCGTTTAATTCAGGTTTTGTGTTAACTACTCTTTTATTTATTTCATACTTTTTAGTGATAGGTACTCCATTTACTTTAAGTTTTGGGCTAATTAATAGTTTGTTTATAGTTAGATTCAATTATTTCAGTGATAAGTTTTCTGCTAGTATCAGTTTGTTATCATGACTTTGACATAGGTACCTACTTTTATTCTGTGTGCCTATGGGCTTAGGCTTCATACTGGAAGAGAGAGATGAGTCTAGGGAATCAGCCACATACGGAAGTACGATCCAAACAAATGCGGTGGACTTGTACATACCATTGAATTGGCTGTGAGCTCTCGTATTATGCTCCGGAGAAATATGCCAATAACGGATGGCTTAGAGAACGGGGCAATGGGTGTTCCTAAAGGATTTAAATGGCCGGCACTAAGACAAGATCAACTTGAGCCAGGTGAACTGCTTGATGCCATTTTGATATTATTTGATGATCTAGCATTGCCTCTTAAAGATGATGATGGATACATTTCCATAGCTCCAGTGCCAGCGACCTATCAAGGCAATCGCGGTTATGGTGATATCGAGAAGCGGATGTTGTCAGTCATGTTGAGTTGGGCTGTGACGGTACACAAGTTGCAAGGATGTACACTTAGTTCCGCGGACCTAGGGCCTAAAATCTTTGCTATAGGCCAATGCTATGTTGCCTTGAGGCGGGTCAAATCCCAAAAAGGCATGGCTTTAAGTGATATTGACTCGAACAAATTACTCAACCATCCCCACGACAACAGAGCCTTATCCGAAATGACAAGAATGAGAAATATGCTCTCGCATTAGATTCTTTCACCGACTTTCTTAGTATTTTGTTAATCGCAGCGAAATAGACACGTACACACACACACACATACACTGGTACACACACACACACACACGTACACATACAAATACACACACACGCGCGCGCGCGCAAACACGTACACACGTACAAACACACACACATAATACATACAAACATACTAAGATCCAATATAATATGTATACGGGTCAAACTGAGAACCTTCTTTTTTTGAAGTCGGTTAAAATACTAAAACTTTCTCCTAAGTGTAACAAATACTTTTTTTTCTGAAAACCGCATAAAAATCGGTTCTGCCAAACTCGAGTTAATCGTGGGCAAACTTACATATATATGGGTCAAACTCAGAACCTTCTTTTTTTGAAGTCGGTTAATGGCCTTAAACCTTCTCCTAAGTGTAACAAATACTTTTCTGAAAACCGCATCAAAATCGGTTCAGCCAAACGCGAGATAATCGCGGACAAACATACAACATACATACAGGTCAAACTGAGAACCTCCTTTTTTTTGAAGTCGGTTAAAAAGGTGCGACAAGACATGCGTCTCTTTTTAAATATCAGGAAATCATAAAACAAAAAAGTCTGAACACGAAAAGCCAAAAATTGAGCTCAGTGGCGTAAAATAATAGAGGCCTGTATCCTACAGGACATTTACCGAATTGTTAATGTTCACTTGTTCAATGTTGAAAAAAAGATCGCGAGGAAACCTGTATGTTTGAGAGTTCTCCATAACATAATTATCTCTATTGCTTTATGGGGTATTGTATATGTGTGAGAATGCTGCGAATGCAAATTGTAGTCGTGTGCGTAAGGTGTACTTATGTACCTATGTATCGAGTTTATGAAATGAAATAAATATCCACTACAGCTTCATTCACTCTAATCGTATATGCAGTACAGATAAGTTCTAATTTATGAAATGCTGCACGACTTTAAGTTCAATATAAAACTCACCAAACTAATTTAACAATTGTTTAATATGAGACATTGACTTTAATGAACTATCAATGTTAAATAATGAACAATTAACTTAAAGTGCTTAAATACAACCTCGTATGATGTTTAAACCATAAGTAGAACATAGTTATTCCTCTAACATTAAAAGTAGGCAGTAGGTACGTATCAAAATTAATATAAAGACCTGTGATAAAGACTAACAACTAATAGGTATTGTTTTTGACTCATTTGGCCAATTTCTTCAGTCTATTCAACCAGCGGCGCCTTTGAGTCACATTCACTGGATTGACAACTTCAAACTCTTCAGGGAACAAAGAGGGCACGAACACTCTGCCAAAAACAGGACATCTTATAAAATGTACTTACATTATTAGTTTAATTGGGTCTTACAAAAATAGAGAGAACCAATGATCGTGTAGAATAGTTTTAGTCTCATACTGGCCTTCATTACAGCTTTATTTATGAAAACGCAACAATTTAAACTTGTGTGTAAAGCTGAAGCAGCAAAAAGTCCACGCTTACCGTAGTAGCCGGCAGCGACAGCCATTAAGTCGGGCCGCGCGAGTACTTTATTGGGACTGTGTAATTTACAGCTTTCGTGGCGCTAACTTAGCGAGTCACGGTCACAACCGTGTCACAACAATCACTAGCAATCTTAAGAAACTAGCACAGCTGCTTTCTTAAGTACTTTTTCTTTTAACAAGACCACTCCCGCACTAGGATTAATTTCTGTATCGTGGAGGACTTTACAAACATTCAAACAAAGGACACAACAAAAAACACAACAATATGTGGAACGCAAACTCAATTCTTGTTTAGGAGTCGAACCTTTGACTGTTAGAGAAGTGTCTAGCGATGACGAAAACGCTTTCACCACTACACTACATCATCCTTGTAGCCCGTACCTTTGAACCAAGTAATAGTTTAGTTTGGGTGTGAATGGCCCCGAAAGTATTTAACCTACTGAAGTGCCTATTCTGTGCCAGAACTACAGAAAAAATTCTGTGATGCCTGAGGAAGGGCTGATCCTTCCTCAGGTATCACAGAATTTTTCTGAATTATACATCTGAATGTATAATTCCAAACAGGTGGAACAGCGGGCGAAGTGTATTTAATGCTCTTTATACATACATACATACATATACTCACGCCCTTTTTCCCATCGGGGTGGCAGAGACAAGAGAACGCCACTTGTTTCTATCCTTATAAACCTCACGCGCTTCCTCTACACTCATTACTCTTTTCATACATTCATGCCGGTTTCGGGTACATCGGACATTGTCGTTTTTTAGGACGTCCCCTATTTGGTCGAGGAATGTCCGACGAGGTCTGCCGCGACCGACTTGCCCACAGACATTTGCCTTATAGATCTGATTCATCATTCTTTGTTCGCTCATTCGCTCCACGTGTCCAAATGACTTCATGATTCCTTTCTCAATCCTAGTCACGACATCTTCTTACAGACCACTGCACTGTTCTCTCGTATAGTTACATTCGGAATTCTGTCAATCAGTCTTATCCCACACATACTACGCAGTGATCGCATCTCAACTGCGTTAATTCTATTTTCATGCTTTTGCTGCCATACCCAACTTTCATTTCCATACATCAACGTGGGACAAGCACTCCATTATCCACTGCCAATCGCGCCTATTTTGGTACAGACTGGCCATTCATAAAGGCATACAGTGCTCCATTTACTCGATTGTCCGCAGTCACTCTCCTTTCAATATCTTCTTCACATCCTCCGCCTCTTGTAAACACGCTACCCAAATATACTAATTCTTTTACTTGCTCTACTTTTTCATCTTCAATCGCAATGTTACACTCAGTCAAACTTTCATCTTTTTCAAACATCATCACTTTCGTCTTTCTTGCATTAATTTTCATACCTTTAGCTTTAAAGCTCTCATTCATGAAGTCCATCATTCCTTGCAACTCATTCGCCGATGATGCAAGAATGACTTGATCATCGGCGTACAACAGGCACTTAACATGCAATCCTACCATATCGATCCCGCATTCAGTTCCTCTCATATCATTCATGCAGCTTCTTTCTTTCTCTTAGCGTTATCCCAGTTTCAATTTGGGGTCCGCTTACTAGTCTAACCGGATTTGGCTGAATATTAGCTTTTCTACAGAGCGACTGCCTGTCTGACCTCTGCAACCCGAAGGGATAGCGATATAGCTGCAAAGGCGATGCAGCAGGTTAACTGTGAGTCCCTCGCCAGCCTTTAATATCTCAGTCGTCACTCTATCACACCCAGCAGACTCTATATATAATTCTTATCATACTACTACGTACCTATTATAAACACGAACGTTTATGAGGATGAATGGAACTATCTTTCTTACGCTTTTAAAGATCTATTTATTCGTTTATGTACTAATAAATGGTCTTTGATGAAACTTTACAGTAATATAGCATTTATTACGTCGGTATTACACATAGCTTGCGTCGCGAAAGACAACTACGGGGGCCAAGCCGCGGGAAAAAGCTTTTTAACAATATAAATCGGAACTAACTCGCTGATATCTTTTGGCGGCAGTTTAATTTCAGGGTACAAACGCTGGGGCACCATCCCACTCTTCGTCATCGAAGCAGATTTTTGCTCACCAAATCTGCAGAGCTTCAGCGCAGACGTTGATTTTTGATTTGACCTAAACATAATAACAGCAGGTACGTGCAAATTTAATTTACTCCCAGGATATTTTGTCGGTCACATCGTAATAGTGAAGGAGACGCTACTCATTTTCATCAAAATAACTGTTACTTTTTTTAGTTTTGTAACTTAATCACCATCGTCCTAGCGTTATCCCGTTTGCTTCCAAGACTTACACGCCTTGGAGCCCGAGGTCCGCTTACTGTGGTCTAACCAGATATGACAGAATATCAACTTTTCCACAGAGCGACTGCCGTCTGACCTCCGCAACCCAAAGGGATAGCGATATTCCATGGTTTAGTCCAGTATCAACTTATTTGAGGGTACTGACTCCCCATAACGACTGTCAAAGATCTTCATGACAGCCGGGACCGACGTTTTACCGTGCTCTCCGAGGCGCAGGGCAAGCGATAGTTTACAATTTAATACGCACATTATTACATAAGTCAATGGTGCGCGGCGTGGATTCGAACCTGAGACGCTCTGCATGGCAGTCCGTTGGTATCTCCACTAGGCTATCGCTGCCTCGAGGTTTTTTTTTGTAATTAGAGATAAAATCAATTTTAATGGTTTATTCAGATTTTTCCTGTCACGGAGGACCATACAAACATCCAGTCAATGGACACAAAATACCAAGAACTCGAAACAACTAATTGTGAACACGTGTTGTCTGTCTGTGTGAAGATCGAACATTTCTTTGCTCCCTTCACTATCACGGCTTACATCACCTGCCTCGTTGGTCTCGCGGCATAAATGTGCGCGTGGGATTGGGAGGTCTCGGGTTCGATTCCCGGGTCGGGCAAAGTGTTATTGGGGTTTTCCGTTAGGAAATTCTCAGTAGCAGCACGGAGTCTGGTAATGTGCCCGGTGCGGCAATAGGCTCGCCCCCTATTACGTGGGACCTAAAAATTCATGGCAAAATGTGGGTGTAATATTACACCTCTGCCTTCCCCTTCGGGGATACAGGCGTGAGTCTATAAATAAAAATAAAAACAATAATTGTAATATACTGAAAGCTCATTCAGTCAAATCCGATAAGACTAGAAAGCGGATCCCGGATTCTAACTGGGATAACGCTAGGAGGATTTATAATATACTGAAAGCTTCGTTGATTGCTCATAGCAAGATAATATCGACCCAAATTTAGTCCTTCGTTGCTTATAGCTACTTACGTGGTCTTCTCTGCTTCGACTGCCACAGGTCTAAGCATGGTGTCAAAACCGGACCGCGACAAACCAATGATGCCCAGCGTCATCTTTTTATCTCTTAGCTCTTCTTCTTTTGCAGCAATTGCATTCCGCATGTACTGCAATCGCTTTGTCATTCTTTTCAGGACAAACAAGAAGCCACTATAATTTATTTACAATTTAAACATTGCAATTATGCTCTTAACACAAGTTGAAACTAAACAAGAATCTATATATAATTTTTCGTTTTTGTATAAAACTTTTCAATTCTACAGACAAATCAGGCAACTGCCTTCGAGTACGATGGCAGTTGCCTGATTGGCCAACAGGGATAGCCTACTAATCTTAAAGATCATCTGCGATCGCTTTCTCTGAGCGTCACAGAATAAAGAACCTCATTCAAGTTATATGATTATATCCACAGAACAGAACGAACCGTAAGGTATAGGTGAATTGTAACAAGAGGATGTTTATTCCACGACCTACGACAGAACTGTACTTCTGGATTGAATCGTGCCATAATCTGACTTTATAATATTAAAATATTAAAAATTGTTTAACACTCTAAGTTTATAATTAATCGAATGGTCTTTTTGGTCGCTATGCAGGTTAGTGTCCGCGTGAGTATCACGCCTGCATCTCAATAGGGGTGAATCGAGAAGATTTGTTAAGAGTCCCAACTTCTGCCCCTCCACCTCCCCTAAAGCATCAGATTCCAAATTGTTATTAGCGATTACTTTTACACACGCTCTCACCAGGGTCAAGCACCGATAATCAAACCGCTCAATCCAGCATTGCATGCCTATTGCAAATTGCAACACAATCCTTATAGGGAAAGTAAGCTACCATAAATCATAGGCGCAAGGTCATCCGGCTCGAAAACACTGCAAGCAAATAATATGCTCTAACTTACGGTTTATACTTGATAACTCCAACGCCCATCAAACGACAATTAATTTCCCTGTCACAGAACACTTCATTTATGAGCGGTGATCGAGCCGTCAGTTTCTTGTCACGTCGGACACAGTCACCCAGCAATACTTTGCGTTCTTCAGCCGCCATCTTTGCTACGTACCCCGTCTTCAAATTGTTTTCTACTATGTTAAATATTTCCGTTTTGAATAGACGATGGGTTTCCACCTCTAAAATATTATTATGTACTTATACCAGTTATTTAAAGCATGGCTTATAATAAGTGGCTATGCAATAAGATCGCTTATTAGTTCATATGTCCTCAAGGCAAATGTTTGTTGCCCAAGTTGCGGTAACTCACAAGTGATCAAAAAGAAATGCTTAGATATTCTGTTAGTAGCGAATCCGAGCTCGCGGGTTACAGATCAACCGCCCTACCCGATTTTAATTATTTTAACTATATTTAGCCTTCCTTCTTCAAAACTGGATTTATAATTAAATATGCCCAGAAACTCCTTTTATTTTAGCTATCTGAAGAGTATGCAATACGTACATTTCTCATTGGCTTTATTAGTATTTTTTGTGATAAAAAGCAACGTGTATTATGATATCATTTTTATTATTTTGAAAGGAAGTTTCCACTTCCAACAAAGGCTTCTTATTGGCGTCTGTGAGATGTCATAGACGCCAATAAGTATTATTTTTCAAAGTTACAATCATATTCGACACTATGGCGACATATTAATCTTCCCAGGAAGGCTTGGAAGATATATATTCATTTAAGATAATTATGTATAATAAGTAATAAAGAATACATACAGACAAGGCATTCGAAAACAAATACATTCAATAAAAAACTTTCCTTGCAGCCAGAAAAAAATATAAGTGTTAGCAACTCCACACTCGTTAACATTGCGAATAAATAAAATGATTAACCTATTTGATTATATCTCTTGCGTCCCAGAGCCAACCAAACTATTTGTATGCTTAGACTCAGAAATGTCTCAAATAAACGGGCATGTTTGTCAGATAAAGACCTTCGTTTTTTCGTAGGTCCCATGTGATGAAATTTCTTTGTATCCCCACCACCTGTGAAGATACATAATTAAAAATATTTTGAATTACAATAAATACGCAAAACCATGATACGCCGTACTAACCAACCAACATCACACAGTATTCTTTGGCCACCAATACTCTCAGATCCGACAAATTGTCACGAAATTCACTCTCAACTATCTCAGAGTTAGGAGTCCTTACTTTAGTGTCCAATTCCGAAATCCGAAGGGCCATTTCATCCGCTACCTGAATAACAAATTTGGCATAATACCTTGTACTATCTAAACATATAAAACAGTTTGTTGTCAACCGAGCTATCAACTCACAGTCAAAACTACGCGTCAATCTTGAAAGTAAAAATTTAAATTTACTTAAAGATAATTGTGTACGGCGCTTTATTTATTAAAATTTAGATGCCTGAAGAATCAGCCGGCAGTACTGGGCTGAAATTTGACCCTTGGCGAGTGTGGGGATACTCTCCCTAGGGGTTAAAAAAGAGGCTATTGTTTGTTATCGGAACATTGACACGAAGCAACGTGCAAAAGCTAGTAAAATACAAAATAGTAGATTACATTTATATACCTGTAAATAGTAAGCTGTACACAGAATCAATGCTCTGAGGAACCGATCCGTCGACGGAAGATGCAACATGTTTATTAGCATGGGAGTTAAATCGTGCACGGGTGCTGTATATATCGCTATATCTTTTACGTCCTGAAATTTATTTTTCAGCTTTAATATGTTAAGAAAACCTTTGTTTGAAAAACAATAGATATGTCAGACTTACGCGCATATCCATTTTCTCGGTTTGTCTAATTCGGACCCACAATACTAGAGTCTAATACCCATCTAAAATTCTGAGTAAATTATCTATAGATCAATAATATAATAATACCTGTATAATAACACTATTATACCTGTAATGTGATAATATCGGGCTCTCCGTGCGCTAATTTCCTTTGATAGCGACGTCGAAATCGAATCTAGCGTAAAAATGTATTATACTATTAATGTAATTGTTTAATATTATTAAATTGTATGTTTGAAAGAGTTTGTGACCTGTTCCATCAAGTCGACGTCATCTCGGAATTGTATAGTTTCAGTAACAACTTTTTTATGATGAATCTGTGTATCTTCTGCCGACTTTGAAGTAAGATCGCTACAACAGAATAAATTTCGTCAATCATACTTTTCAATGAGTACCTAACATAGATTATCATCTTACGGCCAGAATAGCTCACAATATGTTTTTAAACAACTATCAACTAAAATTGTACTAAAAACCGCCTGCAAATTTCAACCTCAACGTTGGAAGAGACCTGAGAAATTATAACTGGAAGTACAGACTTCTAAGAAAAACAAAATATTTAGTAAATCGGTTAATAAATTATGGAGTTCTGCAGTAACAAACATAAACAATCTTACAACTAAATTGAGAACCTCCACTCCTGCTCCATTTCGCTAGAGATTTAAACTACGAATCAATTGGCTTCTTGGCAAGGACACAAATAGGATAATTGGCATTCATATAATAAGCTCACAGTGCAAAACTTCACTTTCGTTTATTCCACTATGTTCACCTGGATCATATCACCATGGTGAACAAAGTCGACTCTTTGGATTGCTCATTTCACCCAGGAACAATAATTATTTGGCAAATGTTGTCGCATGATTTAAATAAGTATATAACTCATTTATTACTAATAACATCTGTGCCACTAACCTCACGAATAACAAAGCATCAGTGGACTCATCCCATACCCAGTGTCCGTTTTCGTACAAACCACCAAATTCAAATTCATCATCATCATCAAGCATTTTTTTAAACTTTGGTTGTAATAAAATGACAGAGGCACATAATCTAATAGATTTGTAACAACTAGATTATTGTTAGTTTGTTGTTCTGAGATTAAATGCACTTTTGAATTTTATTGTCTGTCCAGTTTGTCTTAGCCTCCTTGAAGTGAAAATTATTTCATAGCCTTAGTAACTGCTCCAAGCTAACGTCGATTGATGTTGAAAATTATCGTTTTTAGGGTTCCGTACCTCGAAATGAAAAAACGGAACCCTTATAGGATCACTTTGTTGTCCGTCCGTCTGTCAAGACCTTTTTTCTCAGAAACGCGTGGAGGTATCAAACTGAAATTTATATCAAATAGTCAAGTCTACAGTAGATTTGACTATTGGATATCCCTTGAAGCTGTGAAAAAATCAAACTTCTAAGCCAACGCAATCAAAAGATACAGCCGTTTATGCTGCAAATTTCCGCCAATTTCAAAAACTCGCAAGGGAATCAAAACCTACAGATCTTGAAATTTGGTACGAAGCAATGTCTTATAGCACAGATAAAGGAAAAATTCCGAAAACCGTACATATTTTGTTACATGATCTAAAGTTATTACCATTTTCTCATGAACGTGTAGAGGTATTAAATTGGAAATTCATATCAAATACTCAGGTCTATAATACCTTAAAGCTGTAATAAAACCAAACTTCTATGTCAACGCAATAAAAAGAAACAGCAATTTAAGTCGCACATTTTTTCTCACAACTATTCGCAAGGGAATCAAAACCTACAGGGTACTTACCACATGAGTAGATAAACGGAACAGAGACAAAGCTTCATACAATAGCGCGAATTGGTTGCACTACTACAAGCACGAGGCGCATGTGTGCGTGACCACTGGCCGCTTGTCGTGTACGCGGCGAGACTGAAAAAAACCGGTTTACGTAGGCACAGCCAGTTGACAATCTCAGGGTTATTAAGACGCACGTTGTTTGTTTTGTACGTTGCAAGTTTTAATATTTTAATGTAAAAACGTGGTATTTTATTATTAATAATGGTTGTTTATTGTACTGTGTGTTTGAATAATACTAGAAGAAATAATTAAGTCATTATAAAGATTTTTACGATGGTAACGTACAATTGGGTTTTTTAATTATACCTTATTATTTTATCGTATTTGTTGAATTGCTCGAGCAAAAATTTCGCGAATATTTTGATATTGAAATAAATATTGTCAATGTTGGCAACGAAATACTTAAACGTATTGAAGATTGTAAATTTGATATGCCTTGTGAGTGACTGTGAGTTGGATTACTTAAAAAAACTATATGTTAGATTCAGAATTTACCATACCATTAAAAAAAGCAATAAATTATTAAAAAACAAAAATTATAAAAAGAAAATTATCATAGTAAGTAATTTGTAAAGGTTTCTAACATAATAATAAAATTATTTGACAAAAGTTTTGATTAATTAGTCTTAACCTATTGTGACAACCCTACCAAAATAGGTAACAAAGGTCATTGGGCAAATAGTATGGGAGAAAAACCCACGGCAGACAGACATGAAATTATGAGTATATATCAGTAAATATCTCTAGTTTATCATGGTAAGGGTCGCTTTCTTGTGAGTTGTGGGAATTAAAAAAATAAATATTTTTAACATCATTTATTCGGCGTAATCAATGTCTATTGTGATTTTATCTAAAAATACCGCAAACATTTTGATTTCTTGTTGATGTCTAGCCGAAGATGAAAAATAAATGATACTGACACTATGCGCGCAACTGCATATGGTACGGAGGCCATGTATGCTTGAGCAGTAATAACCTTCAACAGTTTGTCTTCCTTGTCTCGCCTGGTTTATCAAAATATCTTTGTACGTAGAATTTTCGCGCTCTGACATGACGACTACCACGCTGATGGTCGCGGGTTCGATTCCCGCTCAATGCAAACATTTGTGTGCATGAACATGGATGTTTGTCATGGTCTGGGTGTTTCTATGTATAATATGTATGTATCTACAAAAACAAAGTATATATGTATGCTTATCCATTATCTAGTACCCATAGTACAAGCTTTGATTAGTTTGGGACTAGATGGTGATGTGTGTATATGGTAGAATATTATTAGAATTAGAATATTTTATTGGTTGTTTAAGGTAGCGATAGCCTAGTGGAGATACCAACGGACTGCCATGTTGAGGGTTTCGAATCCACGGCGCACACCAATGACTTTTCGAAGTTAAGTGTGTATTACATTGTTAATTATCGCTTACCCGTGCCTCGGAGAGCACGTTAAACCGTCGTCGGTCCTGGCTGTCATAAAGATCTTTGACAGTCGTTACGGGGAATCAGTAAACTGATACTGGTCCAAACCATGGAACATCGCTATGCCTTTGGGTTGCGGAGGTCAAACGGCAGTCGCTCGGTGGAAAAGTTGATATTCTGTCATACCTTGTTAGACCAGTAAGCGGCCCTCGGGCTCCAAGACGTGTGAGTCTTGGATGCAACTGGTAAGAGCATTCATGCTCTTTCATTTTATACCAAGTTCCTCAATGTCCGTGACCGGGTCGGAATACGCCCAATGGCCTTTACAAGCTCTTAAGAAGCTTTATCTCTGTTCGGTTTATTTACTCATGTGGTACTCACCGTGAACTCGGGATCTTGAAATTTGAAATCTTGATCATCATATAATAAAAAAATAATTAATAATTTTAAAGGTACTAGCCCTTCCCTTATGAATGCGTAGAGGTATTAAATTGAAATTCATATCAATACTGAAGTCTATAATATCTTTAAACTGCAACAAAATCGAACTTCTAAGCCAACTCAATCAAAAGATACAGCTGTTTCTGCCGCAAATTCTCGCAAATTTTCGAAACTCACAAGGGAATCAAAACCTACAGGGTACCTACTTCCCGTGAACTTAAAATCTTGAAATTTGGTACGAAGCAATGTCTTATAGCACAGATAAAGGGAAAATTCCGAAAGCCGTAAATTTTTAGTTACATCATATAAAAAAATATTTGTATTAATTTTAAAGTTACTACTCATTTCCTCATGACCGTGAAAAGTTATAAAATTTAAATTCATATTAAATACTTAGGGTCTATAATACCTTTAAGCTGTAACAAAATCAAACTTTTATCTCAACGCAATCAAAAGAAACAGCAATTTTACTATATTTTCAAACTCGCAACTACTGGCATGGGAATCAAAACCTACAGGGTACTTCCCGTGAACTCAGAACGTTGAAATTTGGCACGAAGCAACGTCTTAGAGCACAGGTAAAGGAAAAATTTAATTAAGTATAACCTGTGTTACTGAATTTTCAATTATATTGCCCAAGTTTAGCTTTTTCTCCATTGTCTTAAAAAATGTTATTCTCAGTGACAACATTGAGTGACTTTATGTAACCAAAATAATTGAGGCTTTGTTTAATAATTATTTAATAAATATATCAACAATAAGTTCTTATACAAAATTAAGATAAATCTCAGAAACATAACTAAGTAGATATCGATAATATTTGACAAATGGAAAATCTACTAATATAACATAAAAGTAAAACCAAACCTAGAATCAAAGAATTCATAAAGCTAGATTCTCAAAAAAAATCTTTTAGACATCAAGTTACGAATAAATCATAACATTTGACAAACATTTAAAAACTTATGTGACGTTACGGAATCTTAATACCTATATAAAATCCTTGCGTTACTTACTGACTGACAGATACGCTACAGCCGAAACTATTGGGCGCAGGAAGCTGAAATTTGGCATGTATGTTCCTTATGGACCGTACGGGTGCACTAAGAAGGGATTTCTCGAAATTCCCACGGGATCGGACAAAATGGGTAAATTTCAAAAAAATGCATACGTAGCTGCTGGCGTCCTCTAGTAAATAATAATTATGCAAAACCTTTTAGCCTGCAAGGCCAATAATTGGAAATAACTACTTAATACTTCATTCTTTATGCCTCGGCGACAGGCTTGGTTATCATATTTTTATTACTTACAACAACACACAGACTACAGACTGCCTCGTCGGTCTCGCGGCATAAATGTGCGCGTGGGATTGGGAGGTCTCGGGTTCGATTCCCGGGTCGGGCAGTGTTATTGGGTTTTTCCGTTAGGAAATTCTCAGTAGCAGCACGGAGTCTGGTAATGTGCCCGGTACGGCAATAGGCTCGACCCTTATTACGTGGGACCTAAAAATTCATGGCGAAATGTGGGTGTAATATTACACCTCTGCCTAGCCTTTCGTAGATACATGCGTGAGTCTAGAAAAAAAAATATAACAACAACAAAACTGTGCATAACTAAAAAAAGCATTTATACTTCAGCAGCTACCTAGGCACTATGCCTGCAAAACTGAAAGGTCGTCTAGTACAAAATATTTTTTAAAGATCCTAATTCATCGTCATCATATTAAATCGAATTATATCGAATTGTCAAAATATTATATCATATTATATCGAATTGTCAAAATATTAGCTTTTTCACGGAGCGACTATCGTCTGACCTCCGCAACCTAAAAGAATAGCGATATTCCATGGCTCAGAGTTCACGCCAGTGTCAGTATATTCGAGGGTACTGACTCGCCGTAACGACTGTCACAGATCTTCATGACAGCCAGTATAACAAATTATAATACAAATTAAACTAAAGTACAATTACAATTTGACTACTACATCATAATTTAATATGAGGTACACTAGGCCTAGCATCGTTAGCTAATTATACCTATTACTTATTTGCCTAGGAGCCTTTTCAGTCTATTCAACCAACGACGACGCTGGATGTCATTCACTGGTAGCACAGTGTCCGTCTCATCAGGAAACGTCGGGGGCACGTATATACTGTCAAACAAGAAACACATGATTACAAACAAAACTACACAAGCACATAGTCTTTTAAATTACGCACTTCAATAATAAATAACACTTTAACAGCCGATCACGTACTGGGTACGGGTGGATGGGATTGTCTCAGGACGCTGATCATGTGCTCAATACGGCGTCGACTTTCTTAGCGTTTGTTTTTAAATGACGTCCGTGATACGTGATTTGCGTGTAAGCCCGGTGTACAAACTCTTTAGCTACTCACACATGTATGATTCACCCATGGGAGGTGCGGGGTGTGTCGCATAGTCCACAGATCACTAGTCTCCCACGCCGCTAACGCGAAAGTACGTGCACGAATTTTGGCGCGAAATGGCAACCTCTCGGCGTATTTATCAATTGCAATCACAGGTTAATATTGTCGATACATTGATCCCTGCTTCAAAATATTTCATCACGTAAGAATTATACCGATCAAAAAAAATATATTCCATGAAAATGATAAAAAATGTACATGTTCGAGTTTTTATTTTTTTCACTTTCAGCCTATTATCATGTAAGATTTTCAAATAAAGATATATAATTTATAAATGTTTTTCATTCCTATCCTAAAAATATAAAAGACCAAAGACATAAAAAATTATGGATGTATGTCAAATAGTTTCTTTATAAGGCTTACAATATCGGCAAAAATCGCCGGCGTACCAGGAAAGGCGCGCTTTAAAATAGTCGGCTGTTAAAGTGTTAAAAATGTATGCCCATAAAACATAGCCGTAAGTAAAATTCAATTTTAGGAAATCGTAGAAATATCCCTTTTATTGCCGGATATTGTCATAATGATAATGAACATAGTGGCTCTATGCTATTAGGTACATAATAATCAAACAAGTTTTGAAATTATTCTTGATAAATAGTGACGGAAAATATTAACCTGCATGTCTGAGAGTTTTCTTCTCCCTAATGACTTTGGAAACATGCGAAGTCTGCACACCCGCACTTAGAGTGGTGAAGTGTGGAATATGGCCTTATTTTCTCATGGTGAGAAGCGGCCCGTACAGTTTATAAACAGGGTGGATATTTTATGTTGCAATATAAATATTAAAATGTGCTAACTCTCTGCTGTCCTTCGGTGGCAGAATGATTTCAAGATACAACCGGCGAGAAACCAAAGTACTCTTCCTCATTGATGAAACTCGCTGTTCACTGGATCGCTTGGAGGCCGGTTCTGAATGAGCGAATCGCGACGAGCTACGTGAAAAATAAGTAGGTATACGGTGGTCAAAGAATTTTTCTAAAGCCTGCGCAGCTTTTGCAATAATCTCTTGTTTTTTGTGTACTTGTACAATGTGTACTGCCGGACAAAATCAATGTGTTTTCGTAAATATCCAACAAGAATTAAGATGTATTTAACTTAACTTAAAAATATAAAGTAATTGAACTTCAATAATAAATTAAAGAATAAATTATACTTGAGCTGTTTGACTCTACTTCCTACATTGATGAAACCCCAATTTTTGTTCCATAATCTGTACATATAAAATTCTTGTGTTATTGAATGACTGACAGACAAGCTACAGTAAAAAATATTAGGCGCAAAAAGTTTAAATTTTCCATGTAGGTATATTTCTTGGGGAACGTCGGGAAGCACTAACGACCTGGTCACGAGATCGGTCTAAGCGGCGAGCGGTGCGGCAGGTGCGATGTACATGGCGCGTTTACTCTGAGGCGACATCGATCCCGCGGCGTAGAAAAGCGCGCCATCTACATCGAAATCGCTCGCTCCTGCCACGCCGCTCGCCGCTTAGACCGATCTCGTGACCAGGCCGTAAGAAGGGATCACCCGAATTTATCATGGGATCGGGCAGCAACAGTTAATAAAAATGTGTGGGCGTAGCTGCGGCCGTCCTCTAGTATAATATAAAGAATGCTCAAAACACAGATTCTGCAATGAAATCGCCACATCCTTTGACTGTATAACTACGAGTATAACTATAAAATAACTTTATCAGAAAGCTACTAACATAGATGCCTTAGACTTCTCTACAACTTGCGGTAGTGGCTTTAGCATGGTGTCAAACTTGTTCCGAAGCATGCCGATGATGCCCAGTGTCACGTTTGACTCCTTTAACTGATCTTCCTTTGCAGCTACTGCTTGCCTAATGTAGGTCAGTCGTCTCGACATTCTTCAAAAATATAACCAAATGCATTGGAAAGCAATCTTACTCTAACGTACGTTATAATTACGTAGATATACTTAGACGTTTCTAGTGTATCTTTTCTCTTAAAGAATATAAATATTAAATGTAATATAATTATTGACAGGCAGAGAAGGCTAGTGGAGATGCTAACAGACTGCCATGAAGAGGGTGTCGGATTCAAACCCACGAGGCGAACCTCTAAATTTCCCAAGTTATCATTCTTCTTCTTCTGGGTGCATAGGGTTCCCACCAAGAACTTAGGGTCCCAAGCCAACCTCACCTGCAAGTGATGCACCTGCCGATCAAAGGGACGAGGCTCTGGCAAACAAAATGTCCCAATAAGTGGCAATAGGCTCGCCACCTATTACGTGGGATCAAAACACTGGCGAAAAGTAGGCGTTTAATATGCCTCTGCCTACCCCTTCGGGGAAACAGGCGTGAGTCTATGTATGTATCATTCTTCTAGATTTATCCCAGCTGCGGCTCGCGGTCTGCTTACTAGTCTAACCGATTTGACTAAAGATTAGCTTTTCTGCATAGTGACTACCTGTTTGACATACGCAACCCAAATGAATAGCTACCTATATACCGAATATGAAATTCGGATTACAAACCAGAAATGCAGCTGGGGTGACCAGAATAAAGCTGGGGACAAACATTGTTATCAATAAAAATCTTTATTCCTGAAACAATAAACTAAATCTCAAAATTAAAGTGGCTCGGTCGAAGCATTTGCCAGCCAGGATGAGAAATTCTAATATTATTTAGTTATATAACAACTTACTCTTTATACTTGATGACGCCAAGCCCCATCAATCGATAATTAATTTCCCTGTGACAGAACACCTCATTCATCAGAGGTGAGTGAGTGGTGAGCTTTTTGTCGTGACGCACACAACGACCGAGCAGCACAGCACGTTCTTCTGGTGTCATTTTAGATATGTATTGCGTTTTCAAATTATGTTCCACTGCGTTAAATATTTCTGTTTTGAATAGTCGATTGGTTTCCAGTTCTGGAAAATATTACAATTTCAAGAAGAGGTCAGGCATAAGCTCCTTTCTCCCTCTACCCCTTCCTCTCAGATCCTATCTCTCTCTACCCCTTCCTCTCAGATCCTATCTCTCTCTACCCCTTCCTCTCAGATCCTATCTCTCTCTACCCCTTCCTCTCAGATCCTATCTCTCTCTACCCCTTCCTCTCAGATCCTATCTCTCTCTACCCCTTCCTCTCAGATCCTATCTCTCTCTACCCCTTCCTCTCAGATCCTATCTCTCTCTACCACTTCCTCTCAGATCCTATCTCTCTCCACCCCTTCCTCTCAGATCCTATAGACTGTCGTTTCTTTGATGGTCCCATGTGGTGATATTTCTTGGTATCTGCACCACCTGCAAAAAAAAATAACGCCTCAAAATTTATGTCGAACAAATAAATGTATAGGCAATTGTAATTGTGATATCTACTAACCAATCAACATCACACAATATTCTTTAGCCACTAAGATTCGTAGATCTGACAAGTTGTCGCGATACTCGCGCTCCAATATCTCACAATCTGGCGTTCTCACTTTAGTTTCTAACTCCAACATTCTTTCCATTTCATCAGCTATCTAAAAAACTTTGTGTTATATAAAAATATGTCTTTATTGTTTGGGTTCATCATGTTTAAGAAACACGTTTGAACCTCACGAGCGTGGCTCGAACACGCTGTTAGATGAAATTAGATTTAATTGACGCCGTCGATATTAGACAGACCAATGGCCAATTTCATAAGAAATATATCTGATCGTCTACCCTGGTCCAATGAAATCCGATTTGGTAGAAATTGTGTTTTCCGCCCAGGAAAAGTTTTCAGAGAGATTCGGCTGTACTGAATCAGCCATTTATTCACATGAGATGGTATTACAAGTTGTTACATAATAATTAAAGGTACAAGACATCTCACCTGCAATAGGCATGTGAAAATTTAAATATTTAAATTATTTTCTTATAATAACAAATAGACCACACACACATACATATACCTTAATCAATAAGCATACATACATAGACTCACGCCTGTTTTCCGGAGGGGTAGGCAGAGTCTATGGATAATAAGATATAATAATATAGTAGGATACAATAAGCATACATATAATATTAATTTATATTTATTTGTAATTTAGGTACTCGTTAATGGTGTAAAAACAGTTTTCAATTAACCAAGCCATTAATTTTAGTTTTAATTGGGCTATATGAAGTTCCCTGAAAACACGTGGTATATGATTATATATCTACTTTTATGAACATCATGTAACAATTATTTTAATGATATGTGCTTCTACATGCTATCATTTTCAATTTAGTAGGGTATTTTGAATGGAACCTACAAATTTCCCGCTTTCTGCTAAACATGTGTGCATGGGTTCTCACAAACATTCCTATTTCTATGATGTCCATTGATACCAAAGTCAAAATACCAAGACACTTTAAAAGTGGTCTGCATGACTCAAAATTCCCTTCTCCACATATCGCTCTAACGCACTTTTTTTGCATAATAAACGCTCTACTAATGTGAGTTGAGTTAGGTACTCCATCACAGCAGACCGTACCTCAAAAGAGAACCCACATGACCATGGTAGGCTGTAAGAGTTGCTGCTTCATTAGTGGTTCTCTTTAATTCTCTTAGAGCATAATTAAACCTACTAATTCTTTTGCATACTGAGTCTATATGTATTTTCCAGTTACAATGTTCGTCTTAAGTCATCATCATCATCATCAGCCTTTAGCAGTCCACTGCTGGACTAGGCTTCTCATTTGAAAGGAGGAATTGAACAAACCTAGTATACCACGCTGGCCAAACGGATTGGTATAGGGTTTGTATCAAGTTTTCCTTTTCTTACAGTGTTGTTCTCTGCATAATATGCTCCCTCTGTCGGCTCTTACGACACCCATGGGATGATATGGGGTGGTGACAATCCGTATTCTTAATCCGTCACCACACGGACAAAGTCTAAAGTAAGTCCAATAAATTTTATATTATCAACTTTATTATTATTTTTTTCGTCAAGTGTAATGTTAATTTGTACCGGTTTTGTCTGTACTTCGAGAAATGTATGTAGTGGGTTTTGGTGATGTTTATTTTAATTTTTTTGTTTGAGAGACATTTCAAAATATGAATCAATGTCATACGAACTGTGATTTCGTGACCATCGGTCTTGATTTGAGGCACGATTACTTACACCTCATCGGCAAAACAACAAGTGACATCGAATTTTATCACTATCTTTACAATTATCAATACCAGAAAGCTAAAATCGTCAAAATATTCCCGGCTGTAATATGTAACAGTGCACGTAACATTTTCGCCAGAATAAGACCACAGACCCGAAGAGGAACTGTGAGCATTTAAGCTTGCAGATTCTTGGTAAGAATAAGCTTCTAGAGTTATATCGTGAAAATCAAACGTGACCACGAGACAATTGGTTATATTTACCGAATGACTAAAGCAGCGATAGCCGAGTGGAGAAACCGACAGACTGCTACGCAGAGGGTCTCGGGTTTGAATCCACGGCACGCACCAATGACGTTTCGGAGTTAGGTGCGTAAAAACTTAATTATCGGTGAAGGGATTTCCTTCCTATCGTGCAGAAACGTGCATGTCTGAGATTTCTCCATAATGTTCTTGAAATACATGTGAAGCCTGCCAACCTGCCTTACCCTTCTCATACTGAGAAGAGGCTAGTGCCCAGCAGTTGGACAGTATTGTATGGGGCTGATGATAAGCGAATGACCTAGTCCTATGTAGATATTACGAACTATAGCTAGTAGCTACTTTGACGTACGACAATTTATACCAACCTGTAAGTAGTAAAAGGTACACAGGATCAATGCTCTGATAAATCTGTCCGTTGTTGGCAAATGCAACATGTTAATAAGCATAGGACTTAGGATGTTCACGGGGGCCGTATATATTGCTATATCTCTTACATCCTGAAAACCACAAACTGATTATTTCCATACGGTACGAAAAAAATGGTTTATTTTTACCAGCAAGAGCAACAATCAATCCACAGTACGGGTTTGTGTTGGTTAGTGTACGTTTAGGATTGCTGATCATACCACTAGTACCGTAGTAGTACCTCAAATAAATGCCACCTAAAAAGCAGTAAATAAGTACAACTGAATAAAGACCCATGACACTAAGGGCCAATGCAAACCACGTTTTTTAAACGCGCCGTCGACGCGCGTTTGTAGCGATACAGACGCGATACACACGCAAGTCAGACGCAGCCTGTAGACCTTTGCACACCTGTATAAATTCAAACGCGCGTGTGTAGCGATACAGATGCGCTGCACACGCGCGTGTGTAGCGATACAGACGCTCTCAGATTATAGAACAAGAATCAGATGGAGCGCGCGAAACAGTTGCGTGAGGCCACTAAAGCAAATACAAATTGAAAAGCGAATACAAATCCGGCTCAGTGCGAAACGAAGCATCGTACAGTTCACGCGCCACTATCAACTCAACTTTTAAATTCATAAAATGCCGTCATGCGTTTTTAAACATTGTAAAAGTTGTTTCCAAAAGCAAAAAAAAGATAGATTATCTTTTCACAGTTATCTATGGATTATTTGACTGTTTCATAATTTAATTTCGATAAAATTCGTATTTCTGCAAAAAATGTGTAAGTGTTGCCAGTTTACGTCGACGCCGTTTTCCCTGTATTATGGAAAATGCACTTGTCAGTTGATTTATGTAATAATTATGTAATAAGAATTATTATTAGAATACATACAAACATACATAGTCTCACGCCTATAACGCCGAAGAGGTAGGCAGAGGTGTATTTCTACACCCACTTTTCGCCAGATATACTTTAGTCCCACTCCCACGTAATAAGGGGCGAGCCTATTGGCGTACCGGGCACATTTCCAGACTCCGTGCTGCTACTGAGAATTTCGTGACAGAATAACCCAATAACACTGCCCGACCCAGGAATCGAACCTCCCGATCCCACGCGCACATTTATGCCGCGAGACCAACGAGGCAGTCGAGGGTTTGATGTCGAGTTTTCCGTCTCTACGCAAAGATGGTATTTGCATCGTGTTATCCCTTAGTCGCCTCTTACGACACCCACGGGAAGATAGGGGGTGGTGACACTTGTATTCTATGCCGTCAATCACACGGCGTAGAATTGTCATGTTAATGAAAAATATAATAACATATTATAAAAGTATATTTTAGATATATCTTTATTAGCAAATATTGTTATAGGCTTTCCAATATGTATACATTGTTTTGGGTTCGATCCCTATACGATCTATATATTCATGTACTTAATGTGTAGAAACAGAAATAACTGATTGCAGGCATTCATTTTTTCAATAGCTTACGTTGTCCCACTCTTGGGCAAAGGCTGCCCCCAAATCTTTCCAGGTATGCTTGTCGCACGAAATCTCAAGCCAGCTCTTGTGGTAGGCGTCTAGGTCATTTCGCCACCTGTTTCGTGGCTGACCTCAGTGACGTCGTCTATCCTCTGGTACCCACAGTGTTGATACTCTTGCCCAACGAGCCCCGTACATACGGCTGACGCTGTCCGCCCAGTTCCATTTGAGACTGGCAGCCTTTCTTCCCACGTCTTTGATGCCTGTTCTAGAACGCAGCTCGGTGTTCCGTATCCTATCTTTAAGTTTAAGATCCAGGATGCAGCGCTCTATGGCTCTTTTTCAGACCTCTGTGAAGCTGGGTAGGTGACCCAGCTTCGCAGAGAACCGTACGTTGGAATGGTCAGAATAAACAATCATATCCATGAGTTTGCGCTTCTAATATTTAATTTTTTTTATTAGTAAAATTAGTGTTGTCTACAAATCATAATATTTATACCTTATTGTGTACTTGGCAAAATTTTGCCGGTTTATGAATACCTTTACAAAGGTGAGAGAATTGATCTATATTCACCTGTACAGTGTACGTCGCTTTCATTAAAGTTCACTGGCTCCGGTGCATGAATATTATATACGTAATGAAATCTATTGCAGTTATGCAGTAAATTATTCAAGACTGCAAACTAATGTCAGTATATAACTTCCATAAAAACATTACAAAACTATGTGCACAATAGTGGGAGATTGGGTGACGGATTAAGAATACGGAATGTCACCACCCCATATCATCCTATGGGTGTCGTAAGAGCCGACAGAGGGAGCATATTAGGCAGAGAACAGCACTGTAAGAGAAGGAGAACTTGATACAAACCCTACACCAACCCGTTTGGCCAGCGTGGTATAGTAGGCCAATTCCTCCTTTCAAAGGAGAGGCTTAGTCCAGGTGGGCTGTTAAAGGCTGATGATGATGAGTGGGAGATTATTCATAATCTGGCAACTTTAAACGCACATAGACGCTCGTGTCCGTACAGTGCAGTCGCCAAATGTCACGCACACATAGCTGTCAACGTGCCTCACTTTGATGAATGCGCTCCATCTGCCTTTTGTTCTAATAATCTGAGCAAACGCTATACTAACGCGCCGGTGCGGCGCGTTTGTATCGATACAAACGACAACAAACTGCTCTGTTGGAAAAAAGCGCGCCGTCGACGCGCTTTTTTGAAACACGCGTCGACGGCGAGTTCAAAAAACGTGGTTTGCATAGGCCCTAAGATGATCTTTGGTATGCCAATCTTAATGATAACATTAAAGAGGTGTTGTTGGTAGGCCTAGGAGTAGTCTAGGAGACTAAAGAGTAATTTGATATGGAGTTCACTCAAAAATGATATAACATTCTGGAGGTACACCATTATTTTGACAGCCGGTTGGCGAAGCGGGAGTGTAAGCAACTGGTACGCCGAAGGTCGCGGGTTCGATTCCCGCTCAAGTCAAACATTTGTGTGCATGAACGTGGATGTTTGTCTTGGTCTGGGTGCTTCTATATACGTATAATATGTATGTATATACAAAAAAAGTATATATGTATGTTTATCCATTATCTAGTACCCATAGTACAACTCTGCTTAGTTTGGGACGAGATGGTGTTGAATGAATGTAGTTAGAATATTATATTATTATTCAACTCAATCTCTTGCAGTAGTATGTACACACGCCTACACGTTAAGGTAGACACTGATGTACCGTTCTTAAGGCAAGGGAAATAAATATTAAAATCGTACGGCAACTGTCTAGCCACTAGAATCTGCTCACCTCTTTACCCTCGTGGATGTCGGTCATCAAGAAGGTAACATACGTGTCATTGTGAGATATAAAAATCTACATAACAGCATGCTATAGCAACTTAAAACGTACAGTATGCAAATCAATGCTGATAAATGTAGTTGTTAAAGCCATATGTAGCCCCATGCTGGTACAATCTACTGATTTTGCAATTTTTTCAGATGAATTTAATGTATACACGTGGTACTTACGCAGTTATGTCATCATCATCGCCCTAGCGTTATCCCGGTTGTATCCAAGAGTTACAGGCTTGGAGCACAAGATCCGCTTACTGATCTTACCAGATACGACAGTATATCAAGTTTTCCACAGAGCGACTGCCGTCTGACCTCCGCAACCCAAAGGGATAGTGATATTCCATGGTTATACCGGTATCAGTTTATTTGAGGATACTGACTCCCCGTAACGACTGTCAAAGATCTTCATAACATCCGGAACCGACGGTTTAACGTGCTCTCCAAGGCACGGGTTAAGCGATAATTAACAATTTAATACCCTTTTAACTTCGAAAAGTCAGTGGTGCGTGCCTTGGATTCGAACACGATACCCTCTGCATGACAGTCCGTTGGTATCTCCACTAGGCTATCGCTGTCTCTCTACTTACGCAGTTATGTGTCGTACCTAAAATACCTGTTGGTCACATAATACGCAAAAGAAATATAATATATCACCTGCAAAGTTATAACGTCGGCCTCTCCAGGTGGTGTTTTCCTTTGATAGCGGCGTCGGAATCGAATCTAATAAATAAAACAATGATTAAAATCTATAATATCCTAAGTAAAATATATACAATTAACGTGGCTTGCCTTGCCTTAAGTAATAAGTCGGCAAATTTAAGCAACTCTTGCCATTTGGCTAGGTGACCGCGTATGGCATTTGAATCAGTGCAGTACAGCCCTTCACAAGCCACGTAAAGCTGGCAGTCACGGTTCTTTCCTCAAGACAAGAACCGTAAGGCTTTCGGGCGGTCTGAAAACTCCAACACCAGAGTTGGCCATACACTCACAAGAAAAAAAGAAACATTTATTCACCGACCTGCACCTGTAGGAGCTTTGGTAAGTATTTGCACAGTTTCTACTGGTTTTGGAGGCAGATCGCTATAACAATATATTTTAAATATTATTTTAACTGATAAACAATTACTTTGGTAAACCTTATTTTAGTCGCAGCAATGGTTTTAAGGAATAGTGCAATACAACAAATGAATTGCTATATTCCTAAAAACCATTGCTAATATGACCATTACTTGAGATTATTGTCATGTGATAATAATTCCAAGCAATGGTCATACAAGTAAGCCTGTAAATAGTAGTAACGACTAAAGAAAAATACAGTAATGTCTATGAGAGCCAGCATAGGCAGGATTTAGCAGGAACGCGTGGAATAGCCCGACAATTACCCCACAAAGTTAATTATATGTGAGTACATGTTAATACACTATACAACTAACTAACTCAATAGGCGCAGTAGGCTCAATCGTTGCCCATCGCTCCTGAGGATGCCTCGTGCAGAGGCGAAAAACGTGTCGAAGAATAGTCGGCGCTTACAGCGAGATACTGCAAGTCAGGTATCTTCTTTGAACCATACCATTCCTATATCCCTTATCCTTTTAGAGGCGTTCGGTAGTATTGTCAACCTTTTTCTATTGCAATATTGGGGTGGTCAATCCGACGGTGCGTGGTGGGTTCCTCTTTCCTTCCATTAGATTACAATGGAGTTCCGCCAAGTAACGCCTGATTCAATCAACTAGAAACTCGTTTTTATATTAAGTAAGAAACTCGTTTTTCTGCGTCCAAAGAGACAGAAAAGGTGATCACTTACCTCACGAATAATAGAGCACCCGTATTTTCATCCCAAACCCAGTGCCCATTCTCTTATAAACCAGCAAATACCCCCTCATCGTCATCATTAACCATATTTTATTAGACTGTCTATTTATCTAAATAAGAATAATCTTATTTTGAACTTTAACTATTTTCTAAATACAGAATCCTGAAAAATCAAATCTGAGAATAAAGCATAAATGGAAGAAATCTGAGAATAAAGCATGGCTTGCCTTGCCTTATGTAATAAGTCGGAAAATTTAAGCAACTCTTGCCATTTGGCTAGGTGACCGCGTATGGCATTTGCATCAGTGCAGTACAGCCCTTCACAAGCCACGTAAAGCTGGCAGTCACGGTTCTTTCCTCAAGACAAGAACCGTAAGGCTTTCGGGCGGTGCAAAAATCAATAGTGCAATACAACAAATTAATTGCTCTATTCCTAAAAACCATTGCTAATATGACCATTGCTTGAGATTATTGTCATGTGATAATAATTCCAAGCAATGGTCATACAAGTAAGCCTGTAAATAGTAGTAACGACTAAAGAAATATTCAGTAATGTCTATGAGAGCCAGCATAGGCAGGATTTAGCAGGAACGCGTGGAATAGCCCGACAATTACCGGTGTAACGCCGAACCATTTTTTTGGTCCTTCGAGCCGAATTCATTTGTGTTTTAAACGTAACCTCTCGCATATCTCGCTCGCAGTTATAGCACCTAGCTATACTCCTAATGCATTTACATAACAGTCACATGGTTATTTCCGCACGCATCAGTAGGTAATATACTTTTATGTAGCTACCTACTTACCCAATTATTATTTCTGGAACTATCATAGTTGTCTTGTAAATCTCATATTTCAAGCATCTTTTAATTCCACCGCCTTAAAGTGTTGCCTACTTAGGTAAAATAATAGGTACTTTAGGTATTCTTATTTTGATTCGGTCTCATTAGCTTATACTTACGTAAGCATGGCACAACAAAAGAAGCCACGCGTGTCGGAAGACAGAGAGCTGACAATCTTAGAAGAAAAACGTAATATTTTATTTGAGCGTATTCAAAACATTTACGAGCGCTTTAAAACCGCCGCCGCTTCTGATATTGATAGGGAGTCATTTCTCAGTTATTGTATGACAGTAGATAGTATTCGAACAGATTTTCATAAGTTGTTAGACGATTATAACGCAAGATTGCTTTCTACTAATCCTGATGAAAAACCGAATTATCAGGCGTACACCTCATTCGAAGATCTTTATTGTATCATTAAGCGTATACAATCACAATTAGAGGGTAAATATTCGGCACAGCCCGTTTCAGCGGCTCGCACGCCGAGATTACCGCCAATCAAGATTATGTCGTTTGACGGAGATATACGAAATTGGCCGTTATTCTACTAAACTGTCACCGAAGGCCCAGTCCGTATTTGCAGGTGTCACGCACAGTGCTGAGAATTATCAGGTTATATTTCAGTCACTACTTGATAGATATCAAGATACTCGTGTTCTGGCGTCTACCTACTTTGATCAAGCTTTAAATCTTAAACTGTCCGGTGCCGCGTCTGTCTCGAATTTCCAGCTGTTTATAGACAACTTTGTTCCCACGGTTAATTCTCTTAGAAAAAAAAAATTAGAAAAGATCTTTCCGACTTTATGTTGCTTCAACTCGCTTTAAAAAAGTTTGACACTGAAACAATTCGTCCTTTCGAAATTACTGAACGTAATCATAAAATACCAACACTAGATAGTTTTATTTCGTTCATCAAAGATCAGTGTCGAATATTTCATAATACGCAGTCTAGTTCATCTAGCTCGTCTAATAATAACAATAGCAAACAAAGGTCGAATAAAGCGTGAAATAGTAATAATAACTCGGTCCCTAATCCGCAATCTTACGTAACATGCTCGGAATCTAATAATAATAATTCACAGAAATGTCTGTGCAGTAATATAGTGCACGACCATTTCTACAAGTGTCCCGCCTTTAATGGTTTAAATCCGACTGCTTGTTTCAAGTGCGTGAAAGATAACAAAGCATGCATTAATTGCTTAAGTATAAAGCATAAAACGAGTGATTTTTCTAGTAAGACGAGATGTCGTTCATGTAATCAGCGACACCACTCATTGTTGCACTTCGATAAAGGTAGTCCGTTGTCAAGCCAAGCCGCTAACCTTGACACACTTACGTCGCAAGTGCAGGCCACGATAACTGCTCCTTCCACGACTCAGAACGAAATGTCGTTGTGTACGACATCCATTGCGCAGGCGACGCGCACGCGCGGACGGCCCTCACGCATCTATAATGATCAGCGTGGGGCCAAGCCGCAGTGTATGGCGTCCAAGACGGTTCTGTTAGCGACAGCGCAAGTTATCGTTTATGATATTAATGGATCGCCGCACGTGGTACGTTGTCTGCTCGATAGCGCATCTCAGAGCAATTTCATAACTTTTGATTGTTTCAAACGCCTCGGATTGTGGAATAATTTAAAAAATACTAACTTAGTAGTCAAAGGGATCGGGGGTTCAGAAAAACATTGCAAGGGTTCCGTAGATGTTAAAATACATTCGCGTTTTGATAGGAATATTAACTTTAACATTTCTTCGCTGATCGTGGAGCGTATCACGGACGCATTGCCGAACGCTAATGTAGACGTAGCATTACTCACTCACCTCGAGTCATTGCCGCTGGCAGACTCGGAGTTTGAGAATCCGGCAGACATAGATGTTTTGATCGGAGCTGCAATATTCCCGCACTTGCTACTAACTAAAGTGGTACGTAGTGAGCAATATAACTTACCGCCCGCTATTGAGACGGTATTTGGGTATGTGATTATGAGTACCGTACCTACGTTTTTTTTTTTTTTTGGTTCACAAATCGAGCGATACAATAAAGATATAACTTAACAAGCGTTTTATGAAGTAAAATCATGCACATATGCTAGGCTCTAAAATAGTGAACACAGCATGCGTACTAAATATTACATAATCATAATGTTCCATTAACACATACCTATCTGATCACTCTCAAATAAAAACATGTGTGGAATGCATAACTCAAAGTAGCTAATATTTTGAAATTACAAAAACAATATTTAAAATACAACAATATATATATATATATATAATATAAAATCGCTAATTATAGGTACAATACGCTCTATTCTGAAAACAGCTTCTTTATACTACGTTTAGCTGAGAGTAGCGTACCGGAGAAAATTGAAAATTTCAAATTGCTGTCTGATGTTATTGCAACTTAAAAACATCCGATATTTAGGCGAGTGTTGGCCTATGTTAGTTCTGCAATGTGGCAAACAAAATGTCCTTCTGTTACATAGTCTACTATTCGTGCGCGGGACAGCAATATGCACTCCCTCGAGCAGTGCGTCGCAATCAATAAAACCATGAATCAATTTATAAACATATAGAATATCTGCAGCCTTTCTTCTATGAAACAAGGTTGTCATTTTAAAATGTCTCAATCTTGTTTCATAGCTGAGAAGTGTTTTACACTTGCCACTTATAAAAGACATTTGATACAAGAAGCGTTTTTGAACTCTTTCAATTTTGCTCGAGTGAACTTCATAAGTAGGGTTCCACACAGGACTCCCATACTCCATAATACTTCTTAGGATACAGTTGTACACAGGTATAACAACATAAGGATCTCTAAAAGATTTTAATTGGCGGGATATAAAACCCGTCAAACGGGATGCTTTGTTTACCATTTCATCAATATGGTGTCGAAAATTAAGTTGACTGTCCATTATAATTCCCAGATCTCTAATATGTGGAACTTCTTCCAAAACAACATTATTTATATGGTATGTAGCAGCTATTGAATTTCTCTTTCTTGAAAATTTAATACACTTGCATTTACTTGTGTTAAGGATCATCTGACTCTCCTCACACCATTTAAAAACTATATCAATTTGCGACTGTAACTCTTTTACGTCTTGAAGACTATCGATTATCTTATATAGTTTTAAGTCGTCCGCATACATAGTAAATTTACATTTTATTTTGATTGCAAGGCTATTTATGAATATAAGAAACAATAAAGGTCCCATGTGGGAGCCTTGAGGGACTCCAGATGGTATTACATTACACCGTGATTTAAAACCTTGTACAACGACCATTTGAGTACGGTTTCGAAGATAAGTTTCACACCAACGTAATAATGTCCCATGAATTCCAGTGTTACCGATTCTAGCAAGTAAGATGTCATGGTTAATAAGGTCAAATACCTTGCTAAAATCAGTATACACTGCGTGTACTTCTTTCCCATCATCCATGGCTTCAGCTATATCGTTTACATAACACACAAGATTAGAAATTGTTGATTTTTTTGGTAGAAAACCATGTTGAGCGCAATGCAGTTGCTGTTTCACATGGCAAAAAATTTTTTTCACTACTATTGACTCGAAAACCTTGCCCAGTGATGATAGAAGTGAAATCGGTCGATAATTCGAAACGCACGATATATCACCATCCTTATGAATCGGCGTTATGCGTGCTATTTTCCAAAGACTAGGAAACTCTCCGGAGTGCAGGGATTCATTGTATATTTGTGTCAGTGGATACGCTAAGACTTTCGCGCATGCTTTTCCGACACCTTTATTAGCATCGACATCAGCAAGAGCTTTCGAAACCTCTGATTCAGATAAAGTGAAGCCAGATAACGTGGGCCAATTATCTTCGACTGTGTTATCAGAGGGTTTGCTAGACATTGTAACCCGACTGTATACTGAATTGAAGTAACGTGAGAAAAGGTCTACGATTTCTTGCCTTCCTTGTGCATGTTGGTTTTTTAAATACATATGATTTGGAAGAGAGCTGCTATTTGCTTTTAAATCTTTGATATACGACCATACATATTTTGGATTAGTACGAAGAGCTTCAGCGGCATTCTGCTTAAATTTTTTTAGACAATGACTGATCATAGTTTCACACCTACTCCTTAGCTTTTTAAATGTAATTTTATCCAATAAGTTGTTGTATTTTTTATAACGCCTATGGTACTTCACTTTTTCCCTAAGACATTTTCTTAGGGCTCTACTGTACCATACAGGAAATCTCGAGTTTTGTCTCCTTGTAGCAGGTGTAAATTTGTGTATCGATTTTTGTAATACTGAATAGAAGATTTCTAACTTTGTATTGACATCAGAGGCATCTCTCCAGACGACCTCCCATGGAACACAAGCCAGCTCCGCATTTAAAGCGTTGTAATCACATTTATAAAAGTTAAGTGACGCATCGCGGTTTGGCCTAAGATACCTGTCATTCTTAGAGATTAATATATCAATTACAATAGCCGGATGATACATGTCTATTTTACATAAAGTTTCATTTGACTGAGCAACCTTAATATGCTCTACAAAGTTTGAGAAAACTAGGTCTAAAATTCGATTATAATTATTAAAAATATGATTGCTCTGAATCATACCATGGTAATTCATCTCTTCAAGGAATTTACCTTCTATAATGTCGCCACTTGGCAGGGGCTCCACTCCTTTAATATTGTCATGCCGCCATGTAATACGAGGAAAGTTAAAGTCGCCTAATAACAGATTAAATGATTTTTTACTTATTTTATTTTGTAGAACATTGCTAAAATGTTTTAAGAAATTATTTACATATTCGCTAACAATAGGTGGTGCAAAATACACGGCGCAAATCTTAAGCTGATAGCTATTTTTACCATCATTAATTTTCAAAGCTAACCATAGCTCCTCACAATTTGATTCCCAGGCCGACATACGAGTCGTGTCAATATTTTTTTTTAACTGCTACTAATATACCACCGCCATCTTTCCTGTTGGCCAAATTAGTTGTAGCTCGGTCCCTACGAAATATGTTATACCTGTCATCCAGTATCTCATGGTCAAATACGGTTTCGTTCAACCATGATTCAATAAATACAATTATGTCGAACTCTTTGTTTAGAGCTTGCAAGTAGACATCCTCAGTTTTGGTTCTAAGACCCCTTACATTTTGATAATAAATTGAAAGATTGAATTTTACAAGAAAAAGCTATAGCGCACATGCATTCCATTTAAAACAGTGTGCAACATTACACTTATAGTAAACTAAGATTACCCTTATTAACCACTATGGATTTGGAATTAATGTTCTTACGGACTAGGATACGGCCGTCGCGAACCCACACAAATTCGTACTGTTTTTCTTTAGCCATAGCTCTTGTTGCGGCATGTAGCTGTTTATTGGCAGGTGACAAGTGTTCCGTTACATATATTGCTTGTTTCTGGCCTGCGATTCCTAGATGTCCTGAGTTAAACTTATCCTGCGGATTGTCTTTGTTGAAGTTCCTCATAGACGCCAAAATATTGTCACGAATACGCGTACTTGTAAATTTTACTACGATGGAACGAGGACGGTTTGAGTCTCGGTTCTGTTTCTGCACTCTGTGAAAACTTATAATATCCTCATCCTTAAGACCAAAAGACACTGTGTTAGCCATTTGTTTGATAAGTGTGAGTAAATTTTCGTTCCTGTGTTCAGGTACGCATTGCATTTCAATATTACAACTGCGTGACTGCTGATCTATGTATTCCAGCTTAGAGTTGATGGAGTCGATTTCTGCCCGTAGTTGGTTACTTTCTGTTTGGAGTTCATCAATAACATACATTTTTTCATTTAAAGCCTTGCTAAGATCATCGTACTGGGAGCAAACAAACGATACGCTAGATTTTAAGTCTTCGATGGAATTGTTTATACTTTTAGTTTCAGTGTTCATACTTTTTTTCAGATCTGTAAGAATTTTCGTCGTTGCTTCGTCTATTTTCTTATTTATATAATCCTTCAGTTCGTCGATCATCTCGGACTGGTTGGAGATACTTGGAGTTGGCGAGTCGCTCTTAGTCTGCTGCCTAGCTGGAGTGACTACAGCGTCTCCCCGCTTATCAGTGGTTTTGCAATCCGGGCATCTCCAAACGGACTTGGCTTGTTTCGATTCCTTGCCGTAATTGTCACTACTTATAGACAAGCATTGATAGTGATAGCATCCCGAACAGTTACTGCAAAACTTTAGCTCACTTGTTTTTACAGCCTTATTACATGATTTACACTTCATGTTCAAAGATTCGAAACTCCTTTCAAAATTGTAATAGCAACTCGCAATATACTGTTTAAAAAAGCGCCTATGAAATTTTAATAGCAAAGTGGTGATTTGTGTGTTTACTAATATTTTCTTTGTAATATGTAGGTAGGTAAATAACTTTAGAGTTCAGTTGTCAAATTTAACACTTAAGACGATGATAATTTTTCACAATAAGTTCAGTTAATTGATATTTTTACAGCAAAAAGTTTGTTAATCGCGTAATAGTCACTTATTGCCTTGCGTGCACATCGGAGTTAATCACAATCACTTGATATTTTCACCACAACAAATTATTTTTACGGAGCTAATCAAAACACGTATGTATCAACAACAGAATTTTGACAGATGACATACTTCTCAATATATTACGTCTTGCTGTTGTTCTGTTCTTCAAGAAAATAATATTGATTCTCTTCTCAAGCGATTTTGGGAGCTTGAAGAGGTTACCGCACCGCCCTCGATGAGCCGTAAGGATGTCGAGTGTGAAGAACATTTCCACGCTACCACTGTTCGTGACGATAGTGAGATATGATCACTTAAGTTACGCAGCGTCTATAATGACGTCATTCGTGACTACATAGATAAAAGTTTTTTGAGTGTAGTTGTAAACAACGAGGGCATCTCTCTTTCCTCATATTATATCCCGCATCACGGCGTAGTTCGCGAAGATAAAACCTCTACTAAACTTCGTGTGGTTTTAGATGCTAGTTGTAAGACTACATCGGGTCAGTCGATTAATGACATTTTGCATGCCGGCCCTAATCTACAGGGTGCTTTATTTAACATCATAATAAAGTTTCGTCTTTTCCAAATCGCTCTGTCAGCTGATTGCCGCCAAATGTTCCTCAATATCGGAGTTTGCGAGTCTGACCGTCGATTTCAACGGATTTTTTCCGTTTTAACAATAAGGAACCTTTATCTGTGTATCAGTTCAATCGTGTTTGTTTTGGACTCAAGTCTAGCCCATATCACGCGTTACGAGTTGTTCGCCAGTTGATCGCTGATGAAGGCTATCACTTTCCCGCCGCAGCAACTGTTGCTACTTCCACTTTGTATATGGATGACATTGCCTGTAGTGTCATATCCGCTCCGCTAGCAATCTCGCTTTGTGAAGAGCTTATTCAGCTTTTCAAGCGAGGCCAGTTTGATCTTGTCAAATGGACAAGCAACGCTAAGGAGGTTCTCGCACGCATACCAGATTCTCATAAAGCTTCTCCAGACATTGAGTTTGAGAAGTCTGTACCGCATAAAGTTCTCGGTTTACGCTGGGACAAATCCTGTGATAGTTTCCGATTTGACGTCTGACCGCCAGATGATGAGTGCACCAAACGCACTATGCTGTCCACAGTGGCTCGACTATGGGACATAATGGGTTTTGTGGTTCCCACAATTTTGTACGCCAAGCTCTTGATCAAGGAACTTTGGCTATCAAAGTGTGAGTGGGATGAAACACCCTCTGACCATATTGTCGCCGCTTGGGGCCAGTTTTGTATTGAGCTTACCGCGCTCAATCAAATTACTATTCCGCGTCATCTTGGGTTGGTAGGTGGATGTACCATCAACTTAAAAGGTTTTGCTGACGCCAGCGAGCGTGCTTACGGCGGAGTCGTATATCTGCAAGTCCGCATTGGTTCTAACTACTCGGTGCAGTTAGTTTGTGCCAAGTCTAAGGTCTCGCCTATTAAAACCATTTCGGTCGCGAGGCTGGAGTAGTGCGCGGCCCTTCTGCTATCTCAGTTGCTCCGCAAGGTTCAAGACACAGTTTTGCACCACTACCCTATTAATAAAATATACGCATTTTCTGACTCCAAAGTAGTGCTCGCTTGGATATATTCATCTTCTCACCGCTGGCAGACTTTTGTCGCCAACCGCGTTAGTAAGTTGATTGAACTTGTTCCCGCTACTTGTTTCAATCACGTCGCGGGTACTGAGAACCCCGCTGATTGCTTGTCTCGTGGAGTCACTCCACTTAATTCTCTGCATCATCCATTGTGGCATCGTGGACCCTCTTGGATTTCCCATGATCTGTCAGAGTGGCCCATGCAACCCTTTGACCACAGTGCAGAAGCCGAAGATATACCCGAACGGAAGTCTGTTTCTTATCCCGTGATTGCTGAGGTTGCGGAGTCTCCGATCTATGCACTCGCACTACGCATGTCATCGTGGTCTAAGTTACTCCGCGCCATCGTTTATTTCTGTAGATTTCTTAGGCACCTACCTAATGGGACTTTTGTATCAAGTACTGATATCAAATTCGCAGAATGTAAGGTACTACGAGCTGTACAGGCTGTTCATTTTAGTAACGACATTCAAAATTTGAAAAACAATGTACCTTGTTCTCCCGCTATCCTTAGACTCAAGCCGTTTCTCGATGAACACGGCGTCATACGCGTTGGGAGTCGTCTGTCAAATTCGGATGAACCTTATAACTACAAACATCCTTGCATTCTGCCGCGTCATGATCATGTTGTCGACCTTCTTGTTGATTTTTATCACAAGAAGCACCTCCATGCTGGTCCAGAGTTGCTTGTGTCCTTACTTAGGCATAAGTATTGGATTTTAGCCGCTCGACGAATAATTCGTCACAGAATACATAAATGTAACGTCTGTTTCAAATTTCGTCCGCGTCCGACTTTCCCTCCCATGGCAGATCTTTCTAGCCAGCGCGTCAATCAGGTTGATAAAGCGTTTACACACACCGGTTGTGATTACACAGGACCACTGCAGAATACGCCAGTGCGTGGTCGAGGTGTTAAAAGCCGTAAAGCTTGGCTATATATTTTTACATGCTTAACGACGCGCGCCACGCTCATTGAAGTTGCGACGGATTTAAGCACGGTGTCATTCCTGGCAGCCCTTAAACGATTTCTCTCACGGCACGGCCCTATACAGTGTTTGTACACGGATAACGACACTTGTTTCGTGGGCGCAAGCTCTTATTTACGCGACCTTTATAAGTTTCTCAAGGAAGAATATCGTACTCGTCTTCAGGAGGAACTTTCCATGAATCATATTGTTTCATTAAGTTTATTCCGCCAGCATCACCACATTTCGGTGGATGTTGGGCAAGCATGGTCAAAGTAATTAAAACGCATCTCTCCAAAGTTATAGGTCAACAGATCCTCTCTTACGAAGAGCTTTTAACTGTCCTTGCACAAGTCGAGGCACTGATCAACTCGCGTCCACTCACGGCATTGAGTAGTGACCCTGCAGAACCAACCGCGTTAAGCCCTGCACATTTTCTGAACACAGTGCCATTATCGTCATTTCCGGCTCCTGAAGCAGACTCTTCAAGCTTGCTCCAGAGACATACTCTGCTGAATAAACTCGTGCAGTGGTTCTGGCGGCGCTGGCGTGCGGAATATCTACACCAGCTTCAGGCTAGATCCAAGTGGAATAGTCCTGCATCCCCTATACAGGAGGGTACGTTGGTCGTTCTAATACATGATAATGCTCCGCCGTTTTCATGGCCGTTAGCCATCGTAGAGAAACTGCATACTTCCAAGGACGGTACAACCCGCGTTGTTACCGTGAAAACCGCGAAGGGGAGCTAAAAACGTGCGCCCTGTTGTACGTCTCTGTCCGCTTCCAATTCAGTGAGATCTAGCCTGAAGTTGGATCTACCTCTTAGTTTAGTATTTAATTTGTAGTTTTCGCTATTATTGCGTTTGTAATTTTCTAAAGTTAATTTAGATTAATTTTATTATCATATCGCTGTCTTAGCCTATTGATGGGTTATGCGGTAGTACACCCAACATAGCTAAGTTCAATTTTATTTATTTTTTAAAGGCAACCCTTTAGGGCCGGGGGGATATGGTAGCGCCATCTACCTTTCTATCGAGAATTAATTACATCAACGTCAATCGTTCCACGCTTGCCCGTCCAATGCGAGCGATCCTTTGTCTCCTTCGCTCCCCTCCCAAGGCACGCCTACAGAACAGTCTAGAATAATCCGTGTCGCGACAAACGCATGTACCGCACCGCCTATTTTTAACGCTCCCGGGATATACAACGAGAACTAAACTACGCGCGAGTGTGGTGGAGTGATTTGGTGCAGCTTCAGGATTCCCGAAGACACCAGGAGGCTGCCATTTGAGAAGAAGAGGACTGATTTGCAAGGTAGGTGTGCCCTCATCCTTCCGCCTCCTACTATATCTCCAATTCCACTCCCTCTCCTATCCTAGGTGATCAGAACCCATCCCTATACAGTCCACAATATTAATATTTTTTCCAAATCGCCTAGGAACATACCAGTTTCGGTGTAACGCCGAACCAGGTGGTTATACCTACTTATTACTGGGCCGGTAAGCCTGCGACCTAAAAAGTTTCCAGCGGCGTCGGGTTTGCAATAAAAAACACGCTCGCCAAAACACTCATAGAGAAACCCAAAGAAGTCAATGTTAGACTTATGACACTCCGTATCCTATTGGCAACAGGCAAATATTTACATCTCGTGAGGGCATATGCTCCCACCCTTACATCAGCAGAAGAAGGAAAGTCAAAATTTTATAATGTCCTCCACTCAGTCTTAGCTACTATTTCTACCAAGGATAAGCTACCGTGTCTTAGGTCATCTTGGTATTGGTAAATGTAATTATAATGGTCATATACTACTCACGCTTTGCGCTGAATTTAACCTTAATATCACCAATACCTTCTTCAGGCTTCCAAATAATATAAAACATCTTGGATGCACCCCCGGTCTAAGCATTGGCAGTTGTTAGATTATAGTACGTAGAATTTTAGATAAGATTATACAGGGTGTCACAAGACCCATCACCAAGCCGAAGTCTACTCGTTGTGGACATCATACCAAGTCATACTAAACTAAAATAATACCTGGCTAACGATTTGTTTTTTGAGTTTTCACATTTTTTTATCTGCAATTAAAAGCGCGCGCGTGCAATGCTCGAAATACCTACTTATCCATGGGGTTATAGGACATCTAAAGAACATATTGGCGGGGTAAATGCATCGATTTTGTACCTAATTAGAAAAACTCCATACTAACTTTGAGCCTCAAGATCTCCTGAACCAGTAATTTCCCAGGTATGGTGCCGAATTAAAAAATGTTTGTACTGATTGGTACAACATGGGATTTCAGTTTTCGTTAAGGGTCTTTTTACATCCTGTATTATAGTACGTAGAAAAGACATAAAAGACGTCCTAATCACAAGGTCAATGCGAGGTGCCGAGGGCTGGACTGATCATAGACTTATACGGTCTAAATGATACTCACATATAAACCACCACGTAGAGCCAGTCATAAAGTCCCAGCAAAGCTAGCTACGAGCGGTCTTATCACTTGCAAGAATATAAGACAAGAACTGGATACTCAGTTTAAAAATGAAATTCACCAACGAGAAGAGGCGTCGATTGATGAACAATAGCATACCTACTTATTCCAGCACTCTGTAATGTTGCTAAAAAAGTTCTCGGTAAGCCACAAAGGAAGCAGCAAGATTAGTTTGATGAAAGCGACGAAAAATTGCGATTACTTTTCGAAAATGCAAGAAAATGATGAAGATGTGCTAATGTTGAGAAGCGCAGGATCATCAATCAAGAATTGGAAGCAAAAACTTACGCGTTGTGTATGGACCTAAAAAAGGTTAGAAGCACCTGTGTATACACGTGATGGCTCTCAAAAGTTATCAGACCCAGACAAGGTTCTGCAGGCCCAGGCAAGGCAGAACACTTCTCCGAGGTGTTAAATCCGCCAAATCAAGGGGCTGACCTCAACTACATTAGATCTTAAGAGGCCTTACCTACCGCACCAGAACTTGATGAGTGTCCAACTAATGAAGAATTCAATTGCTCAGTCCAAAATTTTAAAAATAATAAAACACCCGGGTTAGGTAGACTGCCCGCAAAAATATACAAATACGGGCCTAGTATAAACACCAAATTATTTGAGATAATTCTACAAATAAGGAAAAATGTATCCATATGCAAACTGTACAAAGGCAAAGGCTATCGCTCAGACTGCGGTTCGTATAGAGGAATATCTTTGCTTAGTGTTGCCGGTAAGGAATTATCCCACATTATCAAAAGTCGCCTCAACTCTCTAGCCGAAAGAATCTTACCTGAGACACAATGTGGTTTCCGGCCCAACAGAGAATGGAATCTTTGTATTGAAACAAATTCAGGAAAAGTGCCTAGATCAACACCATGACCTCTATATGTGCTTTGTTGATTTAGAGAAAGCCTTTGACCAAGTCCCTAGAAATGCACTGTGGTTGATTCTGCAGAAGGTTGGATGTCCCGAAAAGTTTATCGAACTTATCCGCCAATTCCATGATGGCTTGATGGCTTGCGTTCAGCATGAAAACAACTTTATTACGGATTACTTTTCGGTGACTAGTGGCGTAAAACAAGGATATTATGTTATGGCTCCCACACTCTTTGCCATATATTTTACTGCCGTGATGAATGACGCTCTTCAGAATTGCAACGATCAGATTGCTCTAAATGTCCGTTCTGATAGAAGTGTATTTGATCTCTCGCGATTTCGAGCTAAGCGGCAAGTTAAGGAGCTGTAGATATTAGAAATCCTGTATGCTGATGACGTATGTCTTATGGCTGACTCAATGAAAAATCTGCAGACCATCTGGATACCTCGTGTCGAAAATTTGGCCTAGTGATAAGTATATCAAAGACCCAGATAGTAAAACAACCCGCTCGAGGTTTACCTGCACACGTTATTCCTCTTAAACTGGGCATACAGGAACTAAGGGAAGTATCATCTTTTCGTTACCTGGGATGCGCAATCCGTAAAGACAATCGGCTGGAGATTGAGATAGCCTCAAGAATCGCAAGAGCAGCTGCAGCTTTCGGCGCTCTGAGCCGCAGAGTTTGGAACTCACATGAGCTACACCTGAAGACCAAACTGTTTGTTTGTAGAGCAATTATCATTCACATTTTATTATACGCCTCAAAAATATGGGTTCTTTACAAAACTGACATCAAAGAAAGAAAGAAAATATATTTATTCTGCTTCCCACATTTACAAAATAAAAAATAGAAGAAATAAAACATAAAAAATAGAAGAAATACTAAGGAATACAGAATTGGATCCTAACTCAGCATTGAGCCATCTTGCTGGTTAGCGAGATGGCACTGATATTCTGTTAGGTCCAAAAAGTATATAAAATAGATATAGTATATAGTATTTTGTATGTTATATATAAATAAATATAACATACAAAAATTTTTTTTCTAAATATATTTTTGTGTCCACGGTCGGGTGACATTTCTTTGCAACACCATTATGAAGAAGGCAACAATATATTATATTTTATATACCTATACACGACAAATAAGTTCCTTCTTCCATAAACAAGAACTAAAAGTAAAATAAAAAAATAAAAAGTATAACTATTACATACAAGCTAGATTACAAGCAATTTAAAATGTTTAGTGTCAAATCTACAATTTTTTTTTTGTTTTTTTTTTTATTTATTTTTTAGATATTGCAACCCTATTAATACTATATCAATGATGTGAGTCATCGATTGCAAAAATACCTACCTACTTTGGAAATTAATAATTTATAATAATTTACTCCAAGCAAAAATAATATTTTTACTTGGAGCACATAGACCAGGGTAGATAATTTTTGAAACGATAAAAAATTACAGTAGGATGAAACCCATTGGAAAAGAAAGAGAATATAGCAAAAATTTAAGGAAAAATAAATTACGGGCGATCTGAGGTCGGGAAGTGGGTTGCGATTTTAAGGGTAAAAAAGGGGTTATCTCGATTGCCAGCAAAACTACAAGTCCTACGGGAAAAACGTCAATGGCAAAGTTGTAGGTAATAAAAAGATCTACAAGTTTTGTATTTACACTTTATTCACACAACGTCATAATTTATGTGAAAAATTGAAATAACCAAGTTTTTGGTTTTTTATTTCTAACTTTTACAATAGTTCTTTCTTTTACACGAAATTTGGTGAAAACTTGCCTTTTTATGTTCCAAATACTGTTAATGTTTTTTATTTAAAATACTTATTTTTACGCCTTATTTTGACTTAATATCGAAATAAAACCCTAATTTTCAATTGAAAATTCTCACGTCAATATATCAGCTTTTTTTTTAAATTGTTCGGAAATTTGTTCGTTGAAATCTCTACATTCTAATGGTGTGAATAATATATATAATACTAAGGTACACGTTCTCAGAAAATGCAAAGAAATGAAACAACCTCGAGACCGTTTTTTTTCATAATGTAAAATTTTGAGATATTTATTAAAATTAACACTTTAATTACTCAAAAAACGTAAGATTCCATGCTATATTGATAAATAAGAACTTAAAAATCGAAATATACAACTAAAATTAACAACCAAATAAGTTAATATTTAATAAGACATCTACAATATTTAGAGAAAGTTATAGAATCTTCTTTAAATTATAGCGTAGACTCCTATTTATTGCTATTTTAATATAATGTATATACCTGAGTGACCCACAGACAATTTGAGCACATCAATAGTTATTTTATAGAGAAGTGGGGAAGGGCTAGGTGGATCTCAGCCTGACATGTATTTTTATGAATAAAGTTGTTCTGTATTTCGAATACTGACTAACTGTTTTTACAGCTGATACGAAATAACAGGCAGATCCACCAAGCCCTTCCCCTTTTCTCTATAAAATAGCTAATGGTGGGCTAAAATTTTCTATGGGTCACTCAGGTATATACGTTATCTTAAAAAAGCAATAAATAGAAGTCTACGCTATAATTTAAAGAAGATTCTAGAACTTTCTCAAAATATTGTAGATGTCTTATTAAATATTAACTTATTTGGTTGTTAATTTAGTTGTATATATCGATTTTTAAGTTCTTATTTATCAATGTAGCATGGAATCTTACGTTTTTCGAGTAATTAAAGTATTCATTTTAAGAAATATCTCAAAATTGTACATTATGATAAAAAAAAATCGGTCTCGAGGTTGTTTCATTTCTTTGCATTTTCTGAGAACGTTTACCGTAGTAATGTATATGTTATTCACATCATTAGAAAGTAGAGATTTCAGCAAAAAAAACGCCAAACAATAAAAAAAAAGCTGCTGTATTGACGTGAGAATTTTCAATTGAAAATTAGGGTTTTATTTCGATATTAAGTCAAAATAAGGCGTAAAAATTAATATTTTAAATAAAAACCATTAACAGTGCGTTTGAAACATAAAAAGGCAAGTTTTCACTAAATTTCGTGTAAAAGAAAAACTATTGTAAAAGTTAGAAATAAAAAATCAAAAACTTGGTTATTTCAGTTTTTCACATAAATTATGACGTTGTGTGAATAAAGTGTAAATACAAAACTTGTAGATCTTTTTATTACCTACAACTTTGCCATTGACGTTTTTCCCGTAGGACTTGTAGTTTTGCTAGCAATCGAGATAAACCCCTTTTTACCCTTAAAATCGCAATCCCATCCACTTCCCGACTTCAGATCGCCCGTAATTTATTTTTCCTTAAATTTTTGCTATATTCTCTTTCTTTTCCAACGGGTTTCATAATACTGTATTTTTTTTTTACTTTTCACCGTTTTCTAACGTATCTGCACTGGTCTAACATAAGTTATGACAATTATTAATGCACAGACCAGAAATATTAATGTAAAATAAATGTAAAGATAACTAAAGATTGTTTAGTAATTTTTACAGTAACGGAATCGGACACACACAAAAACCGTAAACATGCTACCGGCTGTCATTACAACACTGTTTAATTTATTGTCTATGCTGCAGGCGTTGTCGGCGAGGTATAAAGTTGCTTAAGGGGTTTGTAACTGAACGCCGATATGCATTGCAATTGGAATAATATGCGTGTATGGATGAAAGGTTTGGCTTACATCTCGAAACGTAGACATCACATGGATAGCTCTGTTTGACCTCGAAGCCAATCATTTGTCAGTATGGTTCTTCCTGAATTCTCTCGGTGTGACCTGTAGGCATTGAATTATTACCTACAGAAACCAAGTACGCGCACGTAACAGGCGCCGTTCACTTGGGTCAGAATCTGACCCAATCGGCGGCCGCGTTGTCTGTGGTCCGAGTCGCACGGTAGCGTAAGCATCTCCCGCAAAATAATCGAAATTATGATATATTGTGCAGTGTTTTTGTGCCACAATGCTTCAGAAAAAGATTATAAGGTTGCTGGAGTATCATGCCACCGGTCAGACATCTATTTTATTACGTAGATTGTCTAATAATTCAAATACAGTGAATCATAATAACTAAAGCTAAGTACGAGCGGAGTGTTGCCAGTTGGGTGTGAAATTGTCCCAGTTTAATTAACACATTCCTTACCAAAATTTATTCTATTGACAGTAATAATAAAGAAAAAGAATTAGGTAGTTACATATATAAAGTTAACCTTTCAAACACCGCTGGCTGGTACATACCAATCCGTTACGACAAATTTGTCACGTCAAGCTCGGCTAAGACGACATCGTCTCAAAGCACTAGGTTTTTACGTTTTTGTATTGAAAGGGTTGTATCTAAAGTCTAGTATTGTCTTGTAATGTAGGTACGCGTCACTAACTTCGTTGTTGATCGAATGACCTTACCGACCGAATTATATTATAATTTTTAAACTTGACGCCTTTTTTTGGTAACCATAGCGCAACGGCGCACACATAGTACACGCTGTTGATTTTTGTTATTTTTTTCTCACAAACATACATAAATACTATTATGTACTGAGAGCATTTAACTAGGAAATCACTCGGCACTTGTTAGTGCTTACGTTTGAGCGCATAAAGTTTCGTCAAGATTGATTTAGCCATCGTTAGTCAGTCGTAAAAACTTATAAAGCAGACAGTGTGGCTTTAGAATTTATAATATACAATACGCTTGTGTCCTGAAATGTAATTAGCGATTGATTTGTTCCTTTATTAGATGTTAAACTGAAATACCTGATTTTTTCTGCAAAAATCGATCAGCACTATTACTAATTACGCCTTTTAAAAACCTTTTTGAATTTGACACGAAAACGCTGACCATCATGGCGGTTGAGTGATATTACAAAGTCCAAAACAAAACAAACCACGAATGAAGTGTGGTCTGATGTACCCACTTTTATTTTGTTATATTCGATTTGACGGGTAGAAAGTTTGACATTTTAGTTGTATTTACTACTAAAACGTCAACAACGTGAATGGCGGACGTACTGTTTGACGTAATGCTCTCTGATTGGTGTGCACTATCACAAGAATAAATAGGTACATTATTTTTAGTTTTAGAATCTTATAAATAACATTAATCTTACCTTCTTATAATTAATAATAAATTTTATTGGCATCTTAAAATCATAATGAATCTATAGATACTACAATCAAACCGATTTATTCTTAGTGGACACAAGCCTATTACTTATATTCATGCATAAATTATGAATTTACCCTATTTTTAGGGGAAAGACGTTGTTACTGGCAACTCTATAATGGCGTCTGTGTGCGTGATGCAGCAAGTAAACACAGCACAGTGCCGCACACATAGCGAATTTTCGGCTTAGCTTCTGAGCTCGCGTTGTTTCAATACTGACTTTCTGTAGGTAATAATTCAATGCCTGTAGGTTAAAAAGTTATGTGATTCCACTGTCCGGCAGTCTAGTATTGCAGGTCTATCAATTTCTATGGTACGAATTACGAATTATAACTGCCAAATACAATAGCGCCCAATATCCTGTGACCAGGTCTTTGGTAGACCTAGATTTACACAGCACACACACAGCTGTCTAGCACCCCCCAGAGCTTTCTGGGTATAATCTCGTAATAATAACTGCCAAATACAATATGTCAGGTCTTTCAATAACGTAATACCTGTCGGATCTTTCACCGATATCAGGTCTTTTAATAACTCTATACCTGTCGGATATTTCACCGCTGCCAAGGTATTGTATGTGTCGGGTATTTCACCGCTCTGTAACTGTCGGTCTGATCACCGCTCTGTAACTGTCGGTCTGATCACCGCTCTGTAACTGTCGGTCTGATCACCGCTCTGTAACGGACGTCTCCGTTCTTTTCTCCACTGAGGCATAAACGTCTTTATCCTCAGCAGAGCTCTAAAACATCTCTACTATTACAATACAGAATTACCATACAATACATTACCAATTTCTAGATACGTAGAAACAATAGGATCCCATATAATTAGTATTACAACACTAGCTACTCGCAAACAGTAGGAATCACTAAATACTTAGCTCCAGCGCCCATTTGTGATATCATCAGAGCACAGCTCATCATGCAGTCAGCACATTTAATATTGTATCAGCACATCAACATATTTAATAATCAACATATTTAATAATAATAAATTTACTACATTTCTCATATAATTTTACACAGTATATAATATTTCAAATGACAATGTCAATACTATGAAGTAATAAAGTAATTTCGTATTCTTCATATATCAAGTTCAAACCTCAAACGTAGAACCGTCGGTTGTGGCCAGTACTTACATAGAGGTTGGTTAAGTATTCACATAGAGGTTGGTTATTATTTACTCTTTCTATGTGGCTCATTTTAAATTCATTAAATCGCGAGAAATCGCGACACTCCCGCCGGGTACGATTACAAGAATACTTACAAATCGCGAAAAATCGTATAATCATCCGATCCAAGGAGCTAGTTCAGGAATAAACCTCCATCAAATTTTATTCTCCACACAGTATGCATTGGATAGTATTTCAGATATCAATTTGAATTTTAAAGCGTTGTCTAAGGTAACCACAACAACTTACAGGTATATGGCTCGAACGGCTTAACACGTGAACAAGCAAATCCATCTCTTACTTGTTCAGTTTTCTGTTGAACTTGAGCCTTTCCTTGTGGAATCCAATACGTTTCACGTATAATACTAAGAGTGTGGTTTGTACCAACATGGTAATTATCTTTGTGGGTTTCAATATGATACTATTTAAATATCCACTCTCTTTTGGAATCAATATGGGACAACGTTTGTCCCAAGACCAATCCGTATTTATAAGACGTCCTTTACATCTGAGTATGCCATCCACATCTGTCTAAATTCCTTTTTTGTTTTTTTTTCCCTTTGTATCCTTTTTATTTTCATCACTTTGGAATCTAGTTGATCTGGATGTTCACTTGAAATTGGTTTACTAATATCTGAATTCTGGTCTTCTTTAATATGATCTTGTTCTAAAATTACATTATTCGTGAGACCCTCCTCAATGAGAAATGTCGAAATTGTGTTTCTGTCCTTAGGCTAACTAGCTGGAGCCTGTATCAAAAATTCTGGACCATTCAACCACTCGTGTCTAACTTCTTGTGACGTCGCGGGTCGATTGGCTACATCTGCAGGATTTCGTTCAGAAGAAGCATGTCTCATGACAAAATTTTTATTCCTTTTAATTTCATCAATCCGTTTTGATACGAATGGTGTTAGTAATTTATTAGAGTTGAACCAATCTATAACTGTCTGACTATCAGTCCATACCAATTGCTTTGTAATTTTAATTGAATTCGAATATATTTAACAACTTGTATTAAAGGGCTTCCTGTTAATACCCCTAACAGTTTAAGTCGTATTTTCAAGTTATCTTGGTCTTTGGTTGGTACCAGAAGTGATTTTCCAATGACGAAACTTTTAGCGTTATTTCCAACTACATAGACCATTGCTGCATAAGCTTTAGTAGATGCAATTTCTTGATTTTCAATATCATTTGTATGCATGACCATTTGTCCAATAATTCAGTAGATAAATTTGTATCCCATTTTATTTTTTGTTTCAACAATTCTTGCAGAAATAATTTTACTGGTAGCAATGCAGGCACTACATACCTACATGGGTCGTAGACAGAAGCAATAACTTTTAAAACGCCTCTTTTGGTTACAACTTTGTTTGTTAAATTAAATCTCTAATGAAGTATGTTTGTTACCAACATCGTAGAACCATAGCTGTTCACAATGTGCATAGTGCTTGTAGATACCCATTCACTCTTCTTCGCTAAATATCTTGGGACATAACGCACAATTATGTAGTGCTGATTTACCACAATATCAACAAGGTTTTTTGTATGTGCATTGCCTATACACATGTCCCCTTTTAAGGCAATTAATTTGTAGCGCTCATAGCGAGACTTGGCTTGTGGTTCGTAACAGATCGACAAAGTTAAGCAACGCTTGTACAGGTCACCACTTGGATGGGTGACCACGTGTGGCATTTACATCTGAGCGCTACCGTGCTTCGGAGGGCACGTAAAGCTGTCGGTCCCGTTTCTTGTCTAAGGATAAGGATCGTTAGGCCATGTTGGAGGCCATAAGGCGGTCTGAAAACTCCGACACCAGAGTTGGCCACACACTCACACGAAAAACAAACAAACAAGGCAATTAAAACATCGGTTACTTTCTTTCAATTTAGTTGTTCTAACTTGAAGAGTTTTAAATTGTCTACATTTATCATTAAAATGGTAATTATCACAAAAGACACAGCTTAACTTCTTTCTTTTAAACTCCATCTTGTTTTCATCTTGTCTGTTATGAAAATTTCGTTTATTACATTGATAATTTTGATTGTTTCTTGGTTTAATTAAATTGAAGTTATGAGTTTTATTCCTCTTATATTGTTTAATTTGATTATTATTAATAATTCTTTGTTCATTCTGTGACTTTTCTGTTTTGCTGTATAATGCTTGAACAGTATATTGAGAATTTTCTAGTGTAGTTCCTTCAATTATCCTTTTTGCTTCTTCCTTGGCTGAAATTATTAATGCCAGCTGTTCTTTCATATTGTCAATGGACTCATCAGACCCTATTCTCATTTTCAATTCAAATATTATCTCTTGAGGAAATTTTTCCATAATCATGTATCTCATAGTCGTAGACTCAGTATCCTCTCCCATAGATTGAAGAACTCTCATGTGTCTTTCCACTTCATCTAATACTTGTCTGCACTCATCTATTCCTACAGCTCTCTTAATTTTGGAGAGAGCTTTGTGATGGGCGTATATTATTTCTCCTTCTTAACCATATCTAGTTTTAAGTATATCAACCGCAATTTGATAATTTTTATTGGTTATACTCAGTCCATCTATAAGTCTTGCCGCATCGGCTATCAAAGAACTTTTAAGGTAGATTAGTTTATCAACATCGTTCAGTCTCCTTCTAGACATATTAGAAACAAATTGATCCCAAAACTGATGCCATTCTAATAAGTTTCCACCAAATTGAGGTAAACTCAAATCAGGTAATTTACTGTAACATAATGCTCCGTTTTCTTTCGTTGATGTTATTGAGGTTTCATTTGATGTTGTTGAGGTTTCATTTTTCATTTGAATTTTTACTTCTAATTCAGCCAATGCTTGCTATTCTTGTAATTGGTAGTTAGTTAAATTTGATATTTCATCAGCATTAGGTTCCTGACTTATATTAAAGTAACTGTTCAAATCAGTATTGAAGCGAGACAGAAGTGATTTAAGTTTAGCCGATATTATACGTGCATCTTTTATATTTTCATCCGTTATTGACCACAGACCGACATACTCGTTACTTAACGATTGTATCTCTTTAGCAATCACAGACAAACGATTTAACATTATATTCTCCATTATTGTAGTATACCATCAATGTTGATCAATTTTGTACCTAAAATAAGTATTAAATTGAAACAAATATAGTATTATACCTTTAAGATATAATTTCAATAATCTATTTCTTTTTACTTACTGCATGTACCGATAGTGAACCCACACAACACGAAATCTCATAAAACAAAATATCATAAAATTATAAAATAATATGATAAACCAACTGTTTCAAATTATTGTCTACCAATAATCTCGAATTGGTAAAATTATAGTTCACATAATGTTTGAAACTGAAGTTCCACACTGACAAATGTTGTTTGAATTGTTTAGAATTATTTCTTTATTCCAATTTTAAAATTTGAAAATAATTCCACTAAATGTCACTTGAAGTTTCAAAACATTCCATCCGCCACGCTATTTCATAAGATACTAGAGGACGCCAGCAGCTACGCCTGCATATTTTTTTTAAATTTACCCGTTTTGGCCGATCCCGTGGGAATTTTGGGAAATCCCTTCTTAATGCACCCCTACGGTCCCCAAGGAATACACATGCCAAATTTCAGCTTCCTGCGCTTAATAGTTTCGGCTGTAGCGTGTCTGTCAGTCAGTCAGTAACGCAAGGATTTTATATATTAAGATAATATTGTATTGCCTTTAAAATAAGGATCATCAGATCCCAGCATCTCCACCATGTCGGCGAGGTATAAAGTAACTGAACGCCGATATGCATTGCAATTGGAATAATGTGCGTGTATGGATGAAAGGTTTGACTTACATCTCGAAACGTAGACATCACATGGATAGCTCTGTTTGACCTCGAAGCCAATCATTTGTCAGTATGGTTCTTCCTGAATTCTCTCGGTGCGACCTGTAGGTTAAAAAGTTATATGATTCCACTGTCCGGCAGTCTAGTTTTGCAGGTCTATCAATTTCTATGGTACGAATTACGAATTATAACTGCCAAATACAATCGCGCCCAATATCCTGTGACCAGGTCTTTGGTAGACCTAGATTTACACAGCACACACAGCTGTCTAGCACCCCCCAGAGCTTTCTGGGTATAATCTCATAATAATAACTGCTAAATACAATATGTCAGGTCTTTCAATAACGTAATACCTGTCGGATCTTTCACCGATATCAGGTCTTTTAATAACTCTATACCTGTCGGATATTTCACCGCTGCCGAGGTATTGTATGTGTCGGGTATTTCACCGCTCTGTAACTGTCGGTCTGATCACCGCTCTGTAACTGTCGGTCTGATCACCGCTCTGTAACGGACGTCTCCGTTCTTTTCTCCACTGAGGCATAAACGTCTTTATCCTCAGCAGAGCTCTAAAACATCTCTACTATTACAATACAGAATTACCATACAATACATTACCAATTTTTAGATACGTAGAAACAATAGGATCCCATATAATTAGCTTTACAACACTAGCTATTCGCAAACAGTAGGAATCACTAAATACTTAGCTCCAGCGCCCATTTGTGATATCATCAGAGCACAGCTCATCATGCAGTCAGCACATTTAATATTGTATCAGCACATCAACATATTTAATAATCAACATATTTAATAATAATAAATTTACTACATTTCTCATATAATTTTACACAGTATATAATATTTCAAATGACAATGTCAATACTATGAAGTAATAAAGTAATTTCGTATTCTTCATATATCAAGTTCAAACCTCAAACGTAGAACCGTCGGTTGTGGCCAGTACTTACATAGAGGTTGGTTAAGTATTCACATAGAGGTTGGTTTATTATTTACTCTTTCTATGTGGCTCATTTTAAATTCATTAAATCGCGAGAAATCGCGACAGGCGTATAGCAAAGAAATATAACCTTATCGTAGTCCAACACCCGTCAGGGTATATGGTGTTCTGTGGTCCAACCCAGTCCAACCTCTCTGGCGTATAGCGCGCGTGGTTTGAATCTATCATAGCCCAAGAAGACTATTAATATTCACAGAGTACCTTTTTATAACTGAAAGTCTGAAAACATATAATTATTTGATTTCTTCAATTATTACAAATATTATTATTGTGATTTGTGTTGTACTAGTGTGTTTAGATATTATTTATTTATTTTTATTTTATTTATTAACTTTATATACACACATAGCGTATAAAGGTGGACTTAATGCCTTAGGCATTTTCTGCCAGTCTACCTTAGAGTGGTGCAGAGATTAATGGTAGGTGTATTTAAAAGTGGAGTTTGACTTTATTATATTATATTTAATAGATATGATGGATGAGCATACATTACATAACATTAAATAATAATAATATTACATACATACATCGAATATAGAAATGCATACATATACTTACATACACATACATATTATATATACATATATAAATAAATACATATAAATGTTACGATACTTCTGCTAACTTAGCCAATAAAAGCTGCTTTACCTTTGTCTTAAAGCAATACCTAGTAGTGGACGTCCTGATTTCGAGAGGAAGGTCATTCCAAAGAAGAATAGCTTGAGTAGGAAAAGAAGAGTGGATGAAAGAAGATCTATGTGAAGGACAAAGAAGGAGAAGGTTATTAGTTGAACGAAGGTTACGATCGTGGTTGCTGCATAAGTACTGGAAGTAAGAACTTAAATAGTTGGGAGTATTGGGAGACATAAGGATAGAATAGAGAGTAGTGAGAGCACGCAGACTGCGTCTTTGACGAATAGGAAGCCACTTCAACTGGGAACGATAAGTAGACACGTGGTCATACTTGCGAAGATTGAAAATAAATCGAATGCAGTTATTGAGAAGACGGTCAAGTTTATTAAGAAGATCTGCATTCAGGTCATAGTAGCATACATCACCATAGTCGATCAAGGGAAATACCAAAGTTTGCACAAGCATTGTCTTAGTTTTGGGTGGTAGGAAGTTCCTTAGGCGATAGATAGCACGTAGAGTACCGGTAATCTTTTTGCTAGTTTGAGTGACGTGGTTTCGCCAGCTTAACGTACAGTCCATGTGTAGGCCAAGGTTTTTGACTACTGGGCACATATTTATGATATTACCATCATACACTATTGGTGGCAAAGTTGAGACGTCCAATCTTTTAATTAAGCATTGGCTACCAATTACAATTGCTTGGCATTTGCTAGGGTTCACATACAATCCAAACTTGTTTGACCAGCTCTGTATGGCGCTTAGATCTCGGTTAACTTTGAGAATTGCGGATGACACGTCTTCAACAGATGCCTGAGAGTATATCTGCAAGTCATCGGCATACAGGTGATAAGCGCATTGAAGATTTTGAGTTAGGAGATTAATAAAAATTGAAAATAATAAAGGAGAAAGAATACCGCCTTGAGGAACACCAGAGTTATTGTCACGCCACTTTGACGAGGACTCATCGAGGCGGGCAGACTGCTGGCGTCCTCGAAGATAACTTGAGAACCAATCCAGAGCCTCGGATGAGATCCTAAGATGGGTAAGGAGGGATAGTAGGACATCGTGACTGACGGTATCAAAGGCATTCGAAAAATCAACCAAAGCCAACACAGTGACTTTGGTGTTCTCCATGCCCTCCCTAATATCGCCAGTCACTTTGAGAAGGGCCGTTGTAGTACTGTGTCCAGGCCTGAACCCAGATTGGTAGGGGCTTAATAAGTTATTTGTGTAGACAAATCTAGACAATTGCCTTTGGACACAGGACTCAAGGACTTTGGGCAAGAAAGGAAGAATAGAGATAGGACGAAAGTGATTCGGGTAAGAAGGGTTTTGGACTTTAGGCAGAGGAATAATATAAGCTTTACGCCACTGGGCTGGAAAGGTGCCAGAAGTAAGAGAAAAGTTTATAACGTGGGAGATGGCTAGAAGGAGTTGGTCTAAGATGGCAGTGATCATGCGCCGGCTGATGCCGTCGCATCCCACCGCATTAGACTTTATAGAAAGGATTATCTTCTTGATCTCATCCGGGGCTAGTGGAGAAAAGTGGAAGGATTCTATGTTGGGTCGGGTTAGACAAGCTAAGTAGTTTACTGTGAGACACTCAGTCTGTTGATCTAATGTGGTGGTGGTTGTGAAATGTGTATTGATGTCATCCAGACTGAGTGTCCCAAGACAGCTATCACGTCGCTGTTTGCCGATACCTAAAGTTCCGAGGAACTTCCAGATATCGGCAGGGGAAGGATTATTGTGATTTGTGTAGTAGTAGTGAATAGTTGTGTGTAAAGTGAAGGAAATGCCGAATATAACAGAATTAACAAATTATGTACGAGCACAGCAACTAACAATAAAAAACAACAAACAATCATGGAATTCGGAAGGCTGTCGATTAGACCATTGCACAATTATTACTGGTCACACGGGATAGTTAAAGGTAAAAAATTTCTTTCAAGCACTTAGACAGCTTCCATATGAAATGCCTCAGGCATAGAGCCTCAGGGCTATCTTACGAATTAAATGGCAAGATGTGGCATTTCGGGCATTGAATCCTTACTAATTAAGGGCCAGCTACGCTGGTGCGGTCACCTGGTACGGATGGGGGATGAGAGATGCTGCCTAAAGCGGTATTCCACGCTGAGCTTCAGCGCGGCAAGCTTAAAGTTGGTGGACAATATCTACGCTACCAGGATGTCCTTAAGAGGCACTTACATCAGTACAATATTCTTGTACATAGCTGGAATGAACTGTGTCTACAAAGGCCTGAATGGCGGCGAACAATAAAGAAAGTCGCTGACTCGTACGAGAAAATGCGTCTCGAAGACCTTGATGCAAAACGCCAAATACGGAAGACTCGACCGAAGCCTAATTATAATTATACATACAACTCCAATAACCAACTCGTAACGACTGTCAAAGATCTTCATGACAGCCGGCACCGACGGTTTAACGTGCTCTCCGAGGCACGGGGCAAACAATAATTAACAATTTAATTAACTTAGCTTCGAAAAGTCATTGGTGCATGCCGTGGATTCGAACCCGATACGCTCCGCATAGCAGTCCGTTGGTATCTCCACTAGGTTATCGTTGCCGTCTTGTTGATAAGTAGATATATCATACTATGTTAGTATATCAGTACGATATCTCTTACGGACATTCAAATTTTATTATAAGAAAGAGTGGGCAGAAACTTCAGCCCTTGCTTCTCCCACAGCAAAAGGGGCTTCGTCGCGTCATCAAACTGAAAATGTTGTAGGACACAGGGGTTCATCCTGTAATCCCTATTGGCAATGCAATGTAAATTTTAAAGATCAAAGAAGAAACGTTTATAAATTTACGATCAAAAATCTTGACAAAATATCGGCCAAAATCATAACCCGCCATTTTCTCTATCGGTTTAAAAATCTAATCATAAATAAATAAGGGAAAGACTACCCTGAATTTCTTAATATTTCATTTCACTGTCCCTTAGTCTCAGAAGTTGACGAATTATTTCCTTTTTAGAATGTTCGTGGTCACGAATACGAAGAGGTTAACGTCGGAGAAAATGTAAACAAAACGTACCTAATGTTTGTATCGTCACGTATTTTCTGTTGAAGAGCGGGCCTTTATCTACAACTAGTGTCAATAGAAATGAGCTTGTTATCATAAACATCTTGATTGACATTCATATGTAAATATATCCATCAGAATTATAGTGTGGGAGGATCAAGGCTAAAGGCCGATTCACACATATCCGTGCAGTCACAGTTCCGGCACAGTACCGCCACCGTGAAAATTATTCTTTCATACATTTTCTATGAACGCATCCACACCTGTCAGTGTCAGTGACGACACAGTACTCTCAGTGACAGTGCCGGCGCCGACGATCACGGACGTAATCGGTGGCGACGATATTTTTTGTCGGATCACGGACGCCGTAAAACGTAATAAAAAAAATAAAACACAATGTAGGACGAGTGACTGATAGAATCCGACATTCTAAAATAATTCTATCGTCTTTAATCAATTCTTTGTATAGTGTCATGAACTCTCCTTCTGTTTCTCTTAATTGCCATGCTTCATGCACCGATTTTCTTTTTTTTTCTTGATGCTGCTCTTCTTCTTCATCGTCTAAAGCAATGGCTATCATTGCTAGTTCCGCATCGTTGAATAGAGCCATAGCAAAAGTCATCACCATCAGAACTATCGTCGCACCGTTTTCAGTGCGTCCGATCCGCGCACTGATACATGTGTGAATTGAAGCACTGCCGTAACACTGTAGCACTGATACTGACTTGTGCGCACACGTTGCCGGAACTGAGACGTCACTGATATGTGTGAATCAGCCTTTATTCACACATATCAGTGAAGTCACAGTTCCGGCACAGTACCGACACCGTGATAATTATTCTTTCATACATTTTCTATGAACGTATCCACACCTGTCAGTGTCAGTGAAGACACAGTACTCTCAGTGACAGTGCTGGCGCCGGCGATCACGGACGTAATCGGTGGCGACGATATTTTTTGTCGGATCACGGACGCTGGTGTCCGTAAAACACAATGTAGGACGAGTGACTGATAGAATCCGACATTCTAAAATCATCCTATCGTCTTTAATCAATTCTTTGTATAGTGTCATGAACTCTTCTTCTGTTTCTCTTAATTGCCATGCTTCATGCACCGATTTTCTTTTTTTTTCTTGATGCTGCTCTTCTTCTTCATCGTCTAAAGCAGTGGCTATCATTGCTAGTTCCGCATCGTTGAATAGAGCCATAGCAAAAGTCATCACCAACAGAACTATCGTCGCACCGTTTTCAGTGCGTCCGATCCGCGCACTGATACATGTGTGAATTGAAGCACTGCCGTAACACTGTAGCACTGATACTGACTTGTGCGGACACGTTGCCGGAACTGAGACGTCACTGATATGTGTGAATCAGCCTTTATTCACACATATCAGTGAAGTCACAGTTCCGGCACAGTACCGACACCGTGATAATTATTCTTTCATACATTTTCTATGAACGTATCCACACCTGTCAGTGTCAGTGAAGACACAGTACTCTCAGTGACAGTGCTGGCGCCGGCGATCACGGACGTAATCGGTGGCGACGATATTTTTTGTCGGATCACGGACGCTGGTGTCCGTAAAACACAATGTAGGACGAGTGACTGATAGAATCCGACATTCTAAAATCATCCTATCGTCTTTAATCAATTCTTTGTATAGTGTCATGAACTCTTCTTCTGTTTCTCTTAATTGCCATGCTTCATGCACCGATTTTCTTTCTTTTTCTTGATGCTGCTCTTCTTCTTCATCGTCTAAAGCAGTGGCTATCATTGCTAGTTCCGCATCGTTGAATAGAGCCATAGCAAAAGTCATCACCAACAGAACTATCGTCGCACCGTTTTCAGTGCGTCCGATCCGCGCACTGATACATGTGTGAATTGAAGCACTGCCGTAACACTGTAGCACTGATACTGACTTGTGCGGACACGTTGCCGGAACTGAGACGTCACTGATATGTGTGAATCAGCCTTTATTCACACATATCAGTGAAGTCACAGTTCCGGCACAGTACCGACACCGTGATAATTATTCTTTCATACATTTTCTATGAACGTATCCACACCTGTTAGTGTCAGTGAAGACACAGTACTCTCAGTGACAGTGCTGGCGCCGGCGATCACGGACGTAATCGGTGGCGACGATATTTTTTGTCGGATCACGGACGCTGGTGTCCGTAAAACACAATGTAGGACGAGTGACTGATAGAATCCGACATTCTAAAATAATCCTATCGTCTTTAATCAATTCTTTGTATAGTGTCATGAACTCTCCTTCTGTTTCTCTTAATTGCCATGCTTCATGCACCGATTTTCTTTTTTTTTCTTGATGCTGCTCTTCTTCTTCATCGTCTAAAGCAGTGGCTATCATTGCTAGTTCCGCATCGTTGAATAGAGCCATAGCAAAAGTCATCACCAACAGAACTATCGTCGCACCGTTTTCAGTGCGTCCGATCCGCGCACTGATACATGTGTGAATTGAAGCACTGCCGTAACACTGTAGCACTGATACTGACTTGTGCGCACACGTTGCCGGAACTGAGACGTCACTGATATGTGTGAATCAGCCTTTATTCACACATATCAGTGAAGTCACAGTTCCGGCACAGTACCGACACCGTGATAATTATTCTTTCATACATTTTCTATGAACGTATCCACACCTGTCAGTGTCAGTGAAGACACAGTACTCTCAGTGACAGTGCTGGCGCCGGCGATCACGGACGTAATCGGTGGCGACGATATTTTTTGTCGGATCACGGACGCTGGTGTCCGTAAAACACAATGTAGGACGAGTGACTGATAGAATCCGACATTCTAAAATAATCCTATCGTCTTTAATCAATTCTTTGTATAGTGTCATGAACTCTCCTTCTGTTTCTCTTAATTGCCATGCTTCATGCACTGATTTTCTTTTTTTTTCTTGATGCTGCTCTTCTTCTTCATCGTCTAAAGCAGTGGCTATCATTGCTAGTTCCGCATCGTTGAATAGAGCCATAGCAAAAGTCATCACCAACAGAACTATCGTCGCACCGTTTTCAGTGCGTCCGATCCGCGCACTGATACATGTGTGAATTGAAGCACTGCCGTAACACTGTAGCACTGATACTGACTTGTGCGGACACGTTGCAGGAACTGAGACGTCACTGATATGTGTGAATCAGCCTTTATTCGCACATATCAGTGAAGTTACAGTTCCGGCACAGTACCGACACCGTGATAATTATTCTTTCATACATTTTCTATGAACGTATCCACACCTGTCAGTGTCAGTGAAGACACAGTACTCTCAGTGACAGTGCCGGCGCCGGCGATCACGGACGTAATCGGTGGCGACGATATTTTTTGTCGGATCACGGACGCCGGTGTCCGTAAAGGCCGATTCACACATATCAGTGAAGTCTCAGTACCGGCAACGTGTACGCACAGGTCAGTATTAGTGAAACAGTGAGGCGGCAGTGCTTCAATTCACACATGTATCAGTGCGCGGATCGGATGCACTGGAAACGGTGCGACGATAGTCGGTGATGGTTATGCTCTATTCAACAATACGGAACTAGCAATGATAGCCATTGCTTCAGACAAAGAAGAAGAAGAGCAGCATCAAGGGAAAAAAAGAAAATGGGTGCATGAAGCATGGCAATTAAGAGAAACTGAAGGAGAGTTCATGACATTATACAAAGAATTCATTAAAGATGAAAGGAAATATTTTGAATATTTTAGAATGTTGGATTCTATCAGTCGCTCGTCCTCCATTTCGTTTTACGGACACCGGCGTCCGTGATCCGACAAAAAATATCCTCGCCACCGATTACGTCCGTGATCGCCAGCGCCGGCACTGTCACTGAGAGTACTGTGTCTTCACTGACACTGACAGGTGTGGATACGTTCATAGAAAATGTATGAAAGAATAATTATCACGGTGCCGGTACTGTGCCGGAACTGTGACTTCACTGATATGTGTGAATAAGCCTTAAAACGAAATGGAGGACGAGCGACTGATAGAATCTGACTTTCTAAAATATTCAAAATATTTCCTTTCATCTTTAATGAATTCTTTGTATAATGTCAAGGAACAAGGTAGTAGAGCCTTGCTGATTTCAGCATGAATGGGCCGGCTCGACTGGGGAAGTACTACCCTCTCACAGAAAATCGACGTAAAGTAACAGTACCTAAACTGTTGCGTTTTGTTCGGAGAGTGAGAGTGCCGGAGGCCCTATCCCCTATCCCTTCTCCCTAATCCCACTCCTCATCCTATCCCTTTTCCCAACCCCAAGGGGCGGCAGCGCACTTGTGACTCCTGTGGTGTTGCTTGTGTCCATGGGCGGCGGTAATTACCTGCCATCAGGCAATCCGTCTGCTCGTTTGCCGCCTATTACCATAAAAAAAAATATATGTCATGAACTCTCCTTCTGTTTCTCTTAATTGCCATGCTTCATGCACCCATTTTCTTTTTTTCCCTTGATGCTGCTCTTCTTCTTCTTTGTCTGAAGCAATGGCTATCATTGCTAGTTCCGTATCGTTGAATAGAGCATAACCATCACCAACTATCGGCGCACCGTTCTCAGTTCTTCCGATCCGCGCACTGATACATGTGTGAATTGAAGCACTGCCGCCTCACTGTAGCACTGATACTGACCTGTGCGTACACGTTGCCGGAACTGAGACTTCACTGATATATGTGAATCGGCCTTTAATTACTTAGTATGAATAGATCACGAATTATATAGATTAGATACATCTGCAGATCGTGGTGAAATATACATTTGCATGGTAGTCGAATTGTGGCCTATTTTAATGGAAGACAAAACTGTGACGTTTTGAATCGACGGTTAATTAAAATAAATATTAGGTACATGGCAATTTGCCTACCGTTCGAAGAGTGCACAGCTACAGTTTATCTTGTTGTTAATTGGTACCCTGAGAATATCCTAGTTCCTACTAGCTATAGTCTTATCATAATTCACAGTTTAACTTTTTCATGCTGTTTTATACTTTCCTTCTTCTCAAACTCTCTAGCTTCGTCGGTTCCTACTTACGCTAGAAATCACATCGAAATATGTTTATTAGTAACATCCTGAATAATAATGTTTTTTTTAAATGCACCAGCTATTAACGAACCAGTTAAGTAACAAAATAACACAATGCTTATTCACCAATGATCGATATGAACAACTCCTTCCGCTCCATTTCGCTTTTATTTTCAAACTTCCAATCCAATGAGTCGAGCGATTGAACCTATTACCAACGAATACCTATCTGTTCATGTGTAAACAAGAAAAATATTCAGCTCTCCTGTCTGATTATTAAGTCATGAATTATTTTTAACATGTAGTATTTATCCAAGAGCTTGTTCTGGTACAATAATTACCTACAGTTTTACTTTCAAATATATTTGGGAAGTACTAACCTATGTGTAATATTTGTAAGTACAAATTAGTTGAAGATATGTGATTCTAGTTCTAGTAACATTTTCTGCGGACAAGTGCCACACGAACGCACAGCATCATCGTGCAAAATTTATTAACATAGTTCATAAGTATACCTACTTACTAACAATAAAAAAAATTTTAACAAAAAAACCGCCTCCAAAAATCTGGAAAATCTGTGAAAATAGCACTAAAAAGTAAAAAATTAATTCCGTTATTTTAACTTCAATATACTTATAAACATCACCTATTCAACTGAATATTATATACTTATACGAGTTATACGTTTCTACCACTTAATTCACATACCTGGGGGCTTATTCACTATGACCATTTTGAAGTCTTAACGTGTTTTAACGTGCTAGTTACCCACGTTGGCACGTTATTGGCTTAAACGGTATTCACTATGCCAACTTCAAGTTTGACAAGCACGGTAGCGCACGTTTCGGACACGGTTTTAGTTGTAAAAATTCCGTGAGCTAAGAGGTCACGTAACGTGCACGTAACGCGTTTATTGTAAAACGATAGAGGATAAATAAGTACTAAGTTTATTTGTTTTATATTATTTTCAGTGTCCGTTAGTGGTTAAATGCTAAGTTTATTTGCTGTTTTATTTACCAGTGTCCGTGTCAAAGTTATTTAGTTAAATATTATGTTTTATGAAAATTGACGCCTGTCGCTGGCGCCAGCGTCTCACTCGTCTTCGGATAAATAATAAATCCATTATGATTTATTAGATTCTGTTAGAATTGGGCTATTTGCTGCACTAACCGCACTTATATTTTTTTATATTGTAGCGCGACTGCAACTGTCATGTCTGTCATCAATGTCATCATTATGTTTTCGTTCAAAAATTGACTTAAGTACAAAAGATGAACTAAACTTTGAAGATCAATATTTTTTTATTTTGAGATTGTTCCTGGCAAAATTGAACTAAAATAATATAATTTAAGTTTTATTAGCCTTTTCTAATTGTACTGTAGCTTTTAGTGAAAATTACAAGTTAGAAAAAAATAATATTTATAAAATCGAAATTGAGCCGGCAAACCGGCATTAAGATTTATGAACGAATGTTGTGAAATTGATAACTAGGCATAGACAAGCTGTCGTATGGCATACTGAATACAATATTTTGATTTTCGTGGTACGTCACGTTACTGAATCACGTTTATGTCTAGTGCACGTCACGACGACACACGTCTTGAACATGGTATTTCAGTGGTCATAGTGAATAAGCCCCCTGACACAATACATATTTTTATATGACTAACAAACTAAATTAAAATTAAATTACCTTTCACCAGAAATCAGATAAGTATATTATATTTTTGGAGTAAGTGCTTAGAAAAAAATATTTTATCAGGACTATAATATACAATTATACTTTTTTAGAGTCAGTAAATTACTACTATTAGTTATTCTGTGATTTATAATCAAAGTTATTATATGTATAAGCTAGCAGTTGGCGGCTTCGCTCGCGCGTAATGACGGACTTTCCATATAAAAATTCAACCCCTATTTCCAAAAACGCGTAAATACATGATCACTTATTTCTAATCAGAAGCTAGTATACGAAATTTCACTTCGCATAAAAACTCAACTTTCAACCCCTCTTTCACCCTTTTAAACAGTAGATTTTAGAAACCGCTTAAACACGTATTTGTTTTATTTCAAACCAGAACTTTGCACACAAAATTACACGCTATCTTTTTAAAAATGACGGTCCTCCCATACAAACTTTCTACCCCTATATCACGCTCTTAGTTGTTAGATTTGAAAAAAATCTAAATTGCGTGTTTACTTTTTCTAACCAAAAATATGTAGGTATAAAAATCCTTCCTTAGTGGCTGCTTACGTCATAAAATGCATCGACTGTCAAAATTTCAAGTCTCAAGCCCCTGTGGTTTTGGCTCTGCGTTAATGAATCAGTCAGCCCAAGCAATTTTATATATTATATAGATTTACTCTCCAACCGTTCCTCCTGATTTCATCAATACCTGATAATGAAGCCCGAAGTAGGCCCGTTGATTGTGACTATTCTAGTGTCCGCTGATGAAAAATCACAGCAAATGCTTAATTTCGTTTACTTGGATGACATACTTTTTGGAGTTTTTAATGAAACTATTGGATTGATTTTGATAAAATTTGAGTTTTTAATGAAACTATTGGATTGATTTTGATAAAACTTATATGGGACCCACCTGAAAGTAGATCCTTTCAAACAAAAAACGAATTTTGGAAATCTAAAAATACAGTCGAATTGAGAACCTCCTCCTCTTTTTGGAGTCGGTTAAAAATTGTATATTGTATGTATGTCAATTATTTTCGTGCAGTTCGAGGAAGAAATCAATCCTCAGAATACACGTCAATCAGAGACAAGAATGGAAAGATACTGAATGGTGAATCATGCGTGCTGAAGAGATGGAAGGAGTATTTTGAAGGTTTATTTGAAAGACCGGCGATAGAGACATCGATCGTCGAAATGAATGATAATAATAGCAATGATGAAAGTGATATTGGCGTAGATGAGATTATGAAGGCGCTGGGAAGAATGAAATTAGGTAAGGCTGCAGGATATGATAGGATTACAGTTGAAATGCTGAAGGCTGGACAGGGCATCATAGTTGGTCACCTGCAGCGCTTGTTTAACTTGTGTTGGAGCACCGGCTGAGTACCTGACGACTTGGCTACAGCTGTAGTTGTGCCTCTTTATAAGGGAAAAGGCTCGCAACAAGACTCTCGGCATTGTTGGAAAATTGTATGCTAAGGTACTGATTGAAAGAGTTATGGAAGTAACCGACAAGAAAATATGGGATGTACAAGCGGAATTCCGAAAGGGTATGGGGTGCACGGATCAATATAATATTTTCCTTGCGGTGCATAGCCGAAAAATTCTTGGCCAAAGGTCAAAAGGTCTATTGCGCATTCGTGGATTTGGAAAAAGTTTTCGATAAAGTGGTGAGGAATGAAATGTGGTGGGACTGTCGATGTATGGGGTGAACACTGACGAGCTCTGAAATCCCTTTATGAAGATTCCAGAGCTTGTGTGAGGATAAACGGGTCGTACACTGACTGGTTTACCATCGAGACAGGTATTAGACAGGGATGTGTAGCGTCGCCGTGGCTGTTCAACCTCTTCATGGACAGTTGTTTGCAAGATTTGAAAGATAGTGACTGTGGATTAAGGATGAATGGGTTACTCGTCAAATGCCTCCTTTATGCTGATGATCAGGTAATATTTGCGTCTTCAGCGGAATAGTTGCAGAAATGGTAACAATCATGCACGGTGCTTTAGGGAGAAAAGGAATGAAAGTGAATGTGAGCAAGACGAAAGTTATAGTTTTTGAAAAGGAGGAATGTGTTACGGCTTGTAATGTTATGATCGATGGACAACGAGTGGAACAAGTGAATGATTTTGTGTATTTAGGTACGCTGTTACCCAGAAATGGTAAGAATGAAGAAGATATTGAAAGAAGAGTTAATGCAGGTAATAGGGTGAATGGAGCTTTGAAGGCTTTTATGAACAGTCATAATGTATCCAAAAAGGCACGTTTGGCTGTGCATGAGGGGTGTTGGTACCTACACTTATGTATGGTAGTGAAAGTTGGGTATGGCAGAAGAGCCATGAAAGTAGAATAAATGCTGTAGAAATGAGAGGACTGAGAAGTATGTGTGGTGTGTCTTTGACTGACAGAGTAAAGAATTGTGTGATAAGAGAGTGTTGTGGGGTAAAAGAAGATGTAGTGACAAGCATCGAGAAAGGTATGTTAAGGTGGTTTGGGCACGTGGAGAGGATGGATGACAAAAGACTGACCAAGCAGATATATAAGGCAAGTGTGGATGGGACAGGAAGAAGGGGATGACCTAGGCGGACGTTCTCTAACCAGATTGGAGACATCCTAAAAACAGGGCAGGTTAGAAGTACCCTGAACAGAAGAGCATGCATGAGGAATCTGATGGGAGTGAATGAAGCAAGAGAGATATGTCAGGATCGTTGCAAATGGCGTTCCGTAGTCTCTGCCTACCCCTCCGGGAAACAGGCGTGAGTCTATGTATGTATGTATGTTAATTATGTAAGGTAGGTATCTACTTATCATAATTAAAATATGTATGTCAATCCATTGTCTAGTACCCATAGTACAAGCACTACTTAGTTTAGGACTAGATGGTGTTGCGTGTATTATATGTACGTGTATTGTGTTTATATTTATACTTATGTAGGGTTGTAGAAGAGTGTGTGTTACGTAGAATGGTAGTGCGAAGTAAAAGTCACAGATTGAAGAAACGAAGTATGAAAGTTTATTAAGGACGCGTTTACGCATGTATCAAAAAACCACACATTTCCGGTACATTTTACGACAATTTTAGGAAATAACTAATAAAACTAATGATTACGATAAATTGATTACTTTTTTATCTATAAATCAATCTAAAAATAAATAAAAAATATTTAAATATTATTAATGTAAAATTGATTCGAAACTGCCTCTTAAATAAAAAATATGCATATACTGCTATTTTTGGGTACAATTTTCTCTCTATTTTTACATTTATTTAGATTTTCAAAGTTAGAATAGGGTAGTAAATATAGTCATCTCAAAAACAATCAGAAAATATAAAATAAGCAAAAAAATCTTCTTAAATTTTTCTTCTATTTTGCTCGCATACGTGTGCCTTAATGTGTGGCAATAAGGGTCGTTTTATTTAGCCACTGATTTATATATCCAAATTCTGCAATGAGATCTCAGTCTGAGCTTGTGCGCCGTCGGGAGTGGACTCTATGTCGCTTGTCGCTGCAGCCCGAAGTCGAAAAAAGCAATATACGAACACAAAATATTAGCTAAAATCAATTTGATACTTCTCGTATTCTGTGCGAATTACGTACAAGGTAAGTTTCTTATTTTTTTTATATAAACGGACATTATTACTTTATTTTCTCCGTTGTTACTGGGTCTTCTCATACCTGTGCAACACGATTTTCTTGCCGGAAACGCCGTTTAAAATTAAAAAAAAAATACGACAAGATTCTTAATTTTTAGGTTAAGTTAGTGGAGTGGGACATTTTTTTTAACGCAAATTTGGGAAAAGGAAATATAACAAAGGTAAATATACCCTTATTATTTATAATTTGACTTATTATGCAGACAGGACTTAGTCTCAGAACCGACACGGGGCACCCCGACCCCACGTAGTGTTGTGGTCCCTACCCCTAGAGTGTTGTTTATAAATGCGGGAGCCAGAAGCTTGAGGGAGGTCCTGAGTGGAGCAAGCCACACGAGGCCGAGCAGAGCGAAGGGGGGAGGTGGAGAGCGAAGCGAGTCGCCGACCTCCGTAGCGATGCGAAGGTGGGGTCGGGGTGCCCCGTGTCGGTTCTGAGACTAAGTACCAGCAAGAGTCATCGAATAACCCTGGAAGGTTACTTCATAAGTTCCAGTGGTAGGGTCTCTTATGTACAAACAAAATGAGACCAAACTCGGCATGTCTAGCTCTACTCACATATGAGTACCAGCAAGAGTCATCGAATAACCCTGGAAGGTTACTTCATAAGTTCCAGTGGTAGGGTATCTTATGTACAAACAAAATGAGACCAAACTTGGCATGCCTAGCTCTACTCACATATGAGTACCAGCAAGAGTCATCGAATAACCCTGGAAGGTTACTTCATAAGTTCCAGTGGTAGGGTATCTTATGTACAAACAAAATGAGCTCAAACTCGGCATGCCTAGCTTTACACACATATGAGTACCAGTAAGACTCATCGAATAACCTTGGAAGGTTACTTCATAAGTTCCAGTAGTAGGGTCTCTTATGTACAAACAAAATGAGCCCAAACTCGGCGTGCCTAGCTCTACTCACATATGAGTACCAGCAAGAGTCATCGAATAACCCTGGAAGGTTACTTCATAAGTTCCAGTGGTAGGATCTCTTCTACTTGTCTACAAAGTAATAATGTGAACAGTCAACGAAGTCTATCGCGTGTTACCATCACATTACATTCATACGACACCGACAAAATAATAATAATATTCCAGGCCTATAACATAGATACATATCACAAAAACAATCTAAAGTCTCAAAGTTATTTAGTTGAACTACATTTCCGCAAGTTACCGTACGTAGTACGTACCGTTGCCGCCGTGTCGCTATAGTGACGCGATTTTGTACCTACTAATTTTGTAAACGCGTCCTTAAGTAGGCGGAAAAGTTCACAGGCACAGTTTATAGGTACACACACAAGCAGAAGGAGTGAAAGATAGCGAGAAGAAAGTTTTTGGCATAGGCGCAAGAATATAGTACGCGCGGAAGCAATGACAATAATTCACAAGTACTAGTTTTAAATATTAGGCGGTTCGCGTCAAAACAAATCATAGACTGTTGATGGGCCGGCGACGCGGGCGCACCGACCGTGTGAGCGGTCAACCGATAGTGCTCTCTCGCTCACGCGCGCTACCTGCGATGCGAGCCGCGACACATGGCCGCTCACGACGTCACCGCCTCGCTGTTCCATCTAGTAATATAATCTATATAAAACTATTGTAAAATATTTTATTTTAATTACAATTATTTTTTAAGGTAATTAGAGATTAGCACTCCTACAGAATCAAATTAAATCTAAAACCTGTATATATAAATTTAACAATTTATGATGTCACTACATCTCCCCCCTCCAGAGACTGTCAAGGGCGATAATAGTCTGGAAATCTAACGCGACGTCCTGACCGCGTCGTTTTGACGACGCCATCGTCAGCACGAAGTAGGTCCCGGTTTTCCGCGATTGGGGTGTTTGAGTGAGTGTTTGTGTTGGGTGGTGATTGTGATATGTTGTGTGGTTGGTGTGAGTTATTGTCTGGGTCACGCAGTATGAAGGCCGGTTTGAAACGGTCTATCGATACTGTAACCTGTTTACCACTTACCGATATTTTAAAAAACTTCTCACCACGAGATATGACTTCGTGAGGACCAGAGTATGCGACTTTTAAGGAACGACCGGTAGTGTCATCTCGAAGAAAGACGTGTGACGACTTTGAAAGGTCCTTAAAAATAAATGTCTTGGTCTCACACTTATGACGAGACCCGGTTGAAGGTTGCAGACGCCGAACAAAACTGCGTAGCCGAGACAAGTAGTCGGTCATGTCCGTCGTCTTGTCGGACTCTGAGCTAAAAAACTCACCAGGGAGACTGAGAGGTTGGCCATATACTAATTCAGCCGATGATGCTCTCAAATCCTCCTTGAAAGCGCTGCGAATGCCAAGTAGGATGAGTGGAAGGGACTCCACCCAGTTAGCAGTAGCATGGCAAGTTATTGCGGCCTTCAGTTGACTGTGGAACCTCTCCACCAGTCCGTTACAGGCAGGATGGTAAGCTGTGGTCCGGCGATGTTCAAAGCCCACGGTCTCGGACAGGCACTTAAAGAGTGCTGATTCGAACTGTCTACCTCTATCAGTAATGATATTGGTAGGACAGCCGAAACGAGCAATCCACCCGCTGAGTAAGGCCTTTGCGCCTGTTTCTGCCGTTATCTCAGCCAATGGGATAGCCTCAGGCCATCGCGAGAAGCGATCGACGGCAGTGAGGCAGTATCGGCATCCCTGACACAGTGGCAAGGGTGCAACAAGGTCGATGTGGACGAAAGTAAACCTTGATTGCGGTAGCTTAAATGTACCTACGGGACTAAAGACATGCCGTGTGATCTTGGAACGCTGACAGTCCAAGCATGAACGGACCCAATCACGGCAGTCTTTTCTAACTCCAGGCCATACGTAACGATCCGCAACCAGATTTGCTGAAGCCTTGGTCCCTGGGTGGCTCAACGAATGCAGACTAGAGAATACGGCCCTACGCAGTTCCTTGGGTACAAAAGGTCTTGGAGTAGGTCCACTAAAATCGCAGTAAAGTTTACTGCGTGACCCGGGAATACTTACCTGTTTGAGGTTCAGTGAGGTGTCGTCAGCAATCAGTTGCTTGAGCTCGGTGTCGTTTTGCTGAGCTTCTGCGTTTATTGTTTGTTTCCGGGTGCACATGCTGAGTAATATCCTCCACGCGTGAGAGAGTGTCAGCCACGACATTATTCCTCCCCGAGATATGACGAATGTCAGTGGTAAATTGGGATATAAAATCCAAGTGACGGAACTGTCGGGGAGAACAATTCTCTTTACGAGAGTGATAGGCGAATCTGAGGGGCTTGTGGTCCGTGTAAATAACGAAGTCACGCGCCTCCAACATGTGCCTGAAGTACTTAACACTCTCGGAAATGGCGAGCAACTCACGGTCGTAAGGAGAGTACTTAACCTGTGCCGGGCTCAACTTACGCGAGAAGAAGGCTAGAGGCTCCCAAGCTCCGTTATTAAGCTGCTGCAGAACTGCGCCGATGGCCTTGTCTGACGCATCCGTTACCAACGCCATCTAAGCGTTGCAGTCAGGATGTGCTAAAAGTGCTGCTTGGCAATGACTACTCTTGCAGTTTTGGATCGCCTCCAACTCCTCCGCTGAAAAATTAACAGGGTGAGAACCCTTAACGGACCCTGCAAGTAAAGCGTTCAAAGGAGCTTGAAAAGCGGCGGGCCCAGGTATGAACCTCCTGTAAAAATTTACCATGCCAAGGAATCTGCGCAGTTCTCTAACAGTCTTGGGGGTAGGAAAATTCTGCACAGCTTCGACCTTGGATGGCAACGGCCTCGTACCTTTGGATGAAATATGGTACCCCAAAAAGTTCACCTGCGACACTCCAAAAATACACTTAATAGTGTTGATCACCATGCCGTACTCTTGGAGTCTGGTGAACAGCTGACGCAGGTGCACCTCATGCGTAGCATGGTCTTTGGAAAACACAAGGAAATCGTCAAGGTATGCGTAAGTGAAGTCCAGACCCCTGAGCATCTCATCCACGAAGCGCTGAAACGTTTGACCGGCATTTTGAAGTCCGAACGTCATGAACGGAAATTTGAAGAGACCGAACGGCGTCGTTATTGCGGTCTTCGAAATGTCGTCCGGATGCACAGGGATCTGGTTATAAGCCTTCACCAGGTCTATCTGCGAGAAGACTGTACAGCCAGATAGGCTGTGGGCGAAGTCATGGATGTGCCTGATCGGGTACTGGTCGGGGATGGTACGTGCATTCAGCATCCTGTAGTCACCACAGGGACGCCAGCCATCGTTCTTCTTAGGCGCCAAGTGAAGGGGAGAAGACCAGGCTGATTCGGACGGACGGCACGTGCCGCACTGTAGCATGGCCTCAAATTCGGTCTTGGTGATTTTATGTTTGTCCGGGGCCAAACGACGCGGTGAACAGGTTACTGGTAGCCCAGGTGTAGTGCGTATGTGGTGGATTGTCTGGTGTTTAGATGTGCGATGTGTGCCGTGTGGACGAGAGATGTCGAGAAATTCTTGTAGTATGTGAGTGAATGTGAGTGAATTACCGAGACTTACTTTCACCGAAGAGACGTCATCAGAACGACGAGCAGGCGAAGCCGGGGTGGACATAGTTGTATGGCAGTCGATGAGGCGTTGATTCCTGCAATCGACCGTCAAATTATAAAAAAATAAGAAATCCACGCCTATTATCGCCTTTGTTACATCTGCGACGATAAATCGCCAGGGAAAGTCACGGCGCAATCCTATATTTAAATTTAAATTAATATAGCCGTAAGTGTTTTGTTAATATGCCTCTGCCTACCCCTTCAGGGAAACAGGCGTGAGTCTATGTATGTATGTATGTATGTTTATAATTGTTCCGTTAGCGGCACACAATTGAAAATCAGTTTTAGTACGGTTAGTAGACAAAGCCGATAGAGGGTATACGCATAGGTCACTGCCTGTGTCGACCAGGAATCGAACCTTGGTCTGGCAGTCAGGGATGAATAGACGACCGGTACTGAGGCAATCATTTGTCGCCATTACTGACTGCCCCTTTCGTTTCCCGCGGGACGATAATCGCAAGGTTTTATACAATGTCTAGCCCTATCACGAAATCTAATATGATACCAGCATAATGGTTGATTACGGTAACTGGACGGTGATCTGGTAGAACTGGAGCGGTGCCGACCTCGGCTCGGCTGTCGACTGCGGTTGCGGTCTCGGGACATCCCCTCTATCTTCTCCGTTAGTAGCTCCACCTGCTTGGCGAGCGCTGATACCTCCGGAGAAGCAGGAACGGCTGATGAAGGAGCGACGGCTGCGGATGCCACGTGAGGGACGACGACGTCGTGGATTCTATCTGCCAGGTCTGCCAAATCGTCCATGGGAGTATTGCCCTGGGACGCGATGATGGCCTGCGTACTGCTGGGTAGACGGCTGGTCCATATGGTACGCAGGAACTCCTCGGGGACGCCGGGTCCAGCCAGGTTCAGCAGGTGTCGGTAAAACTGCAAAGGCTTCCGGTCTCCCAACTCTTCGTGCATGAGGAGCTGCTTCACCTTCTTCTCCCGGGACGCAAAAAGACGTTTCAGCTCCATCTTCAGCTTCTCATATTTGTCTGTCGCCGGCGGGTTTGTGATTATGTCCTCCACCTCAGACACGTACTGGGAGTCCAAGTTGCCCGTAATGTAATAATATTTGGTGTCATCTGACTTGACAGGAGAAATTGCGCCTCCATCTGGCAAAACCATAGAGCCGGTTTTTCGGGATAAAATGGGGGTATTTGGACACCGACCCGAAAAATTTCCGCTGCCAACTTGTCGCAGTCTTGGCTGCCACACCCTTTTTCTTCTTCCATCCTGTTACCGTGTCCTTATACGGGGTCACCAATGTAGGGTTGTAGATCTCAATGGCCGCGACACACGGCCGCTCACGACGTCACCGCCTCGCTGTCCCATCTAGTAATATTATCTATATAAAACTATAGTAAAATGTTTGCGTGTATGTTGAATTATTATTTTATTTAAATTACAATTATTTTTGGAGCTAATTAGAGATTAACACTTCTACAGTATCCAATTTTCTTTTTTATTTGAATAATTTTCACAATAACATTATACCAGGTTATTAATTTTAACTATATACATTGCTATCTTACATAATCATAATATCTAAACATATATATAAATATATATATAGGTACATAAATCTAAAAATAAAAAGTAAGTAAGTATCAAATTAAATCTAAAACCTGTAAATATCAATTTAACAAATTATGATGTCACAACACTTATAAATAAATTGATTGATTGATTGTGTGTCTTCACATAAAAACTCACTGGAACTGCTTCCACCTCCGCCTCCTCCCGCGAGGTTGTCAGTTATTGCCGCAAAAGGTAGAGTATAGAGGCCAATTTCATATTACCTACGGCAAAGTTTCATCAAATCGGTTCTGTAGTCTTTACAAGCTAACAAAAATGAATACATTCATTTCTACCCAAAAACTTTGGCATTTATAATACTTAGTAAGTAGTAGGATCGTGGTATGGTCAAAATGAAACGGTTTATGGACAGTACAGTCGTATTCCGATACCATCCTCGTGTTACTAGTCCTTTTGAATGCCTCATTGCTGAATTATCTTGCGATAATACAGCAAACGACAGTATTTTATTAACCACTTATGACCCGACCCGGCTTCATGCGAGTGTTACTTCTCAGTAAAAAACTAACCTTTTTTTAATAGGACCCCTTTTATAAATAGCTTAAGTCATTAACTTGTAACTACCTATATAGTAAGTATAGGTAATATCCAGCAAGGAACATCACAATGTAAACAATTCAAAGGATATTAAGCCTCGATGAGTACGTAAGTGACTGCTTTGTCTCGCACCTCAGACCGAATTCGCGTGTAATAAGGTGCGCGGTGCCTGTCTTTAGGCTGCTATGAATATTCATGCCGCGATCGACGTACGCCTTCACTTTATTCTGTGTAAACAGGCGTACGTGTCTTTTCAAGTTTGCCTCGTATTACACAAATAGAATACAAGACGTTAGCTGCCGTTATTCTTAAAATAACGACGCGCGACATTCTTTGGTATAATAGACTACTGCTGTGTGTAACCCGCTAGCATCTTTGTTATTACTGAAGGGTGCTATCATTACGCAGTACTTAATCGGCGATAATTAAAATCTATTTAGCATAATTATGTATAACCTCTATGTAGTAAAATTAGGAGGCAGGTACAGATGTAGGTCGTGCCAGTTCATTTTTTAAGGGCGTAGGTATCTGGGACGACCTAGTGGTCGTTCCAGTGATATCTAGGACGACCGGTGGGTCGTCCTAGATATCACTGGAATGATGAAGTCCTAAAGGACCTAGCAAGACTTCGTAAAATGGCATGAAAGGAATGTAGGTACCCATGACAGAAAAAGATGGAGAGATCTCGTTTCGTAGGCCAAGACTCACTCATGTAACTTAGATAATTAAATAAAACATAAATAAATAAACTGTTAACTATCTCTTGCGCCGTGCATCAAATTAAGTTAAGCCGTTGTTGGTCCCAGTTGCTATTAGAGATTTTGACAGTCATTGTAGTTAGTCAGTAGGTACTCTCTGTACAGTGGTCTTAACCATAAAAACCATCATACATCCTTTGGTCTCACCAACATCTCAGTAATATCATCCAGGTACAATTACCTACTGAGATAGCGCTAGGCAACGACGCTGATAACAGAAAAGGAGGACCCTTGCATCTCCACTTAATGCTGACAGCATTCTCACTCAATCATCTATAGGGTGATAGGCATAAAGCTTATACACGGCTCCATGGTAATAGGTGATAGTGAAAACCCTGTCATGATATCTGTGCACCACCCTGTGCCACTGTAGGCATAGGTTAAATACCCTAAATTAAAAAGGAAATGTACCCACAACATAGTAGGTAACTATTGATGAAGCCTCCAATCCTAGTAAATACCTAGGTGCCTACATTTAAGATGTAAGATAAACAACGGCTTTTAAGATACCTACCAAATACTGCAAATATCTAAGTTCTTGCGTAGGTTACCTATTTTATAGGTAACTTCATCGGTTTATTGCGTGGAACAAGTGGTTCAAATGGTGTCAATCATTTGACAAAAAACAAATAACAAATTTTCATTTGAAAAATAACAGTTGACAAAATTATTCTTGATAAATTAATTATTTTTTAAACTATTGTTTAATAAACTACTCATTAGACAATATATTTACAAAAAAAAACATAATGCTAAAATATTAATTTACAAATTGATTGTGTTTAATAGGTAATAGGATATTTCTTAACGACCACAAAATTAAATTAATTTTAACATAAAACAATTATAACTACTTATTTACTACTAAAATTAAATTAAAATATTAAAATATAGGTACAACAAAAAAAAAAGAAAAAAGAAAATAAAAAAATTGATTAATTTTTAAAACATGTTAGTTGGCAAAACAACGTAAAGCATAAATAACATTTGACAAAGTGCATTGCTTGGTAAATATTTTACTAGCCAAAATCTATGTACTTTAATACAACACTCTTTGTGGCCTTATGGCTTATGGCCGTGTGGTTGACGGCATAGAATACAAGTGTCACCACCCCATATCTTCCCGTGGGTGTCGTAAGAGGCGACTAAGGGATAACACGATGCAAATACCATCTTTGCGTAGAGACGGAAAACTCGACATCAAACCCTATACGACTGCCTCGTTGGTCTCGCGGCATAAATGTGCGCGTGGGATCGGGAGGTCCCGGGTTCGATTCCTGGGTCGGGCAGTGTTATTGGGTTTTTCTGTCACGAAATTCTCAGTAGCAGCACGGAGTCTGGAAATGTGCCCGGTACGGCAATAGGCTCGCCCCTTATTACGTGGGACTAAAGTATATCTGGCGAAAAGTGGGTGTAGAAATACACCTCTGCCTACCCCTTCGGGGATAAAAGGCGTGACGATATGTATGTATGTATGTACTCTTTGTGTAGGGTCAAGTGGGTCAACTGAAACAATGGCTGGTTAGGTTAGGTTAGAACTGCGACCACAACGCACGAGCCGAGCGAGCGAAGCGAGCGTGCCTCCGCAGCTGCCACCGAGTGCCAGAACCGAATTCTACTTATTTCGCTTAATTCAGGCAGTGTGTAATTTTTTTAAACACTTAAGTTTCTATGAAATTAGTATTCATACAAAATTATTACTTTCCTATAAATAACCTGTCCAAGATGAAAATTGCAACCATGCAATTTAATATTTTCAAAATTTCGCGTAAGTAAAGGTTAGAAATTAGTTATTTTTTAAAACTAATAATTTATCTTTTGTACAATCACCAGTTTGGCTAACGAGTTATTTAGTCAGGTGATTATTTTTTAAATAATACTTTAACAGCTTAATTATTTTCTAAGTCAAACATTTGCGAAAACTGTATTATGTCAAATGATTGCTTTTAAAGCAATGTTTGCGAAATGAAAGTTTGTCAAATGATTAGTTTTTCAAACCTTGTTTGTAGAATGATCTTTTGTCATACGTTTTTTGTTAAACAATAGTATACCGGTTCAAATTGGAGGTTTGGGTCTAAACCACAAATCGAACCTTATTTTTACAAATCGTCGTCCAGAATTAATTTTGCCAATTACCACAAGGAGCAAAATATTAGTCCTCAGTAGACATACTAGAATAAGATGACCGATAATTAATAAATTAATAGGCAAAGTAACCTGTACCTCTACCTTACAGGTACAGTGACTCGGAGTTTTAGAAACAAAAAGCGACTGAGCAACTACTGACTCAAAAGCATTATAGGTAGGTAGTAATAATAGAATGTATCAACATCAATTAATGACTGTAACTCGCGCTCAGATCAATTTCGCTAGCCTGTGTTACATGTAGATAGGCACACTTACATAGCGTTTGGTTGTAACGTTGGGCGGATAATAACACAGCGCACAATAGGTAGGCAATGTCTGTCTCATCTATTTTAGAAATAAGTAAAGTAACTAATACAAAAGTACTCTTTGCAAATAAGTACGGTATAATTGAAACCACAGCTCAGTAGTCTCTATTTTCTGTGATTGAATCTGGGTATATCTCAAGGTATAACTTGACACAAGCTTGACACATAGAACGAATTCTCAGATTACATTGTATCCGTATTGTAACTATGTGGCTAGTAGATACTAAACTTGAACTTTATATTTTTGTTTTCACGGTGGAACCCAAATTACGGGCTCATCCGCCGATCCTTGGGACAGGCAGATAGGGTGTGTGTTTCCATACGGGCTTTAGGGCTGTATGTACCTACTAAAGCTACCGTGATGGTCGAAGGAAAACCCGAAATAGTACCCGCGTATGGAACTCGTTGCATCCTGCTACCTGCCGGTGTAATAGTTCTCCATTCCTAGGCGCTTAAAGGTAGAAAAGTGAAGACCATCTATTTGTGGCTACGAGCCCACCTTATTCACTGTTTTACTTATATCCTGTGTAGGTACCTATCTAGTGGACTGCTTTTGAAAATTGAGTCCAAATTGTATGTAGGTACGTCTCAGGGCACCGGGCGGTAGTAGAGAAGTTCGGTTTGTGCATCTAACCGAAGCTCTTTACCACAGAGCGGGCATTGTCTGAGGCCTGCACATAAGCAGCCTCGGGGGCATTGTATGATGCCATGTCGTTTCTTCCCTGCGCCGGGGTGACAAGCGGAATTCGACAACAACGAAAATTACAAAGCAGTCCCTTTTTTATATCGCTCATACTGTGAGTTAGCTTGACGTTCGAAATGGGTCGGCAAAGTTAAGCAAACTACCACATGGATGGATGACCACGTGTGGCATAATTATACTGATACCAGAGCGCTACCGTGCTTCGGTAGGCACGAATCAGTCAGGCTCGTTGAAGATAACAACTTCCTTAAGTTTCTATGCTCCAACGCTGGATAAATCTGATGTGATTAAGGACGACTCCTGTGATCATTTGACATAAGTCGTAGAGTACTTATGTCCCCGAAAACAAATTCTTTTGCTAGTGGATTTTAATGACTAGGGAAGATCAAGACAAGAAGACAAAAATGACACAAATTCTTTGGCAGATACGACATTGGTAGTAGGTAGTTATGAACGGCAATTAAATAGTCAGGTGACATCGCCATAAATAATTTCCCTGTGAAATATGGTAATGTATTCTAGACGAAAGTGAAGATAAATAAAAAGCGGAATCTATACATATAATAAAATGGTAGGAAAGTCAAAACTGTACATTGAATTTTTTTTTTAAAGAATACTTGGGGTGTGATCTACAATCGATACCGAAGCCAAAAATATAGGTTTTAAAATATTTGTCTGTTTATCCTTATGTCCGGGATAAACTCAAAAGTACTGCATGGATTTACTTCAAATTTGGCACGAATATTGTAAGAATGTCGGGTCAACATATAGGCTACATATTATTACACTATCACCTACGGGGAACGAGCAGTGAACCTTTATTTCTTCAACGCATTCTGTATCAACGTGTAATCTAACGACGCATATTTCTTTCTTTCTTTCTTTCTTTTAATAAAAGACAACTCCCGCATTAGGACTAAATCCTGTGTCGCGGGGGACTTTACAAACATACAGCTAACGGACACAATGAACACCCAGACTCGAAACAACAATTTATGAATCACACAAAGTGTTGTCTCGTGTGGGGATCGAACCCACAACACTTCGGCACAGTGTCAAGCGGTGAGGCGGCTGCTTAAACCACTACGCCAACCGTGCTGTTATTATGTTAACCATGCTATAAGCTAGCTTCACACTATAAAAATAACGCAATATTAGTAACTTAGGCTGATAAACATAATTCAATGAATATAAGTAGTATCAAGACAATTTTAAAGCAGCGTCATCTATGAGAGTTCAAAAACATCAAGTTGAATTAAATGTGTAAGCCCTTTTTGGATATACAAATACAAATATCTTTATTTCTCAAATTGTTACAATCTCCAGTGTTAAATGAGGCGCCCCAGTAAGTAATTACACAATACTTATGTTGGGGCTGTCTCGCTTCTTCCCCTAATTTTAACATTAACAATATGAGACCATTTTAGTACTAGTAACAAAGAATCTATATATAAAATTAGTATACTATTAAAAAAGGAAAAAAAAACATGCTGTGAATAGTGTGTGTTGTAGAGTGTATAATGTGTGTGTGTGTGTGGGTATGTGTGTGTGTGTGGGTGTGTGTGTGTGTGTTGTGTGCTCATGTGCTCATTTGTGTATGGTATTATGTAATATTTTAAGTAAGTCTTACCAGCAATTTTCCCGTTTCCCCGTAATCTAGATTTTCAAGCCAATCCCTGATTACTTTTTTATATTCACGCAAAATCATAGGATGAAACTTTACTTTTTCATTAATTTTGTTATAAACAAATGCTGACTGAGTTACATATTGCCGTTTTGCGAATGCAGAGCGTACTTTATGTGATTGAGCCACCTTATCTTTTCGTCTTTTCTTATGTAGAGCCGGATTGAACGGTATGGATTTGTGTAGATACAGGGTCGTATTTAAATAGTAAAGCTTACGCACTGTCAGCAAACCACTAATCTTATATAAATTGTATGTAGAGTGTCTATACGGTAGCAAGGACATCACTTTTATAAGTGACCGCTGGGCTCTCTCCAGCTCAAGGAACTTTGTTTTCGTAGCACCTCCCCAAACTGGAATACAGTATGTGATTACTGATTGAGCCAACGCGATGTAGATGTTATTTAATAGTTTAGGAGACATAACATAGCGCAATGTTTTAAATACCCAAATGAGTTTCCTAATACGAGCCATAATTGCATCAATTTGAGGGTGCCAGGTCAGACACTGGTCAATTATAATGCCCAAGTATCTCATAGTGGTCACCCTTTGGACATCCTGACAGTCACAGTTGCGATCTTGATATGAATGTTGATTTTGGTGGTATTGATGGTTAGTACACTCATGAATCTTAATTCTGAAATCAACACCCGGTTTTGATCTTAGACTTGGTGAAAAACAAATATAGTTCGTCTTTAAGATATTAAGGGTTAGTAGATTTGTTCTTAGCCAGCCTGCCATCACAGCCAGTCCGCGTTCAGCAGTATAGCGTACATCATCCCAACTCCGACCCGAATAAACAACTGCTGTATCATCAGCATATGAGTATATCGTCCCGTCACTGCTTCCAAGGTTACACAGTTCATTGATGTATATTAGAAACAGTGACGTCCCACCCAAGAGCACTTTCTGAATCCAGGGCCATGAGTATTTCAAGAACCTCTATTGGGTCTGTTTCAAGCAAGACAAAAGAAGAACCCTGCGAACATGTACTTGTAATAACTGGTACCGAGTCAAATCCATTTTTAGCTATAATTGCTTCTGCTAATTGTTGGCCAATGACTGCAAAAAACTGGTTTACACGGTTTAACGAATCTAAATCAGGGTGCGGTGTTATTTGGAGAAGATTTTCGTTACATGTTTTAGGTTTTTTGTAGTGGGTGATAGCATTTATATTTTGCCAAAGTTTTCTGGGCTTCTTTATAGAGCATGAAATCTGGTTTTTATTAAATTGTCTCTTAAGCTTTTTTTATCAGATTGGAGCAAAACGTACGAAAACGTCTGTATGTTATTTTTAAGATTATGTTGTAAGGATCCTTTCTTATCTTATATTGCATTTTGTTTCTAAGTCTAATACACCGTAAAGCTCCGCCAGTTATCCACGGTTTCAGAGTAAGTCTAGAACTAGAAACTTTTATAGTTTTAGTGTTTGTGAGAAGGGACGTCTTGATCACATCTATTAACTTATCTGCTAGAATGTTAGGATCGCTACATTGGTATAATAATGAGGTATCTATGTTTGTAAGAGTTTCATGGGCATATTCAAAGTTAATAATAGTTTTAAATTTGTGATTTATTTTATTTTGTTATTTATGGGTTACTTTTAATAATACCATTGCGTGATCAGTTATAGATGTGTTTAATACAGCCACAAATGCAGAGTTTTTAGACTGGTCCAGTTTCAAAAGTACATGGTCAAGGCAGCTCTCTTCCCTGGTAGGCAGACAATGTCCCGGGAGAAAACCATGAGTACCCGTCATATTTAAGTATGATAATCTATTTGTTCGCAGTTGTGATGTGTCTGATTGTCGTACTATCAAGTTAATATTTAAATCCCCTACAATTATGATGTTTTTGTGTTTTTGAATACTTTGTAGATGTTGATCTAGCGAGTTAATAAAGTTATCTGCTGACAAATTAGACGCAGACCTGTAAATACCGATAATGGTGTAGTTAAAAATAGTTATTTGCAGAGCAGAAGCATGGGTAAGACTAATTTCAGATATTTCTGATAAATGACTATTATGCACGTATGCAACCACGCCGTCGTTTTGATTGAGATGCTTTGATGTCGAAAAAGCCGTATAACAGTTAAGAATAGGTATTGGTTTGCTGTCGTTAAGCCTACACTCAGTCAATATTAATACATCAATTTTTACAGTTATCTGAGACAAAGTTATTTGAAAATCTTCAAAATTGCTGTAAATGCTCCTTATATTTTAAGTTAAAACAGATAGAGTGTGATTTTTATCTTGTCCAATTGTAGTCACGTTTTCAACGTCAAGGATAGCAGATTTTGCAACTTCAATATTGTCTAATTCCTGAAACGCACTGATGGCACTATCCATAATTGAGAAGGGTTACTGGAAAGTGTATCATGCAGTTGTAATAGATGCTAAATATCTTAAGCGCGTGAGCCTGTGCGACCTCTAAAATAGTTTTTTGCATGTGACCATTTATGTACAGTGATACGAATATACAAGTATAATATACATGTATGTGAAGTAGGTGAATGTGAAAGTGGGATATACCTTTGTATATAATTTGTATGTTCTTATTTACTATTTACAAGTAATTAATTACAATGTGAAACAGTTGCAGCTCCTTACAAAAACAAAATATGTACCATAACACTGGCGATTAAAAAGAGTGGCCACGAGTTTTATTGCCCGTTCTTTCTCGTGGTTCTACCTATTGCTTTGCGAATGGGCAGTAAATGTAAATGTAGAAACAATAAGTAATTTACTTTAAAAATTTGACGTTCATAAGCATCACGTTGTGACCTAGATGAATAAATGATTTTTGACTTTTTGACTTTGACCTAAATAATTTAAATTTGATCATGTTGGCGAAGTTGTTAGTTGTTTTCAAAAGTCATAGATGGAGTTGTATTGTTAATTAGTTTCAGAGATGAGCAAGACAATTAAAAAATGTGTTTATGTAAATTTTAAGCTGCTTCATCTGTCTTATAAAATTCATCGAGCTTGTCTGTATGTTGATACAAACAGAACTCAAAAAGAACTGCATAGATTTATAACAAAAGTTAAACTCGAAAACGGTATGCTATTGCTGTAAGCAATAGCATAACGAAGTAAGAGGAAAATTAAGCATGTCATATATTATCATCTTAAAGATAAGAGATGCTTATTGAAATTAAACTACAGTTTACGGATTTTATCGCGTTATATTGGTTTCACTGGTTATTTGTTATTACATTTAAACCGAAAGATCTAGAAACTACATTTTTATTACTAGCCGACGTTTCGAATTCTTTACAGGATTCGTGTTCACGGCAGACTGAGGTGATATTTGTCTTTGTCTTGAATTTATAAGTTATCTCAAAGTACCTGAACATTTTTCAACTATTGGTGTTACTATCTACGCAGAATGTGCTCACTGTGTCTTGATGTCTTCTGGTGACTTTGTCCTTCTTGGGTTTCATTAGCCTGATAACAGGGTCCCAAGCTGGAGGAACATTCCAACCATCTTCCCTATTGAAATTAGGATGTTTTTTAATTTCAATAGCTTCACGTATCATTCTCGAAATAAAGCGGTGTTCTTTTGCGAGTATCTGTGGTTTATCAAATCGCAGGTAATGGTTGGTTCCTTGTTCTACATGTTCACACACAGCAGACTTCGTCAAGCGTTTGTGTTTAATGTCAGCTATATGTTCCTTTAGTCGAATGCCTATGCTTCTCTTGGTTTGTCCAATGTATGAGAGCCCACACTCACAGTCTATCTTGTAAACCCCGGCCTCTTGTAAGGGTAACTGACTCTTGACAGATGGTAATAATTGGCTTATCTTCGTTGGCGGCTTGTAGAATGTTTTGATTGAAGCTCGCTTCAAGATGTAGCCAATCTTGTCGGTCACGCCCTTGATGTATGGGAGGACAGCAGGTTGTCTCTCTACTGTGGCTGGCTTGATCTTCGGGGATCTGTGACGTTGGCGCGGCGGTCGGAGCTTGTTGTCTTGCAGAACTTGCTTGACATGTTGAAGCTCGGCGTCCAGGTGTTTCTTGTCACAGATCCCCCGGGCTCTCTGAAACAAAGACATTCCCACGGTAGCTAACTGTTTAGGATGGTGGTGAGATTCACCGTTTAAATACCTATTTGTATGTGTCTTTTTCCTATACACAGTGTGGCTCAAAGAGTTGTTTTTGTTCCTGATAACAAGTACATCTAGGAAAGCTAAAGAATTGTTTGCCTCTAATTGCATTGTAAATTTGATGTGGTTATGAGTAGAATTAAGATGGTCTAGGAATACATTAACACTATCTGTTGGTAAAATTGTAAAAGTGTCATCTACATACCGCTTGTAGAACCTCGGTGTGATGGTGGCAGTCTGCAGGGCTCGCGCCTCGAAGTCCTCCATGAAGATGTCAGCAACAACAGGCGATACTGGAGAGCCCATTGCCACACCATCTACTTGTATGTAGTATTTCTCATCCCATAACAGATAGCCAGTTGTTAAGCAGTGTTTCAATATTTCTGCATATTCCTCAGGCATGTTGTTCTCTATTAGCTTCCTTCTAGTTATTTCAATACAGTCATGTGCTGGTAAGCATGTAAATAATGACTGTACATCAAAACTAACCATAGTTTCCTTGTCAGAGAGATGTAGGTGTTTTATTTCACTGACAAAATGGTAGGAATCCTTTACATGCGCTCTCGTCTTGCCTCTGAGTGGCGAGAGAATCTTCGCAATGTGTTGAGCCAATCTGTAGGTTGGTGCCCCTATTTGACTGACTATAGGGCGCAGTGGAGCATTTTCTTTGTGTATTTTCGGTAGACCATACAATTGAGGAGGTTTTGCACACGATGGTATTAAGTATTTCACGTCCAGATTCAGTTGTTCGGAGTATTTCTTAATAATGTCACTCGTTTGCTTGAGTATTTTGTTGGTCGGGTCTGTCTTAACCAATTTATATGTAATCTTTCGGTTTAAATGTAATAACAAATAACCAGTGAAACCAATATAACGCGATAAAATCCGTAAACTGTAGTTTAATTTCAATGTGTAACATTCGCGTAAACCCAAGAAAATAAGAGATGCTTATGTTTTACATAACATAACATAACATATCTTCACGCCTTTTATCCCCGAAGGGGTAGGCAGAGGTGTATTACACACCCACACTTCGCCAGATATGTTTCGGTCCCAATGTAATAGGGGGCGAGCCTATTGCCATCTACCGGGCACATTTTTAAGCGAGCGATAATTAATATTTTTATTTTAATACACACATAACTTCGAAAAGTCATAGGTGTGTGCCCGGGGTAACTGGGGATCGAACCCGAGACCATCGTCTCGGCAGTCCGTTACGTACACCACTGGGCTATCGCCGCATTTTACAGTACAGAATAAATAGTAATAGATTTGGTACAAAATAAACATTTTGGCCACATTGGTGTAATTATTGCTTCTTAATGAATATATATTCATGTCGCATATAAACTTTAGTGAGATGTGGAACTAGCTAGATTTTTTTTATATATTTTGATCCCGACAGCGTTGCTTAGCGAATAATGGCGAATGCTATTTTCTACGGTTGTTACTTCACACAGTCCGAGGCCCAACGTCTTTCACCTTTCTAAGGACATTTGATGGCGTGGAGTATCCCGATTACCGCACAGCCTGCGTAGTACGTCACTTTCTCGACGGTGACAAAAACTGGGATGACACCCTTGCGGGAAGCGAGCGACAGTGACTGGGTGGCTGGAACCCGCATGCGTCATCTGTTTGACGTCATCTTGGTGTTTTATAGAGTCGCAAATACTGTAGTTTTGTGGGAAAAGTACCGCCATCATCTGTCTGAAGATTTTCTTCGAGCTTTGAGGCGTGCTACTGGAGACAAAGTCGAAGTAACTGATGAACGCGTGCTGAACACCTGTCTCAGTTCAATTCAAGACATGGTCATTTCTATCAGCGGCTATCCACTGGTGGAATATGGGTTACCAGCTTCCCAATCATCACCGCATCAAGACCGTGGCAATTGGGAGTATAACGCTGAGACAATTTACGATCCGGGTGAAATGACCACCACACGAAATTTATGACACCGTCTTTGAAAGCGTTGGGCAAAGCCAGGGTAAAATGTTTTTCTTGGATGCTCCTGGTGGAACAGGAACAACATTTGTTACCAAGGTCAAGAAGGAAGGCAAAATTGCCTTTGCCGTAGCGTTGTTGGGAATCGCTGCCACACTGCTTCCGGGTGGCAAAACAGCACATGCTGCCATGCTTGAAATTCCCATCGATTTAGAGAGCGCCGAGATGCCTGTTTGTGGTGTGTCACGTAGCAGCGATAAGGGACACGTGCTCAAGAATTGCTCTCTGATCGTATGGGATGAGCAGTTGAGGCCGTAGACAGAACTCTGCAGGGCATCCGCAGCGAGCATTTGATGGGTGTTCACACACAGTCAGTTCAGTTCAGTGGCGATTTCCAACAAACGTTTCCCGTGGTGACGCGGGGATCGAGGGCTGACAAGGTGAGTGCTTCGTTGAAACGATCTTCGTTGTGGTCACGAGTTCGTACGCTGCGCTTGACCATTAATTTGAGAGCTCGGCTCGGCGTCAATGCACGTGCTCAACAATTCTCCGATGTCCTTCTAAGTCTTGGCGAAGGCACTCTACCAGAGGAGAGAGCTGGACAGGTGGTGCTTCTAGAGTCTCTCAGTAGAGTTGTATCCAGCTTAGAAGAACTCATTCGCTGTGTGTATGGGGACATCAGTTGAATACCGTAATAGCAGAATTCTTGGGTGTGTGAGCGGACTATTTTGAGGTCCAAAAATGATCAGGCTGTAGCAATAAACGAATGCATTCCCTCGGATATAGAGGGAAATGAAGTTATCTACACCTTTGTAAACACTGTCGTCCAGCAAGATGATGCGTGATGATTATCCCGTGGAATTTCTAAACTCCCTGTAAGCAAGTGAACTTCCTGACTGAACTTGTGCCTTAAAGTCATCTCGATCCACAGACACACCATTGAAGCGGAAATTCTTGCGGGTTGTGGCGTCGGCGAGGCAATATTTATACCACGCATCCCTTCATACCTCATAACTTCATGTTCCCGTTCAAGTACGTACAGTTCCCCGTAAGTGTTTGCTTCGCGATGACCATCAATAAGTCGCAGGGGCAGACACTGAGGGCAGCGGGTGTCGACCTCAGGACGAGCTGCTTCTCACACGTGCAGCTGTACGTCGCTTGCTCCAACGTCACCAGTCCTAACTCTCTTTACACTTTGGCTGCGGAGAGCCAGACCACTAATATTGTTTATCGAGAAGTCCTATTAATATGTATTTTTAACCTATTCAGTATTCCTTATTTTCTCCATCTGCTTCAGTCACAACTTATTACTTAATTCAGCAGAATCACCATAAAGTCATTTATTCAAAGCAGGTTGAAAATCAGCACTTTTTTAAGGTCAATTTTACAGTCTCCCTCTATTATTGCACTTTCTGCAGATATGAAATATAAAGAAGAAACGGGTAAATGAACGTTATTTTAAAAGTATAATCGTAGGTATTTGTTTAATAATTTGGTGCTGTATAACGTTCACGCAGACGACGTTGCCGGCAGCAGCTAGTCATTTATAAAAACAATTTATAATTATCTACTTATTTATTATTTTGATGAACATAATATCTGTATATCAGAAAAGATGTTTGATAGTTATATTGATTCTCTCACTGACAATCTCAAATTTGCAAATGACAAACAGTTAGAATCTATATTTTATTCTATGAACCAGTGGCCAGATCCACCATCAATAAGAACCAGAAATTATATAGAAATTTGGGTGGCACTAGATGATGAGTGCTTAAACAGGGCAAAAACAATGTCATACGAGGAACTGCTGTCACATATAGCCCTATTTTATATGTTGAATGTTGCTAGATACAGCGACTTTTGTGTCAAAGGTCTTAATAAATTAGCATCCAAAGCAAAAAATCTATCACCAGGTCAACTTGTTCAGACACTGTTTTTCATAGGTACATGTAGAAGAGCACCATTTGACATGCACAACTTAGAAATTCAATTCAATAACCTTTTTACTAAATTTGCTGTTGATGATTTGGCTATCATGTCTATGGGATTTTTTAAAAGTAAAACACCAATCAGGGATCAGAACTTAATGTTAAAAATAATTGATTCTGTAATAGAGAATGCAAAGAATATTCATGAAGTATCATTGGCTGCCCTCTTGAAACTCATTCGCTATTCTACAAAGATAACAAATGATGACAGAATTCACAGACTACTGGAAACATTACAGCATGAAGTACCTAGGCTATCCGTGATGTGCAATGTACATATAGCTTTATTGGGTACTTCAACTATGAACTTCCATGAGAAATGTTTGACTAAAATAGCTGAAAATATAATTGATTCAATCCCACAAACAAGGCTTAAAGATCTTGAAAGACTGGTTTTAACATACGGAACATTCAATTTTATACCACCAACAACAGAATGCTTCTTTAAAAAAGTAGTAGATGAACTACGTAAACCAGAAAGATTTCAAGAAATCAACAAACATGGCAGATCATTTGCATGTTGCATAGCATATTTAGGCCTACTAAATATTTATCCCGAAGATCTGATTAAAAGAGTATTAAATGAAGAATTTTTAGAAACAACTTATGGTAGCTATTGTTACAACTATGGCAGAGAAATAGCAACATTGCATTTCACAGCAGAGATATATTAAAAAAATGTTGAAATTAGTTGTTTTACTGAAAAATCATTGAAATTATTGGCAAATAAGTATACAGATTATGTTCCATCTGAGGAGTTTAAGAAGCAATACAATATTACAGAAAGGATGGTATTGGATGTTATGAGAGTTCTGAGGGAATTACGTGGTGGTCCACAATATGTTGTAGGAGACCACATCTTGCCTTATCATCAGAGAGGAGGTATATTTATTATCTACATAAAAGTAATGTTTACATATGGCTTTCATGAAGATTAGTGTCAGAAATACTAAAATTTCGAACATATGTTTTTCAGATATCATATTATGTAATGACCACAATGGTGCTCCAGTAGACATCAAAGACATGATTACTTCTAAGAACTTTGGACTACTCCGGAGACCACCCAATGATCTTAATTGGATTGCACTAGTCATCGCTGGCAGGAATGCTTTAATATACGGCACAGATAAGCCTACGGGACCATCTTTAAGTAAAATAAGAGATCTTAAAACCATAGGATACAATGCAGCTTTGGTAACATATGATGAATTATTATTTATATTCTGTTGATTTAATTTGAGAACAAAATTCTAAAGCACAGGTGTGGTAGAGATTTTCCCAGGCACTATTCTTGGTTTGGAGGAAAACCTCTCTTAAACTGGCAATTCATGTGCAAACTTATTTTTATTACCCATCATGGCAAGAAGTATATACACACATCAACAAAGTCTAGGGATATCTTAATCCTAAATTATTTACGAGTTTATAGTTTAGAACCTTGTTAGTTTCCACAAAAAGTTTATATACAGATTAAAACCTCTTTTATTCTATTTTCAAAATTTGAACATGAAAAGAAAAAAAACAAAATAATAAACAAAATATGGCGGCAAATTTGCTAGTAATTCGTTACATTAAAGAAAGTTAAAACTGTTTTATTATAATTATTAATGAAAAGGGTTTTTAATTGTTTTTCTTTTTTAATTTAACGTGACGTACGAACTTTAAAAGTCATGTCACGTCGTCATTTGAGTCGAGATGAAATGTTACGAGCCGTGGGCATGTTAGAAAATGGTGCAATTCAACGCGTCGTTGCTGAGGCCCTACATACCAGTCAAAATGTGATATCAAGGTTGTGGTCACGTTATCGCAGTACTGGAGATGTGGCCGAACAGCACACAGGTAGATATCGTGTTACTACGCAGAGACAGGATCGATTTCTCCAAATGACCGCCAGAAGACAACCCAATATCACAGCGCTGCAACTAGTGCAAAGGCTCCAGGAGGACCACCAGCTGCTGGTAAGCGACCAAACCGTGCGAAGAAGGTTACATGAAGTTGATCTTCATGCTCGAAGACCATTGCGTGTTCCAGCATTGCGACGTGGCAATCGCGGTCGGCGGCTTTCGTGGGCTCGGGAGCATTTACCATGGAGTGACGAACAATGGTCTTTGGTGCTGTTCACCGATGAGTCCCGGTTTGGGTTTCACCCGGATTCACGAAGAACACGCGTTTGGAGAGCTCCAGGGAGAGTTAGCCGTCTACGGCACCCTCAGGAGGTCCACCCATACCAAGGCGGGACAATCATGGTGTGGGCAGGAATTCGTCTTGGCGGACGAACCCAACTCGTTTGGATCCAAGGCAGCATGACTGCACAAAAATACCACGAGGAGGTAGTAGAGCCCGTTATTGTCCCACACAGAACTCAAATAGGCCATGAATTTCTACTCATGCACGATAATGCTCCTTGCCATACGGCGCGGCTGGTATCGACCGCTCTCCGAGAGCACGATATTCAAGTTTTGGATTGGCCTGCACAGTCGCCCGACTTAAATCCTATCGAGCATGCCTGGGACATGTTACAACGAAAAGCTTTGAGAGATTTTCCACCAAATTTGACGACTGAACAACAACTTTACGAACACTTGCAAAGGACATGGGACCTCATACCGCAGCAAGACATTGACAATTTAATTTTAAGTATTAACAATCGATGTCGATGTGTAATCAATGTAAGAGGTGGCAATACTGATTATTAATGATTAGATTTTACAAGATTTTTTCCATTTTTATTAAAATTAATAGGTATTTAAGAAGAAATGTTTGTTGTTATCATACTAATTTTCCATGATGATTAAAAAAATTATTTTTTTTATTTAAAACTAAAAAAAACACGAAATGTTTTTTATTTTTATTAAAGACCTTAAAATAATCTATGATTCTTCTATTTACTGTATCAGAAAATTCTTCATAGATTTTTAGATATTTGATGAAATATAAAATATCCCTAGACTTTGTTGATGTGTGTAGTAATAATATAATAAATAAGAAGGAACTTGTACAAGATCTTCAAATGCTTCAGTAAGATTCATACTTACAGCAAGAATCTCACTTTTGCAATCCAAGACTTGTGTCTATATAATAACTAAAGGATATGTATACTAGTTACATTAACAATATTAACAATAGGGAACATTACGCAAAGCTCGACGCAGATGGCAGCACAAGCAACTACAGTAAACAAACTTTCGTAGCGTGCTTTTCAAATATTGTCATCAACAAGACAACAATATATCTATACTTATTTATATAGGCAAAACAGTTACAACAGTTGTAATTATCAATAACAATAAAAATGCTACAATGTGTCTGTTTTAGTGACTTGTTTGAGATGAGATTATGAGATCGCACATCAAAGTTTGAAGTCTAAGGCTGGTTTCAGAGTCACGCGTTTGACCGGCGCCGGCCATACGCGCGCGCTTACAACTACACTAGATTAGTAGTAGCGTTTCATAGTCACGCAGTTCAAACGCGCCGCGTGTGAGACGCGCGCGCCGGCCGCGCTGCCGAAGCTTCATACATTGCAATGAGAAACGCGAACTCGTTTCACAGTGGTCCGCGCGCCAAACGCGCTGTTGAGACGCGCTGGCCGACGGCGCGTGCCGCGCGCGTCACTCTGAAACCAGCCTTAACGAGTTGTCAAGTTGTCACTCGAATGTCATACTTGCCAAAATTAATTGTTTACTGTAGTCGGTGATACCGCCATCTGGTGGTTTTACTTGGCAGTAATCTTCCCTATTAACCACTTATCTTCATTTTTCAGGTACCCTGGAGTGTATACTCAAAATTCGAGACATACAAAGAAAAAGCAGATTACCTAACTAGCCTAATTGAAAGTTGTAGTAATAATAAATAGAAATGTAAATGTATTATTTGTCCTTTTAGCACAGAGATGTGCATCATCCTATGCCCTAAGTGCTAATTTTTACAACCCCAGAACTAGGAATCAGTCCTGTGTCAGGGGAGAATACAAACATACAATCCACACACAGAATAAACACCCAGACACAAAGAAACAATTTATGGATCATACAAAGTGATGTCTCATACAGTCATCGAACCCACAACACTCAGTGCAGTGTCAGGCGCCGACGCGGCAGCTTTTACCAATACCGCAACCATGCAGCGTTTTATCACACTGATTTTGCTGAAATTTCATTTCATATTATATGATGTATTAGAGTAACGGACCGGCGACTTGAGTGTGTAGTGCAACTTAACGCTCCCTCTACAAAACAAGCAAAGTACGGCATATCTCGCCTCTGCAAATGCACATATTGAACCACGAGGGATGATTGGGTCCATTTTTCTCCAAGTGATTAGCGGCAACCACCACGCCTGGCATACTTACCTACTGGTCCTCCGATACTGACATAGAGCTATCTACTAGAGAGGTCTGTGCCTCCGGGCACATGTTCATCCGTGAACCAAAAGCATAGGTTCTATTTTCTATACTACCCTAAAAGAATAGAAACGTAGTCCGAGTTTGTGCACCAGTGAATCTCATTCGCTCAAATAAATTGAATGCTAATAAGTTCCATGTCTGTTTACTAAAAGTGACACTTGCGGCTTAGTAACATACAATAGTGGCCGCCACGGCCGGCTTTTAGAAAAATATTCTATCGACATCTCGAATGTGATCCATTCGTGTGCATTCTCGGACTAGGCTCTCACGGAGGGGTAACGCCTAATTTGAAAAATAATTCATATTGTCTTAAATAAGTCACATTAACCTAATCCTCCGTATTGCGTCATAATATCTCGCAGGTGCTTAACGCAGTGGGTGGAGCCAGCTTAGTCCGAAGAGCGCTTCGCTGGTAATTATTACCATATAAGGTGGTCGCTCACTATGGGCCTTATCAGAAGGCTCAAGTTCACCCAGAGGGCGATGGAGAGAGTTATGCTTGGAGTTTCCCTGCGAGATCGAATCAGAAATGAGGAGATCCGCAGTAGAACCAAAGTCGCCGACATAGCTCTCCGGATAGCCAAGCTGAAGTGGCAGTGGGCAGGGCACATAGCTCGAAGAACCGATGGCCGTTGGGGCAGAAAGGTTCTGGAGTGGCGGCCACGTACCGGACGACGCAGCAGAGGTAGGCCTCCCGCAAGGTGGACCGACGATCTTGTGAAGATCGCGGGAGGAGGTTGGATGCGGGTGGCTCAAGACCGGTCTGTGTGGAGAACCTTGGGGGAGGCCTATGTCCAGCAGTGGACGTCGTTTGGCTGATATGATGAAGGTCATAGACGGGCCACAGGCAGTCTGTGACTCATCATTGGTCTATAACTACATAAGATGGTTGCGCGACGATCTAAATCGGTCACTTTCCCTCGACGTCGCTATGCTACTGGTTGTAGTGACAACCAAAGCCATGTATTCACTAGGGGACAAAGTCGCTCGACTTAAATCCTTCTACTTCTCTATCTACTGTCCCGCTGGGGTTCTCCCTACGGGTCTTCACCTGACGTTCTCCTTACGGATCGACGTTCTACCTACGGGCTACAATTCTCCCTGCGCATTGCTGTTAGCTGCGACCTACGAGCTGCTGGCGCCATGCATTCGATTGACGAGTACAGTCAGCTACATAGTTAACTAAGCCATTTACGTTATTTTGTTATTGTTATTATCAATATCTTGTAAGATTTCTAGACAACTGAAAATTTATTATTATCGTAGGCAATTCATTTAAATTATGAATAATAATAAGAGAGTTTTAATTCCGCCGGGTGCATGAACAGCCTAGGTGTGCAGCCTCGCCCTGGTTGTTCAACTCATTCATGGATAGCTGCATGAACGTTAAGAGGGAAATGGAATGCGGGATCCATATGACAGGATGGCGTGTTAAGTGCCTCTTGTAAATGTACGCTGATGATCAAGTCATTCTTGCGTCGTCGGCGACTGAGTTACAACAAATGATGAACTGCATGAATGAGAGCTTTACAGTGAAAGGTATGAAATTGAATGCAAGAAAGACGATAGTGTTTGAGAAGGATGAAAATGTGACTGAGTTTAATATTGCGATTGAAGATGAAAACATTGAACAAATTGAAGAATTTGTATATTTTGGTAGCATGTTTACAAGAGATGGAAGATGTGAAGGAGATATTGAAAGGAGAGTGACTATTACGGGAAACTGTGTAAATGGAGCGCTGCATGCCTTTATGAATGGCCAGAATGTGCCAAAACAGGCGCGACTGGCGGTTCATAATGGAGTGCTTGTGCCTACGTTAATGTACGGTAGTGAGTGTTGGGTGTGGCAGAAAAAGCATGAAAGCAGAATTAACGCAGTTGAGATGCATTCACTGCGTAGTATGTGTGGGGTAAGACTGATTGATAGAATTCCGAATGCAGTAATACGAGAGCGATGTGGCCTAAAAGAAGATGTCGTGACAAGAGTTGAGAATAGGAGTGCTGAAATGGTTTGGGCACGTGGAGCGAATGAGTGAAGAAAGAGTGAGGCATCAAATTTATGAGGCGGTCGCGGCAGAACTCGTCGGACATTTCATCGATCAGATTGGGATATTTTAAAAAAGGCAAGGTCCGAAGCACCCGGAACCGGTGAGCATATACGAAGAGAGTAATCAATGTAGGAAGCGCGTGAGATTTGTAAGGATAGATGCAAGTGACGTTCCGTTGTCTCTGCCTACCCCGACGGGAAAAAGGCGTGAGTATATGTATGTACCTATGTGTGTAGATTTAACAATGTACAAATTATTTTAAAACTAACGTGTATTCAATTTCAGGCAAATGTTGAAACCCCCAGTTTTAGTGGTAATTCTACTGAGTTGGTTACACTGATCGGAGCCGGCCTTAGAATAAAGAAAATACCATAGAGATATAAAGGATAGAGTGGCAGAACGGCAGAACAGTAACTCATTCACAGCACAGATATAGATCTACATGGATAACGCAAATGCATGCACTTCGCGTGTCTGAATCCCGACCAAGCGTCGAGCTTGGTCGCCACTAACTTTATCGCACAAGCGATACTGTCGCGCATCGCTTCGACTTCGTGATACAGGCAACGTCACAGTAGGTATCAAAAAGTCGGCACGCTTGGTTTCAATACAAATCGTGATAATTGCGTTATCTATGTAGATCTATATCTGTGAACTCAATACTGTGTCGTGTCCGTCGGTGCGAGAGAGAACGCAACATTAAAGGCCCCCTGCATCTCTCTCTAACAATACATGCACAACATCAACATTACGCAGTGGCGTGCTACCTGTAACTATTATTTATATCAGTTTATCAGTAATCAATAGGTTAAAAATATATAAACTTTTTTGTCACTTCAAACTATCTTCGTGTTAAGTGTTGTAAAAATACCGTATAATACCAAAAGGCTATGTATTTAAACGGGTATTTTATTATAACTTACGGTATTATTGGTATTTTATGTATTTTATATTCTGATTCAGTTTTTAAGACCCTGCGATATTGCGACAAGTTCTAATTTAAAACATTAAATATGTTTTAAGTTACGATTGTATTCTTTGTTTTAGAATTAAGTACTAATTTTTAAATTTTGGAATTTTAAGTTTTGGAAAAATTCATTGCGAAGTCCGAAATCGCTTAGACAAATCACGTGTTTCTAAATTGGTCTCGATTTACGCGAATCTTCGTTTTCGTGACAGCACATTCGAAGTTTAATGAAGTGGTGATGAAGATGATTCAGCTGAAAGTACGTTGCTAGAATACATTAAGTACTGCGTCGTCATCTACCAAGAACGTAGCAACACAAGAGGATTTTTATTTGAGGATGAAGATCCTCTAAATCTCGTGTTTTTTAACTAGGAAGACAAAAGGCGTGGGCCAACGTCTGTGCTATTTTTTTTTTTTTTTTTTTATGGAATAGGGGGCAAACGAGCAGACGGATCGCCTGATGTTAAGCGATTACCGCCGCCCATGGACACCCGCAACACCAGAGGAGTCACAAGTGCGTTGCCGGCCTTTTAAAAAGGAATACGCTCTTTTTTTGAAGGTTTGAAGGTCGTATTGGTTCGGAAAAACCGCAGGTGACAGATCATTCCACAGTTTAGAGGTGCGAGGCAGAAAGTTTCTAGAGAAACGCACCGTTGTGGATTGCCAACCATCTTAATGATGGGGATGGAAATGCTGTCGCGTAGAACGATGGCGGAAAGAGGCGGCAGGGATTAATCCGAACAATTCCTCGGAGCACTCCCCATAGTAGAATCGATAAAAGATGCATAGCGAGGCTACATCTCTACGCAGCGCCAAGGGGTCTAACCGATTGCAAATATCTTGGCAGTCGACAATTCGAGCGGCTCTCCGTTGGATGCGGTCTAGAGGGAGAAGCTGGTACTGGGGTGCCCCTGCCCAAAGATGAGAACAGTATTCCATATGCGGCTGGACCTGCGCCTTATAAAGGAGCAAGCAGTGGGCCGGAGTGAAATACCGTCTCGATCTATTTAGCACGCCAAGCTTCTTCGAGGCTAACTTAGCCTTACCCTCTAAGTGACCGCGGAACTGGACTTCGCTCGATATGTCGACACCAAGTATTCCAATACTGGAGGAGGCAGTCAAGGGGGTGCTCTCAAAACGAGGACATACGACCATCGGCAGTTTTTTTGCGGTGAAAACGCAGACTTGTGTCTTTGTGGGGTTAAATTGGACCAAATTAAGTCTTCCCCAATCTGAGACCATCTCCAAGGAGGTCTCAATTTCAGACACAAGTTTATGTCGGCTCTCGATGACTTTTTCCCGAGAAATGTTGGCGTGGCCGGTATATAAAGCATCACCTGTGCTGTCATCTGCATAACAATGAATGCCGCTATCTAGCAACATATCACTGATATGCAGGAGGAACAGGGTAGGCGATAGCACGCAGTCTTGAGGAACACCAGCATTTACAGACAAGGCGTCAGAGCATTCACCGTCAACTACGACCTTTATGCTTCTGTCTGTAAGAAAGCTGGTGACCCATTCGCATAATTTCTCGGGCAGCCCATAGGAAGGGAGCTTCGAAAGAAGCGCTTTGTGCCAGACCCGATCGAAGGCCTTCGCTATGTCCAAACTGACCGCCAAAGCCTCCCCCTTTGTCTCGATCGCCTGTGCCCAACGATGTGTCAGGTATACTAGAAGATCACCAGCCGACCGACCCTTACGAAAGCCGTATTGCTGGTCACTAAGCAGCTGATTATCCTCTAGAAACCGAAGGAGCTGGCAGTTAATAATGAACTCCATTATCTTCGAGAAGAGGGAGGTTATGGCTATGGGTCTGTAGTTGGACGGGTTAGAGCGATCGCCTTTTTTAGGGATCGGGTGGACCAATGCTGTCTTCCACGATGTTGGGACTACGCCAAATGAGTAGGAGAGACGAAAAAGGCGTGTCAAAACTGGTGCCAACTCTGGAGCGCAGATCTTCAACACAATAGGGGGAATTCCATCAGGTCCACTCGAGTTATGGATATCGAGGGACAGAAGTGCCATACGGACTGCGCGCTGGTGGAACCGAATATCCGGCATACAGCCCTTCAACAGCGGTATAGTAGGCGGTTCCTGTCCCCCGTCATCCAAGGTCGAGTTGGACGCAAAGAGTTTGCCCAGAAGATCGGCTTTCTGCTTTGCGTCGTGGGCCAAGGAGTCATTTCCCATGTGTAGCGGTGGAAAGGATGGCTTACAGAAGTTCCCTTCGATAGCTTTGGCAAGAGACCAGAATGCACGAGTTCCCGAAGGAAGGCGCTCAAGCCTCTCGCCAATTCTACCGATGTGCTTCGTCTTCGCACTAGCAATGTCTCTTTTGAAGGACCTGGAGGCAAAGTTATACTCCTTTTTTAATGCGCTGGTATTTTCATCCCCTGCCGCCACCGCATCAGCCCAGGCTTGGTAAGCTTCCTGCTTCCTGCGAGAAGCCTTTTTGGAAGATGAACCAAACCAAGGCCGAAATTTGCCACCAATGGGGACCACAGAGGATGGAATGAAAAGTTCCATGCCCTGTAGCACCACATCAGCAACAGAATCAGCAGTGGCGTTGGGATCATCCGGCAAGAAGCATATTTGTCCCCAAGGATAGGACGCAAAGAAGTTCCGCATCCCATCCCAATCTGCTGACTTGTAGTGCCACACACGGCGACTGCGTGTATCCCGCGATCGCAGCGAGCACGTGAGAGGCACCACACTCCGTACAAGGCAGTGGTCTGAGGAGCCAAGTGGGGCGCCTACGGATACCTTGTAGCCGTCCGGATGAGAAGTCAGCAGAAGGTCCAGCAGTGAAGGATTCTGGCTTTCAACGTCTGGGATTCGCGTGGGCGTGGTAACCAGTTGTGTCAGGCCATAAGCCAGTGTGAAGTCGTGAACAGATCTCCCCGCATGATCAGTTTTACTGGAACTGAGCCAGTCGGCGTGATGGGCGTTAAAATCGCCAAGCAAGATGATCTCTGCTGACGGGATCTGCTGCTGCACAAAGTCTGAAGCCATTTGGATGTGCTCAATGAGTCGGTCAGTTTCGGTATCACCGCTGTGGGACCTGTAAAGGCAAGCATAGACGCGGGGGTGGTCGTCGCTATCTATACGTAGCCATAAGGTGGAAAGGTCCCTACCTTCAAGATTCCTAAGTCGACGAGAACTGATATCGTCTCTAACATACACGCACACTCCGGCCTTGGACAGAAAGGAGTGTTCAAGTCCATACCCAGGGTAAGTAAGGTAGGAAGTGTCTGCTGGAGGCGATATCTGCGTCTCAGTCAAGAAGAGCAAGGTCGGCTTTGTTGTCTCGAGGTGGTGGTGGACAGCATTAAGGTTGGTGTGTAATCCCCTGATATTGCAGAAGCCAGTTTGCCCCCCCCAGAGTACGAGGGGCGGCCTGGGCGTCCACGCTTAGATGCGTTGTGTCCTGAACGCGGACGTCCAGAGAGGGATTCTCCAACGCTAGCGCAGTTGGTACCCTCCTGGGGTAGCAAATAGTTTTTCAACTGCACCATCATAGGGGGGGGGGGGGTTGGGGGATTGGGCCTCCGGTATCCTCACTCACTCGGCGAAACACAACGCAAGCGTTGTTTCACGCCGGTATTCTGTGAGGCCGTGGTATCACTCCGGTCGAGCCTGACCCATTCGTGCCGAAGCATGGCTCTCCCACGGTGAAAATTTTCTTATGGATCTTGTATTAAGGATCGGGCTGTACGTGTCTGCACGCAGAGAGGAACATAATTTAATTTTGAATAAATAGAGAGATGATTCAAATAAGTTTGAGGACCCATTTATTCTGACGTAGCTAAAAATGTTACGTGTTTTTCTTTAAATAATATTTTGATTATTTTTAGCGTATTTATAGGTAAAAGTTTCGAAATACGTCGCCGTTTTTAGGGGTTGTGAGTGATTGGAGAGGGAGGAGGGGAGGTCTCGGAAGCCCCCCTCACCATTTTCACTTGCCGGAAATACTTGGTTTCCTCTGAAAAAAAAAAACTCCAAACATCGGTCTGTATGGCACTGTCAACTTCCACATTCATCACACTAGTTTAATAAACTAAGGTTGACGGAGCCCTGCTTCGCAGGGCTCCTATTTTTGGGTTAAGGGTCAAAAGAGAACCTAACATAAACTATTTAGTTACTTATTACAGGCGCACCTAACCCTAGGCACTCGAAGTCGAAAGCAATGACGCACAAATTTGACCTTAGCTGTCAATATCATCTTTCCAAGATGGCGGGTTTGCGTTTCGTTACACGTTTTTCACATAAAACCTAAAAATGATATTTGTGAAACTGAACTAAAGTATAAACACTACGTCCCGTTTTGCATAATTGCCGAAGTATTTAAGAATTTTAGCAAATTGATTAAATTTATTTAGACGCAACTCCGGCAGCCAAAATTACTTTTAGGGGATTAAAACTAACTCCCTTAAGCCCCCTACACCACCAATACCCTCAAATTCGGGCGACTCGTTTCGAAACCCAACCCTATTTTTATGGTAATATTGTTGTAGCTAATAGTAATTAATAATAATACAAACTTAAAATATAATTCCAGGTTTTATTCCTGTGCAATTCCACCGTATTCAGTTTTTTAATGATTACTATGATCATTTACTTCAAAAATATAGAACAATTGATTAATACATAAAATACCGTAGTAAATGGTATAATACCGTATTATACGGTATTTTTCGTTTAATACATTTCAATACAAATGCTATAATACCGCACTTACATCTCTATTCGTGTATCAATAAAAACAACTTTTAAACTATTGACATAGTATTATATTTATCTATGCTATTGATTACTAATAAACTGATTTAAATAATAGTTACAGGTAGCACGCCACTGCGTAATGTTGATGTTGTGCATGTATTGTTAGAGAGAGATGCAGGGGGCCTATAATGTTGCGTTCTCTCTCCCACCGGCGGACACGAATAGGCCCCACTCTGCCACTCTATTCTAATATCTCTATGGAAAATACTATAGAGACCGCATTACAATATCAGTCTTGTCCAATATACTTCATTTTGACTTATGATTTTTTTCTAGTGTAGAGTTAACTAAGTACATAAATGTCTATAAATTATTATACCTAGTTATTATTTGATTTAGTCGGTGCTTTAAAATAGCCAGGTGCATGCAAGAATATTAGGTATGTATCGCTTGCTATGATCTAGGAAAACATCGCGACTAAACATGCATGGCTTAGTAGTTGTTTGCAGAAAATCTTAATATATAAAATCCTTGCGTTACTGACTGACTGACGGACACGCTACAGCCGAAACTATTGGGCGCAGGAAGCTGAAAGAAGAATGGCCATTTTTGACCTAAACAGGTATAGAGATAAAACTTATTTTAAAATTAAGGTTATTTTATAGTGTAATGATTTCACTAACAATTATATTTTATAAAAGCCTAGGTAAAAAGAAAAGTTTTGGGTTGTAAAGATGTTCTAGAACTCGTGAACGCATCCTTATCAAAATATTTTTTATTTTGATAAGGATTTGAATAGGGTGCACTAAGAAGGGATTTCCCGAAATTCCCACGGGATCGACCAAAACGGGTAAATTAAAAAAAAATGTGCAGGCGTAGCTGCTGGCGTCCTCTAGTGGTTCTATAATTTAAACTGTTACGAACGCGAAAGTTTTTGAGGATGTATTTGTTTCTCTTTCATACAAAACATTTTAAATTAAAGCATCGATAAAATTAGAACGTCAAATATTAATACAATCTTATATAATTATATATACATAAATAAACAAAAGAAAATTGCCACAGAAGTCAACCAAATAATGAGTGACCTGATAATGACCCAGATTTACATCTGATTTCTTTGGCTATGTTGACTGACTGCTTCGGACAGACTTTTAACACTCCATTTAACACAAGCTTTCAATACAACTTTGCTTCGAGGTTATATTGATACTTGTATTGTTGAACTGTCAAAAGTGTCGTACCCGGACAACTTCGAAATTCGCCGCTAGAGACGCTAGTTAGAATCTTAGCAATCTTAGCATTATTTTTTGGTGGAGCTTGTTAATTAATGTAGGTTGGTAGTTGATACAGACATTATTGGCACGTTAGGAGCACTGAAAATATGTTATCATGCTTAATAATAATTTTCCCTAATTTTAAGTAGTGGGTATTTGAAATTAAACTACAGTTTTCGGATTTTATCACGATATATTATTGGTTTCACTATGTTATTACATTTAAACCGAATAATCCGACGTTTCGATTTCTTTACAGAAACCATGCTCTCGACCACAGTCACGGCAGACTTCGTGGTAAAATCCGAAAACTGTAGTTTAATTTCAATGTGTAACACACAGGTGTAAACATTCGCGTAAACCTAGGCAGATATAGTGAATGATTCTTTTTGAACGCAATTTAAGAATATCATACAACGATCAAGTCGATATAAATAGTCGATGGAAATGTTGTTACTATCAAACACTGTAGTCGAAATAGGGAATCTTACTCAAAGTTAGAAGCAGATGGCGCCACATAAACACAACGTAAATAAAACTCTCAAATTAGCGCGGTTTTTTTAATTTACACCCTGCCTATCTGGCCTTGTGAATACATAATGGATAAAAATTACAGATATTTAACTATCCTCGAGTTAAAAATTATACTTAGAGGACGTGACGCATCACTGAAAGAAAAAATGCCTATTATATCTAACCTTATTGAAAGGCATGACAGGCAACCCCAAAGATAAACGTTAAATGGGTTCTTCTGTTTACGTTTTAATACAATGTGCCCTCTAACGGGATAATTTGGCAGTAAGATTCCCTATTGTTAAATATTTTTTACCTAAGTAATTTGAAAGTCAATATTATTTCCTGCGTAACCTGTAATCGTAACGAATCAATATAGAAAAAACTAGAGAAAAAATATCTAGGGGAGATTTTTATTTAACGGGTGGCAATACTTGTATACTCTATGGTAACGCATCATCAGCTTGTGCGGGCATCGGGTGGACAATTTTCGCGCCCGGTTCGTGTTGAGAGAGAAAAAGTAGACGTTGAACGAAAACATTTGTTCGTTACGCTATGTATGATCTGTTGAATTGAGTAATACAATAATTTAATTATAATTATTCTTTAGTGATATCCATTATTAACATGTCTCAAACAGAGGAACCTATGGAGGTTGCAGATGTTGAAGAGAATTCAGTATGTATCACTCTATTTTATAGGCTTAGCCCGTAATTACAAACACTAACCTATTACCTAATTTCAACAGAATGGCTCTTCGAGTGATACAACATCCTCAAGGGGAAAGGAAGGAGACTTTGAAAGTAAAATCGAAACCGATCGTTCGAAACGTTTCGAGTTTTTGCTGAAACAAACTGAGATTTTCTCACATTTCATGACAAACGCTCCTAAATCTGGTAACAGCCCTCCAAAACCTAAAGCCGGCAGACCCAAAAAAAAAACAAATGTTTTGTGCTGTTAAGGACATTGACGTGGGCGGTTTATTAGTAGTAGTAGTAGAGTTAGTACAGTTAGTAGTGGGTGTTATCAGTATTCAGAATCAGAGTATTGTTCTAAAGCCAGTGGCAGACAATATCAAAACCCCGCTGTGCTCTCACATATGCATCCTCCGACGTTTTAGCAGAGAAAAGCAATACTGTGTCATCTGCATAGGAAATTTATTTTCTACCTTTCAAGTCCAGATCACCAAGATAGATAGATTAATACTTTATTGTACACCAGTATGCAAACGGAATTACAATAGTAAAATAAACTTAAAACTAGTTGTACAAAACGCAATTTTTTTTTTATTTGGTCTTATCGCAAAATGCGATCTCTTCCAGACAACCTAGTTTGGAAAATGTATTTAATAAAAATACAATTGTGTGGGTTACGGTGTACATAGTGGAATAGTGTCTTAATGGGTAGATAAAAGAATCGGAAAAATTATGTCAATATAACTATACATATGAGTATAAAACATAGAATACGTATATATTGTACATACAATACAAAATAATAAGTTATAACAAACCAATACTTATATACAATAAATATATAAACTAGATATTTTACATATATATGCAAATAAACTATAATATATACCTATAAATATATACATATATTATAGATACAGTCATGGTAATTGTGACAAATAATGATTCGTGACTAGATTTTCAAATGTGGGAAGAGATTGAGCCCGTCTGATAGATTTGGGCAACGCATTCCACAATCGTACAGCTTGAACTGTGAAGGATTTTTGCAAGAAAACTGTAGAATGCGTCGGGACTTTCAATTTAAGATTTTCTGATGATCTCAAGCACCTTGAATGTGTGTCATGAAGATATTCGAACCGTCGTTTAAGATAAAAGGGAAATGATGGATTGAATAATATATTATAAAGAAGACAAAGGATGTGAGTATTCCGTCGAAGGCGGATAGGCAGCTATTTGAGCTTGTTACGAAATTCAGAAATGTGGTCATATTTACGTAAGCCATATATGAACCTTATGCAGAAGTTTTGGAGGCGCTCAAGTTTATCTAGCTGGTCCTCATTGAGATTGTGGAGGAAATACTAAACGTCGCACCACTCGTGGCCAATAGAATACGAGCCGGCACTCGGAACCGCTCGGCTAACTTCGGGCTGCGCCGGCGACGTTCGGTTTTGCATGTCGCCCGCTCGCCAGTCCATTGTCTGCCACCGTGCGGCGTACACTCCGCGCTAGCTTATCTAATATTCGCCGCTAAATCTTTGCTCGTAATTTAATTTAATTTTGTTGTTTCTTATTCTTTCGCTTTTTTCTCGTCTATATCTGTGCTGTAACTTCCTTTCGTGCTTCAATCTATCTCTTAGTGCTTGTGTTAACTACTACTCTTCTGTGACTGTTATAAATTCAAACGTTCGAACAATATAACGTTTTTTTCGTAGTGACTTGTGTGTTTTACTTGAACGGCCCTATAGACTATTACAACTACAGTGGTGACTGCCCGACTATGGAGTCAACGGATCCAGCTAAGAGTCTCGGATGGGAAACCTCGCGCGTCGGTGTACGACCACCTCCGTTTTGGCCAGATGACCCCGAGATGTGGTTCGCGCAGATGGAATGCCAATTTGCTATGGCGAATATAACGGTTGATTCGACGAAATTTCAGCACGTCGTGTGTGCGTTAGAGCCACGCTACGCAATGGAGGTCAAGGACATCGTTACAAAACCACCGGCTACGGATAAATACGGGCGGATTAAGGCGGAGCTTATTAAGCGTTTGTCGGCATCACGAGAGCGTAAGGTGCAGCAACTTTTGAAGCATGAAGAATTGGGCGACCGCAAGCCGTCACAATTTTTACGGCACCTGCAACATCTGGCGGGGCCGGCGCTGCCTGATGATTTTCTGAAAACTCTGTGGGCCAGCCGTTTACCGACCAACCTTCAAACTGTGTTGGCATCGCAACCGGAGCTTTCGCTAGACAAACTAGCTGACTTAGCGGATACGGTCCACGAGATTGCCCCTGCCGCCCCATTGCAAGTTGCAAGCGTTGCCCCGGAACAAAGTTCGCAAATGCAGAGCATGGCAATGCAAATATGCGAGCTAACTAAACAGGTAGCGTTGTTAACTAGCCGTCTGGACGCTCAAAATCGGGTACGTTCACGCTCACGGTCTAAGGGTAATAGAAGTCGCTCACGGGCCAGGTCTCGGCCGCGACAACCACCCCCCGATCACTCTCACTGCTTCTACCACTACACATACGGTTCTCGGGCCCGTAAATGTATACAACCTTGTGAATGGAGGGCGGAAAACACAAGGGGCAGCCGGAATTAGCGGCCTCGGTCTGCCCTAACGGTTCAGGCCGTCTATTTATTACTGACCGACAATCGAAGATGCTGTTCCTGGTCGATACAGGCTCGGATTTATGCGTATTTCCTCGGTCAGCTGTCAAGACGCCCTGTTCACTATCTAAGTACGGCTTAACAGCGGCCAATGGTACTGTCATTAATACTTATGGCCCCATCCAGCTCAACCTCGACTTAGGCCTACGACGGTTATTTCAGTGGAAATTCACAATCGCTGACGTATCCAAGCCAATAATAGGCGTTGATTTTTTAAGCTTTTACAATCTGCTTATAGATTGCCGTAATCACAAGCTCATTGATGGCACCACCTCACTCACCGTGACCGCAGCGCACCAACGGGTTCCAGACGACGTGGCATCCATGAAGACTGTCACTGGCGAGACGGAGTACCACCAGTTGCTACGAGAGTTCCCCGAGTTGACTCGCCCCATGGGTACCGTAAGTCAGCCTAAGCCTAAGCACAATACGGTGCACTTTATTAGGACTACCCCCGGTCCAACGGTTGCTTGTAGGCCTAGACGCTTGGATCCCGATCGCCTCAGGATAGCTAAAAAGGAGTTTGACGAGATGCTTGCTAATGGAACAGCTAGGCGTTCTGAGAGTCCCTGGTCCTCACCGCTGCATTTAGTGAAGAAGAAGGACGATGGATGGCGACCATGCGGTGACTATCGAGCACTTAATGCACGCACTATACCCGACAGGTACCCGGTCCGACACATTCAAGACTTCTCTCAGCAACTCTCTGGATGCACGGTTTTCTCCAAAATTGACCTGGTAAAAGCTTATAATCAGATGAGAATAAACGCAGCTGACATACCCAAAACAGCTATCACAACTCCGTTTGGTCTATTTGAGTTCCCTTACATGGGTTTTGGGCTCCGAATCGCTTCGCAGACTTTTCAGCGATTTATAGACGAAGTTCTTACCGGTCTAGAAGACTTCTGCTACGGGTTTATTGATGATCTGCTTGTCTTCAGCCCACCTGGTCTCCACAGGACCCATCAACATCAGCTGCTGACTCGGCTGGCAGAATACGGCATCCTGATAAACCCAAGCAAGTGCGTGTGGGGTCAACCTGAGGTAACATTTCTTGGTTATCAAGTATCTGCTACTGGTGTACAGCCACAGAGTACCAAGGTCCAGGCTGTCCAGGATTACCCAGTACCAAAGACGGTGAAGGAGCTACGCAGATTCTTGGGCATGCTGAATTTCTACAGGCGGTTCATTCCAAACGCTGCCAAAGCCCAAGCGCCCCTTAATGCTCTTCTAGCAGGTGATAAAACCAAGGGTTCAGACGCAGTACAGATGGCTCAGAAGGAGCTGGAAGCGTTCGAGGAATGTAAGAGCACACTCTCTAATGCTACACTTCTTGTTCACCCTCAGCCTAACGCTAAACTCTCCATCCTAACCGATGCGTCTTATGTGTCCATTGGAGCAGTACTGCAGCAGCATAATGGTAAGCAATGGGAGCCACTTGCTTTCTTCTCTAAGAAGTTAAACCGAGCACAGAAGAATTACAGCCCCTACGACCGTGAGTTGCTTGCCATATATGAAGCCATAAAGCATTTTCGACATAATTATGGTAGAAGCGAGAGACTTTGTAGTATTTACGGACCACCGACCGCTAACCTATGCCTACAAAACGACCAGGGAGAACTGTTCACCGCGTCAATACAGATATTTTGATTACATTGCGCAATTTACCACAGATATACGGTACATACCTGGCTCAGAGAACGTTGTGGCTGACAGTCTATCTCGCGTCGAAGAAATCACTGAGGCCATTGACTTCAAACTTCTCGCCAAGTCTCAGAAGACAGACCCTGAGCTACAGACACTGCTATCTAAAGGATCGTCACTCAAGCTAAGACCTATTACTCCGGAAGGCACAGACATCGAATTATACTGCTGACTTATGACTTGCTGATTTATGAGTTTATTTGCAATTTGTTCCAATTGTTTTGGTACCTACCTAATTAATGCATTGTAACGTGATTTGACTGAGCAGTGATTACATAACAACATGATATTTAACATGTGTGCGGTTACACCCTACTTGTCATTTTGTTTTGGAGGCTAAGTGTTAGTCATTATTCTCAATTTTCAAGTCTTAAGTAGGTACGTAACTAAATAAATGGCAATAGGTTGTGTGATAGCTATCATGTTAACTGAAATGTGATATTATTATTTTTTTATTATAATGTATAACTTCTTATTTAAATACGCAGACAGTACTGTGTTGCTAGGGAGTTTGTTGCGCTGCTTCTTCTTCCTAGCGAAAACACATAGGAAGCAGTGAAGGGTTGGGCTTTTTGGGGGACTGTCTATTGTAAAATTTAACGTTCAGAAAGAGCTGTTTACCAGCCAATTTTGAATAAAAGATTTTGATTTTGATTTTGATTTTATATTGTGCCGTTTCAACGCAACCACCAAGACCGTACGTAACACCTACCTTTAGGAAACAGGTTTTCGATGCGCTACACTGTCTGAGTCATCCCGGACGTACAGCTACCGTGCGACTGGTCACACAGAGATTTGTGTGGCCAGGGATACGTAAGAACTGTAGAGAGTGGTCTAGATGCTGTCTCAGTTGTCAGCGCAGCAAAGTCACCCGTCACACCTCTGCCCCACTATCCCCTTTCCCTATTACCTCGTCGAGATTTTCCCACATCCATCTCGACATAGTAGGGCCACTTACACCATCTGCTGATTTCAGATATTGTCTCACCATAGTTGACTGGTTCACACGATGGCCCGAGGCAATACCACTGAAGAACATCACTGCTGACACCTGCGCGGCCGCCTTGGTATCTGGCTGGATATCGAGATTCGGTTGCCCTACGCAAATCACAACCGATCAAGGCCGTCAGTTTGAGTCGGGCCTGTTCAAGGCCATCACCTCACTGGTCGGCGCGCATCACTTCCGCACCACGGCGTACCATCCGTCCTCTAACGGGATGGTAGAACGACTCCACCGACAGATAAAGGCTGCCATCATGTGTCACAACACGACACAATGGACGGAGGTTCTTCCACTAGTCCTCCTCAGCATCCGCAGTTCTTGGAAGGAAGACCTACAAGCTTCCTCAGCCCAACTTGTTTACGGCGAGCCCCTACGCTTGCCGGCTCAGTTCCTAGCGCCGACAGAAGACCACACGGTAGAGGACGTCACCAGCTTCGCTACTCGACTCGCTAGACACATGGCAAACCTCACCCCGAAACCAACGTCTTGGCACAGAAAAGGTCCCTTCTACCTTCCAAAGGACCTCCAGACTACATCGCACGTATTGGTGAGGCAGGATCACGTGCGCAGAACCCTAGAACCACCATATGCAGGCCCCTATAAGGTGTTGGAGCGACAAGCCAAATATATGAAGGTCATAATGCGAGGCAAGGAGGTCAACATATCGGTGGATCGACTGAAGCCCGCCTTCTGCGCCCAAGATGACACCCCAGTTCCTGTTGCACCCTCGACTGCGCCATCCAGCAAAGAAAAACAGACACGGAGTGGGAGAATAGTCCGATTCACGGATTTCTAACGAGCGTAGGAACGCTATCGGGGGGGAGTACCTGTGGAGGAAATACTAAACGTCGCACCACTCGTAGCCAATAGAATACGAGCCGGCACTCGGAACCGCTCGGCTAACTCCGGGCTGCGCCGGCGACGTTCGGTTTTGCATGACGCCCGCTCGCCAGTCCATTGTCTGCCACCGTGCGACGTACACTCCGCGCTAGCTTATCTAATATTCGCCGCTAAATCTTTGCTCGTTATTTAATTTAATTTTGTTGTTTCTTATTCTTTCGCTTTTTTCTCGTCTATATCTGTGCTATAACTTCCTTTCGTGCTTCAATCTATCTCTTAGTGCTTGTGTTAACTACTACTCTTCTGTGACTGTTATAAATTCAAACATTCGAACAATATAACGTTTTTTTCGTAGTGACTTGTGTGTTTTACTTGAACGGCCCTATAGACTATTACAACTACTAGATCTAGATAGCTGGCATCGGCATAGTCAAGAATGGGAAGAAGAATAGATTGCACAAGTGCAATTTTAGTAGGTATGGGAAGGAAATTACGTAATCTTCTCAGTGACGCAGCGGCAGCAAAAATTCGTCGACTGATATTCTGTAGCTGCACAGACCAGGATAACGTTTTGTCAAAGGTAATCCCCAGATTCCTCACTTCTTTACTCACAGGCATTGAAACGCCAACAAAAGATATCTGGGAAGCAAAGACCAAGGAACCTTTGACATCAGTCTAGAACTGCCGATAATTGTGATCTGGATTTTCTTTGGATTTATCGTAAGTCCGTACCTATTAGTCCAATCTGATATTTTAGCCAGATCACTATTAATCGTGGAGATAGCTGAAGACAAATGTTCATATTTTGCTTGAATGTAAATTTGCATATCATCAGCATAAAGGCGGTAGGAAGAAGAAATATGATTGGATATACAATTAATAAAAATTGAGAAGAGTAGAGGAGATAAGACGCCGCCCTGTGGAACACCAGCAGAATTTTCGCACCAGGACGAATAAGTTTCATCCAGATGGACACGCTGCCGGCGGCCAAACAGGTAACTATGAAACCAGTCGATTACTGATGGAGATATGTTAAGATAGCTTAAAATGGCGAGCAGAACACCAAAGTCGACAGTATTGAACGCATTGCTAAAGTCTGGCAAACAGAGAATTGTTAGCTTGCCATTCTCCATACCTGACCTGATATCATCCGTTATGTTGATAAGCGCAGTAGTGGTACTATGACCTGTACGGAAACCTGATTGGAAGGGATTGATTAGATGGTTATAGATAAGATGTTCAAGGACTTTGGAAAGGAAGGGTAAAATAGATATAGGATGATACTCATTGAAGGATTCAGGATTAGATTTCTTAGGTAGGGGAACTACGTGGGCATCTTTCCAAGATGTTGGAAAAATGCCACTTGAAATTGAGTAATTAAGTAGGTGGGAAATAATGGGAAGGATTTCATTAAGGATAGGGAGCAACATATTACGGGTGATACCATCGCTGCCAACTGCGTTGTATGTTATGGATAAAATGCTCTTTTTAACATCACATGCAGCAAACTGACTAAAGACAAAAGGCGGGTGATCAGGGGTTGAAAGCGACGAAAGGTAATTCAATGTATTAATTTTTACTGTCCTATCAAAATTGGACGAAGCAGAGAAGTGCTGGTTGAGCAAATTTATATCTATATTGAGGGATTTGGTGTTCTGACTTTGCTTTCCAACCCTCAATGATCTAAGGAATTTCCAGACTTTAGCTGGATCTCCGTTTCGAACAGAATTATGGATATGCCGGCGTTGTGCATCCCTACACACCCTATTGCAATGGTTTCTAACCTTGATATACTTTTCTTTATTAACCTCAGTGGGCTTTGATTTGTACTTTGATTTGGCAGCTGCTTTTTTCTGTATGAGTAAACTTATATCTTTAGTAAGCCAAGGTGAAGGTGCATGTTTTAGTTTTATGACTCGGAAAGGTGCATGAACGTCATACAAGTCAGAAGGTTCCTCTCGAACAATTGAATTTTAGAATCCATAGATTTTGCGTCAAGCAGCGGTTGTAAATTGATGGTTTTGGCATCATCACGTAAAAGATCAAGAAAGAATTCGAGACTTAGCCTTGGGAGGACGGACGTTGTAAGAAAGAAAAATAAGATCATGATAAGAAAATTCATCTGCATCAAATTGGCCGTGCTTAGCAACATGACCAAGCGATGAGACGAAGATGAGGTCTAGTAGTGAGGGAGTAGAACTAGGAAAATGATGGGTGGCATTCAGGTGAAGAATATGAAGGTTATTTGAAACTGAAATGGAATGTGAAGATGAGGAACGAGAGTCGTTCTTAAGATGACAAGTGTTAAAGTCACCCATGATAATAGTTTGACTGTAAGAAGGGGATAAATTAAGCAAAAGAGTTTCAAAAGAGGAAAAGAAATCTATACGCAAAGAAGGACAGTAGTAAACACCAAGAAGGATTTTGGTGTGGTGCAGCTTAACCTCCAGGAAGAGATGCTCACCAGCATTGGGCGGAGGCGGCTGTGAAGACATGCTAACCACTGAATAGTCAATGTAAGAGCGGAGATAAATAGCAACACCACTACCGCCACTACCAATTCGGTCATTCGAATCGGTTCATTCAGTTCGAAGCCAGGTAAAGAATAAGACGCAGAAGAAAGGCATGGCTTAAGCCATGATTCGGATACAAGGATAGCATGGATGTTCTTACAGTCAAAGGTTGCCAGCATATCTGGGCAATGGGCCGGAATACTCTGTGAATTGATATGGACAACATTCAAGTTCCGGGGAACATCAGAAAATACAGATTGTAGATTATCTGCCAGAGAAGGGATACTAACATAACTGTCATTGTCGGTACTCACTGAAAAAAAGTCATCATTATCACTATCAAAGTCCATAGACGACCTATAAAGTTTAACTTATAAAAAAATATAATTTATATAATATATAAATATATAATAATAAAATATGTAAATAGTATAAAATAGTTACTTTTTACTGTTTCTACGGGATATATACCACGTACCTTTGTTACGAGTAAGGAAGCGGGTAGACCGGTTCACTTGTTTATAACATTCATCCACCCGCAATACTTCAGTATATCCGTGAACATGGCGCTTGCAACAGTGCCGAAATATCGGTTACTCAAAACAAAGGTACGTGGTATATATCCCGTAGAAACAGTAAAAAGTAATTATAGTGACCACGATAGTTTAAATTCCTATAGTATAAAATAGATTTATAATTAAATAATAAGCGCAATGCACAACCTAACAACACTATTCAACAGAGTGCACCTGCCAGTTAAATTAATATTAAGTACTCCATGTTACCAATATTTGTATACAAAGAAGAAAAAAACAATAAGCATCATTATAATTAATAAAATAAAGTAAGTACAATCCCAGGTAGAAAAGTTGAAAATATAAACTTAAACCTAAACATATTATTATCTGTGAAACGTTAGATTTTTTTTTTATTTCTTTTTTAACAAAGGTTGTTCATGTAAATTAAAAAGAGCGTTGGACCCTAAATACTGCCCTGAGGAAGAAACCAGAGAAGATAGGTAAATCGGTGCTAGTGAATTCATTATTTTGACGCACTGGTAGCGGTCCTTAAATAATTCTTAAAAAGAATGAGTTGGTTTCCTCGGAGACCCAACCTCTCGAGTTTTTTTAACAATAACGGAACCACAATCGTGTCGAAGGCCTTCGCCAAGTCAAGAAAACTACCAACAGTTTTCATGGCCGCGTAACAACGTAATCAACGAGCTCATGAACTGCATCACTTGTAGACAATCTAGTTCTAAGACTAAATTGGTTTTTGGAGAGGAGCTCGTTGGATTCAAGATAGTTGATTAATCTTTTATTAATGATGCGTTCTAAGATCTTAGAGACAGTAGGCAATAAAGATATGGGCCTGTAATAGAAGATAGATGACTTATCTCCTGACTTGTGTATCGGATGCACCACCGATTTCTATAAGAACCTCGGCATAAGCTGAGATCTGAACTGGCTAACATGAATAAAACAATTCACGTGGATGAAGCTATGGCATAAGTCTTGATTACAGTAAGAATTGAAATGCCGCACGTGCCTATTTCACTAAGAGGCATAGGAGTGGACTTATTGAAGAATGAAGCGGGATGTGCCAGCTACTAAAGATAAGAGAGATGATCGTGCCTGGTGGAAAGCGGCCCTAGAGATATTGCTGAAAACTTTTATGTACAGTGATCGCATATGAAACTTTTTATGGCGCCATTCAGAATCTTCATTGATTCTTGCTTCCTAGTTCCGTCAATGTCCGGTAGATATCGCCAGTGGTTGTCTTCTCCTCAAACCTATCCCAGAGTGTTATAAACACTCGCTTGTCCAAATGTCCACCATATGCCAGCAACGCATTCTATCCTATTTAGGCCACACAGTACGTAGAGACAATGGTCTTACAAACCTGATTGTGGTTGGGAACACTGAAAGGAAATGAAATGAAATACTTACTTCTTTATTTCGTATAAACTTTGCAAGTGCTTACGAACCGTGGTTAAAAAAAATACATGAGGTATATACAATTATTCTTGTGTGTCGAATTAGAACAGCTCAGTCCCAAGCATTTTGGTCGCCTTTATATTTAGATATTTTATAATAATTATGCTTTTGAACACAATTTTGGTTTTATAATAATTTTGAACTTATTTATAGATAGGTTTCTTATATTATAAGGGAGCTTGTTATAAAAGCGTATACATTGCTCCATAAAACAGCTACTTATTTTGTGAAGACGAGTGCTATGAACTATGAGATTATTCCTGTGTCTTGTATTTATTTATTTTTATTTATTTATTTAACTTTTTGCACTTCACAAACAATGTGGTACATAGGCGGACTTAATGCCTTAGGCATTCTCTACCAGTCAACCTAGGGTGGTGCAGAGATAATTGATGGTAGGTGCGTGATTATTATAATTTAATAAATTAGATACATAATATAGGAATTTAAACTTTCGCGGTCATTTAAACTTAATTTAAATTGTCTTTCGGGATATATACCACGTACCTTTGTTTGGAGTAACCGATATTTCGGCACTGTTGCAAGCGCCATGTTCTACACAAGAACGGGTACAGTAGGCGAATTAGACCACCCAGACATACCCAAAAACACCTGGACTTCAAGGTTAAGCGACACCAAGCGTACCAACAGCGTACTTACCGTACGTCAAAAGAGTGACAGATAAGGTCGCCAACATCCTTAAGAAGGTTTCAGTTAAAACCATAGATTTATTATATACTAACGTTAGATTGGCAATGGAGTCGGTAAAGTGAGAACAAAACAGGAAAACACTAGTGTGCGTGTAATGAGCTTGTATGCAAGACAAATAGTGTTGGGCATGCCTTGCCTAAACTATGATTATCGATAATATGGGCGCGGTGTGATATAGCCCGATTTAAAGCATGATTGAAGTAGTGTGAATAACTGATAGAAGATAATAATTAAACTACAGATAAAAACTGTATTTTTTTTATTTTCCACCAAATAAAACTAATTCATTATAAAAATGTTGCAAACTTTCAAGTATTCTGCAGTTTTGCTTCATATTTTATTCTAATTGTTAAATAAATTTCAATTATTGCTTTTATTAGCAAGTATTTGTGATTAAATAATGCTGGTGAGTCATACATAATAATATGATTGTTAAGAACTTTGAAATGGTTTTTGCAATACAAAAGGCAATCATTTACCTAAGTTTTAAACATTAATTCGGTAATATTTTTTCCTTTCATACATCTGCGGAACATTCGTTCAGATTGGACACCTATTTCATAAACATCTTGGGAAGGATAAATAAGGCCACCTACATCCTTTGTAGGTGGCCTTATTTATCCTTCCCAAGATGTTTAATATCACCGTAAAATACACTAAGACAGGGGACACATTTAATTTTCTTTACAATTTTTTTACCACATTTCCACAAGATATATTCAACATTGGACTTGAGTATATTACCCTTTCCTTCAGACACCCACGGCATAGATGATAGGAAGTCAGAATCTTCATCGATTAACTGAACTTTGCAAACAGCGACATCCTGTGGTGCTATATTTGCACTAAACCCGGTTGTAGTATTAATCATGTCTATGGTACGTGATATCTGTGCGTTAAGAATACAAATTTTCTCTAAAGGCAAACAATTGGCTGTGTCGCTGATTTGCACTTCCACATGGCACATGAGTCGTTTATAGGCTGCTGTGAATTGTCGAGCAGTGGGATTATTATTGAATCCCCCTCAAGAGCGCACTGAACTAAAAATGTTTCCAAATGGTCCAGCTTTACTCTTTGCGAGCCTCTATTAGAAAAACATTTTTCTTCAAAGTGATTGCTGCATATGGATGAATATTGTTTGGAAACCCAATCTTCTCTATTTATCATTTTTAGCCATTTTAATCGGACCTCATTATTTTGAGGAAAGCTGAAATAAGTATTTTAATTTTTATTTTTTATTTTATAACTACGACATTTGTTACGACTTCTATGTATAATATGTATGTATTTACAAAAAAAAAGTATATATGTATGTTTATCCATTATCTAATATCCATAGTACAAGCTCTGCTTAGTTTGGGACTAGATGGTGTTGTGTGAATGTAGTAGAATATTATTATATTATATTATATTATTATTTGGATACAGAACATAAAAGTAAAAAATATTTATTTGTTAAATAACAGTATGGAAGGTATGCAACCTTTGTCAGTCAAGTTACAAATCAATATTTTCATATCGATATGATTTGACATTACGTCAATCACTATGAAATTTAGCTTAGATCTTGGCTTAGATATAGTAAAAATTCACGTATTTTATATTATCTTTAATCGAATCTTTTTGCATTCAGAATATAAATATAATAAAATGTGATATTATAACGTATCCGTTTGTGCATATATTTATTTTCAGAGTTGTAAAATATTGCAATAAGACTATTAAATCTTTCAACGGTACTTACATATGAAATGAGTAATTCTGGGGATTTTGTCTCTTACACAACTTACATACAGGTACTGCACAGGTTACCATAATAGTTTTTGTATGTATAATACCTGGATTTCACTAATAAACACGTTATTTTGGAAAAATAAGCGAGTTTTGTACCGTTCACAATTAACGTTGGGCCAATACAGGCTAATAGTGTGTACGTGAATGGTCTCGCCTATCTATCTCGCTCTAACATACTAGTCTATATACTTTCTCTTTCGCATCACCGATCTATACGTTAGTATATACTAAATCTATTGTTAAAACTATCTTCACTCCATATAGGAATTTAAACTTTCGTGGTCATTTAAACTTGCTTTAAATTGTCTTTCGGGATATATACCACGTACCTTTGTTTGGAGTAACCGATATTTCGGCACTGTTGCAAGCGCCATGTTCACGGATGTACTGAGGGTATTGCGGGTGGATGAATGTTACGAGCAAGTATAACGGTCTACCCGCTTTCTTACTCGTTTTTTGCGTACAACACCACTGCCACTGTTTTCACTATCGCACTGTACCCGATCACGACATACTACACTCACTACGTCAGCTCGCGGTTTGAGTTTTTCCGTTTCACGGGTTTTACATAGACGCACCACTGGATGCCAGATACTCGACAGTTGAAACCCATCCTCTCTATTGAAATTATTAAACTTTTTGATTTCAATAGCCTCCCTAACCATTCGAGGTATGTAGTGGCGTTCTGTCGAAAGCACCTGAGGGTTGTGTAACTCAATCCAGTGGTCGGTACCCGAGTCTAAAAGGTGTTGAGCTATGGCTGACTTATGTGGCTCGTTATTTTTGACTGCTCTGATGTGTTCCTTTATCCGGCAAGAGATGGTGCGTTTCGTTTGTCCTATATAGGAACTGCCACAGCTGCAGTCAACTTTATATACACCTGGCTTTTCTAATGGAAGACTGTCTTTCGGCGTTCTTATATATTGAGACAGTTTCTTAAAAGGAGTGAAAATTGTCTTTACTGGAACTTTGTTAAGAATATTGGCGATCTTATCTGTCACTCCTTTGACGTACGGTAAGTACGCTGGGTGTCGTTTAACCTTGAAGTCCAGGTGTTTTTTAGTATGTCTGGGTGGTCTGATTCGCCTACTGTATCCGTTTTTGTGTAGAACGTCGCTTAAATGCGAAAGTTCCTTACCCAAATGTTCATCGTCACACAAGCTGTATGCCCGGTCGGTAAGCGACGTTATAACGGAATTCAGTTGACGTGGGTGATGATGTGAGTCGGCGTGTAGATAGCGATCTGTGTGTGTTGGCTTTCTGTATACAGAGTGGCTTAATGAACCGTCATCCCGTACGCCAATCATAACATCGAGGAACGCCATTCTTCTGTCCCTTTCTATTTCATAGGTAAAACTCATTTTACTGTGGATGCTGTTTAAATGTGCCAAGTACTCTTGAACCATCTCTTCATCGCCTTCCATAACACAGAAAATGTCGTCTACGTACCGTTTCCAAATTTTTACACTTAATGGGGCAGTAGCAATGGCTTGGTTTTCAAAATGTTCCATCCATAGGTTGGCTACCACTGGAGCTACCGGGCTGCCCATCGCTACGCCATCAATTTGTAGGTAGTACTCACCTCTGTATAAGAAGTAATTCGTGGTCAGGCAATGATGTACCAGGTCGGCATATACCTCAGCAATATGGTCCTCACTGATCCTACGTCTAATTACCTCCAAGCAGTCTGTTATAGGTACGTTTGTGAAAAGCGATTCTACGTCGAAACTGACCATCACTTCTTTATCACTAACGTTACTCAGCCGTAGAATCTCAATGAAGATGAGAGCGTACTTGTCCTAAAAGCTGACAAAGGTAACGCGACGGTAGTCATTAACGTTAGTGAATATGACGAAAAAATGCGTCATTTACTAAGTGACGTCAACACGTATAAAAAGGTAAATTATAACCCGACCGCTAGATTGAACCGTAGTACCCAAAGGCTGATCAAGGAGTGCCAGCACGCGATCGATGAAGATACGGTGACCCATTTATTGCGACCACGTAATGTTCTACCCCCTAAACTGTATGGTTTGCCAAAGGTGCACAAAAACAACGTTCCCTTACGGCCTATAGTCAGTCAAGTGGATTCACCTACTTATGAACTAGCTAAACATGTAGCTAAGGTCCTGCGACCATTGGTGGGTAGAACAACATCGTATGTCAAAGACTCCCGACATTTCATTGAGATTCTACGGCAGAGTAACGTTAGTGATAAAGAAGTGATGGTCAGTTTCGACGTAGAATCGCTTTTCACAAACGTACCTATAACAGACTGCTTGGAGGTAATTAGACGTAGGATCAGTGAGGACCATATTGCTGAGGTATATGCCGACCTGGTACATCATTGCCTGACCACGAATTACTTCTTATACAGAGGTGAGTACTACCTACAAATTGATGGCGTAGCGATGGGCAGCCCGGTAGCTCCAGTGGTAGCCAACCTATGGATGGAACATTTTGAAAACCAAGCCATTGCTACTGCCCCATTAAGTGTAAAAATTTGGAAACGGTACGTAGACGACATTTTCTGTGTTATGGAAGGCGATGAAGAGATGGTTCAAGAGTACTTGGCACATTTAAACAGCATCCACAGTAAAATGAGTTTTACCTATGAAATAGAAAGGGACAGAAGAATGACGTTCCTCGATGTTATGATTGGCGTACGGGATGACGGTTCATTAAGCCACTCTGTATACAGAAAGCCAACACACACAGATCGCTATCTACACGCCGACTCACATCATCACCCACGTCAACTGAATTCCGTTATAACGTCGCTTACCGACCGGGCATACAGCTTGTGTGACGATGAACATTTGGGTAAGGAACTTTCGCATTTAAGCGACGTTCTACACAAAAACGGATACAGTAGGCGAATCAGACCACCCAGACATACTAAAAAACACCTGGACTTCAAGGTTGAACGACACCCAGCGTACTTACCGTACGTCAAAGGAGTGACAGATAAGATCGCCAATATTCTTAACAAAGTTTCAGTAAATACTATTTTCACTCCTTTTAAGAAACTGTCTCAATATATAAGAACGCCGAAAGACAGTCTTCCATTAGAAAAGCCAGGTGTATATAAAGTTGACTGCAGCTGTGGCAGTTCCTATATAGGACAAACGAAACGCACCATCTCTTGCCGGATAAAGGAACACATCAGAGCAGTCAAAAATAACGAGCCACATAAGTCAGCCATAGCTCAACACCTTTTAGACTCGGGTACCGACCACTGGATTGAGTTACACAACCCTCAGGTGCTTTCGACAGAACGCCACTACATACCTCGAATGGTTAGGGAGGCTATTGAAATCAAAAAGTTTAATAATTTCAATAGAGAGGATGGGTTTCAACTGTCGAGTATCTGGCATCCAGTGGTGCGTCTATGTAAAACCCGTGAAACGGAAAAACTCAAACCGCGAGCTGACGTAGTGAGTGTAGTATGTCGTGATCGGGTACAGTGCGATAGTGAAAACAGTGGCAGTGGTGTTGTACGCAAAAAACGAGTAAGAAAGCGGGTAGACCGTTATACTTGCTCGTAACATTCATCCACCCGCAATACCCTCAGTACATCCGTGAACATGGCGCTTGTAACAGTGCCGAAATATCGGTTACTCCAAACAAAGGTACGTGGTATATATCCCGAAAGACAATTTAAAGCAAGTTATCTTCACTCCTTTTAAGAAACTGTCGCAATATATAAGAACGCCGAAAGACAGTCTTCCCTTAGAAAAGCCAGGTGTATACATAATTGACTGCAGCTGTGGGAGTTCCTATATAGGACAAACTAAACGCACCATCTATTGCCGAATAAAGGAACACATTAGGGCAGTCAAAAATAATGAACCACTCAAGTCGGCCATAGCTCAACACCTGTTAGACTCGGGTACCGACCACTGGATTGAGTTACATAACCCTCAGGTACTTTCGACAGAACGACACTACATACCTCGAATGGTTAGGGAGGCTATTGAAATTAAAAAGTTCAAGAATTTCAATAGAGAGGATGGGTTTCAACTGTCGAGTATCTGGCATCCAGTGGTACGTCTATGTAAAACCCATGAAAAGAACAAAATCAAACCGCGAGCTGACGTAGTGAGTGTAGTATGTCGTGATCGGGTACAGTGCGATAGTGATAACAGTGCTAGTGGTGTTGAACGCAAAAATCGAGAAAGAAAGCGGGTAGACCGCTATACTTGCTCGTAACATTCATCCACCCGCAATACCATCAGTACATCCGTGAACATGGCGCTTGCAACAGTGCCAAAATATCGGTTACTCCAAACAAAGGTACGTGGTATATATCCCGAAAGACAATTTAAATTAGATACCTACATAATAATTACTATATTAGATAATTACTACTTAAACTATGGATATAATTTTAAATATATACAAATATGTAGACATGTAATATATATATATATAAGTATAAATACATATAATTATATGAGTAACTACTTGCAATAATTATACAATTATTAAGATTATGCTGCCATTTTGCTCCGTAAAAAATCTCTAGCCTTTACCTTGAAAGATAACCGATTGTTAGCCATCCTGATTTCCAGAGGGAGTGCGTTCCATAATAAGACAGATTGGACGAAGAAGGAAGAGTTAACGAACCCAGAACTATGGGAGGGACACAAAAGTTGTTAGATGAACGTAAATGTTTGTCAATATTAGAGCATAAATATTGTAGATGAGGACTTAGGTAAGAAGGAACAGAGGGAGAATTGAGAAAGGAGAAAAGAGTAGTTAGAGCACGCAAACTGCGGCGTTGACGAATAGTTAGCCATTTGAGCTGGGAGCGGTATTGAGAGACATGGTCATATTTACGAAGGTTGTTAACGAATTGAATGCAGTTATTAAGAAGCCGGTCTAGTTTGTTGAGGAGGTCTGCATTCAGGTCAAAATGGCACACATCACCATTGTCGATAATAGGGAAGATTAAAGTCTGCACGAGCATTACCTTAGTGCTAGGAGGGAGAAAGTTCTTAAGGCGGTACAACGAACGTAAGCATCCTGTCACTCTTTGACTGACAGAAGTAACTTGAGCCCGCTAGTTGAGATGGCTATCCATGTATAAGCCAAGATTCTTGACAACCGTGCTGAACGGTATTGCTGTTTTGTTTTGTTATATGACTGATGGAAGCGCTGAAAGATCGATTTTGCTCATATTGCGTTGACTGCCTATGATAATGGCCTGGCATTTTGCGGGATTCACAGCGACACCAAATCGTTCAGACCAATCAAATATAATTGACAGAGCCTGATTTATCCCATTGATAGCTAAAGCGATGTTGTCTACTCCTGCCCGTGTATATAGCTGCAAGCCGTCAGCATACAAGTGATACGCATACTGAACATTCTGGGTGAGGAGATTTATAAAAATAGAAAATAATAATGGAGAGAGAATGCCACCTTGAGGAACGCCAGACTGGAGGCTGCACCATGATTATGAAGACTCATCGTGGCGAACCGACTGCTGACGTCCCATGAGATATTTTGAGAACCATTTCAGCACCTCTGGAGAGATCTGAAGACTGGAGAGGATAGATAGTACGATTTTGTGGTTGACTGTGTTGAAGGCGTTCGTGAATTCGACCAAAGCTAACACCGTAACTTTGGTGTCTTCCACTCCCACCCTAATATCTCCAGTCACCTTCAAAAGAGCAGTCACTGTGTTGTGTCCAGGTCTGAATCCAGATTGAAATCGGTTCAATAGATTATTTTGAATGATAAATTTTGAAAGTTGTCTGTGGACACAAGCCTCAAGCATCTTGAAGAGAAAAGGAAGGATTGATATGGAGCGGAAGTGGCTGGGGAGGGAAGGGTTAGGGATTTTAGGCAAAGGAGTTACTAAAGCTTTCTGGCATAGTAAGGGAAACGCACCTGTGTCGAGAGAAAAGTTGATAATATGCGTAATAGCTGGTAACAATTGATCAACAATGGGAACAATCATCTTACGACTAATATTATCGCAACCAGTAGCGTTGGATTTGATGGAGAGGATGGTCTTCTTGATTTCCCCCGGGGTCACTGAAGTAAATTTAAAAGGGTCTATGTCAAGACGTGGAAGGTTACGTATGTAATTCACACAGTGTGACACTTGGTAGGATGATCCAAATAATGAGTTGTGATGAAATGTTTATTGATTTACGATAATAGTGCCGTCCTGAGTCCAGCATGAACGCATCCCAAAATGCTGTCGAACCTCGGCGAAGACTGACTGTCGAGTTTTGGTCAGGAACTCCATAACCGCTATCTTTGAGCCCTTCAGCGCTGTCTTTGCTTGCCATACTGCAATCCTGACGTTCACACTTGCAAACCGCACTAAGATTGGTCTGTGCCGCTCTTTGCTGGGTGCACCAAGCCTGTGGCAAGTTGAAATGGAGCTCTCCCCAACATCCTTGATAGACATTCTTGAGCAAAGGATATCCAGAATCAAGGCCCTGCAGTTGTCTTTGTCTTTCTCTGCTTCAGCAACCCCCCGGAAGATGAGGTCCTTCCTCCTGTGTCGTGTCTCCATCGCATCAAATATGCTGGATCTGCTTGCGAAGGAGGCCAAGCATGGTGAACATCAGCTCTCGGAATGTTCTGAACTCTTCCACTACTTTTGCCACCGTATCTTTGGCAGGCCCCGCAGACTGGATTTGGCTTTCAAGTTCAGCCATTTGTCGCGCAAAGCACTCCTCCAAACTCTTCTGCGCCAACTGGATGTCCTCAAGTTGTGACATTGTGTAGTAATTTTATTATATAGTAGTGAATTTATGTGATGTGCTGGCAGATGATATAAATTGGATGATGCTTGTATTACATTAGCATTCCACTGTAAGTACTTTTAGTTTTATAGTTAATCTACTAAATTAAGGCAAAACTTGTACTCAAACTAGTATTTTATTAATTAAATCAAAAGGGATCAATTTAAACACGTCTAATCTTTTTTAGCACCTACCGCCGAAAATGACAGAATGAAACAGAATGTATCTCACAATTTTTACTAAATTTGTCAATATTTTTATGTACATATAACAGATTTTCATAAATATATTGTGATATAACTGTAAGAATGTTTATTTCTTTGAACTTTTCTCTTAGAGAAACTCTTGGACCGAGGTTGTAAATCCCCTTTACAGCTCTTTTCTGCAGAACGAATATTGTATTTATGTCTGCAGCATTCCTCCAGAGAAGAGTCCCATACGATTAAGCTATGAAAGTAACTGAAATATATCATTCCAGCTGTTTCTAAATCTGTGAGGCGTCTAATTGTCTTAACTGCATAAGCTGCAGAACTGTGTTTGCTCGATAGCCTTTTTATATGTGGACCCCATTGTAGTTTGCTGTCGAGCATAATACCTAAAAACATGGTTGTCTCGACGGGCTAAATCCTAGATTCATTAAGTTGCACATTGGTTTCCATTTGTTTAACATTAGGCATTGAGAATTTTAAAAGTTTAGTTTTCTTATTATTAAGTAATAGATTATTTACATTAAACCAATTAACAACTTTAGAGAGTGCATTGTTTACTTCGTCAAAATCATTCTGCTGTATTTTAATGTTATAAATCAAAGATGTATCATCCGCGATCAACAAAATCTTATGATTGTTCATTACTATATCAAGAATAGAAATGGACCGAGAATTGAACCCTGCGGAACACCCATTTTAAAGCCGAACCTGGAGATGTCTTACCATTAACTTCGACCTTCTGGATTCTGTTGCCTAGATAAGGACACTAGTCAGGACATCGAGAGCTTTGTTCCTAATGCCGTTATGATATAATTTTCTGATAAGAGTATCATGATGTACACAATCAAAGGCTCTTGACAAGTCACAAAATATACCTAACGCATCTTGCAACTTCTCCCAAGCCGCAAAAATACTTTTCAGTAACTCAACTGCTGCATTCCAGTGGTAAAAAACAAAATATATTTAAGGCCATATACTCACAAACATATTTTCTAAATAAGTAATTGCCTATGCATAAGCCAAAGATATTCAAATAAGGCATGTAGCGATGCGGGTTTGCTTCCCTTACAAGAATAAAAGGTGATATTCAAATAACGTTGTAGAGGTGCGTTCGAGTTACTGTTAACTATGTTTACATGACTAATGCCCAATAATTTTTCATAAAAGTGCAAAAGCGGGTGAACTTAGGCACAGAACACCAGTGAAGTGGTCCAATTTGCAAGTTTTATGCAATAGCGAGTGATGTGGCCGCAGACACTGCACGCGCATACAGGCTCTTTGAAATTATTATATGCTATTCCCACAAATCGGACGTAGCTGCATTTTATGAGGAAGCGCGCTCTGTAACTGTGTTGTCTACTTTTATACTGTTTTTTACTGTTTCACGATACATGCTTACGTTTCTGTAAATAATACGTTTCTACCATTTGTTCTTACACCGTAGCATTGGATCATTCACGTTTTTATGTATTTTTATTAAGTACTTTTGATCGATTTAAAAAATACGTAGCAATAGTAGAGAATATTTGTGTCTAGTACTCGTACTTTGTATGTTACATACAATACTGTAAAATGCAGTATATTTTTGAATTTGCGTATTTTCGTGTTATCTGTAGCAGTAATCTAGAGCTATGCACGATCGCAACAAGCAACTTTAACACAGAAGCCATCGTATGAATGCAGCACTAGCTAAATTGCATTGTTCGTTTTATTGCAAGTGTGGATGGCGCAGCTCCTGCCAGAATTATTTACTATGTTACAACATATGCACTTTATGCCATCCGTCGATTTTACTATTGAAATCTTTTGTTTGATTCGTTTTAAATTCGCCTTCCTAATACTTTTAATATAAATACCAATCGTAATAAAACTGGTTTTCATTTATAAAACGTCCTATTCTAATCAATACCTGATATCAAATGAATCATAATAATACAAATTTATTCATTTTCAATCATCACAAAAAATATTCATACATTTCTTAAAAAAGTAATGTAGGTATAATTATTTGGTAAATGTGCAGAAAATGAATAGTTTAGTAAAGTACGTACATTTTTATATTTAGTGATCGATACGAAATCTCAAATATGCAATCATCTTTACGTTCTGCTGGAATGAAATGGATTATCGCTATGTCTTAATTGGGTGGCGGTGCGGTGGCCACACAACAAACGCTCTGTAGAAAACTTATATTCTGTCAAACCATTCTGTTCGACCAGAACTAGAAAGTGGACCTGGACGCCAAGGCGAACGTTCTAGATGCAACCGGTATGACGGTGATTTACGTTTTGCTGTGGATCCCTATAACTAAAACTGATTTGATTTTTTTACACATAGTTCCTAGAAGGTAAGACAAGTTCTGATGGTAGCTGATCTATTACTGCAAATGTACCTATTCAAGCTGCTAAGGCTACCGCTAATTTATTGAAGGTTGTTAGTTGTGCTGGGGTAGTGGTTAAGAGAGGCAACCATTGCCTTTTGATTAGCAGTCGGTACTTTATAGAACTTACTCATCATCAGCCCTTTATACTGTCCCACTGCTGGGCACGGGCCTCTTCTCACTATGAGAAGGGTCAGGCCATAGTCCACCACGCTGGCCAAGTGCGGGTTGGCAGACATATCTTTCGAGAATATAATGGAAAACTCTCTGACATTTCCACAATGTTTGTAAATGCTTCACGTTCACGATGTTTTCCTTCACCAATTAGCAAGCGGTAATTAACAATTTAATACGTACTTAACTCCGAAAAGTCATTGGTGCGTGCCGTGGATTCGAATCCGAGACCCTCTGCGTAGCAGTCTGTCGGTCTCTCCACTCAGCTATCGCTGCAGCTTTACTAGAACTTACTGGTACTTACTTATGTTTGTTTCCAAACACCGCCCGTATTATTCCACAATCCACCGTAAATCCACACGGTCGCAAATTATTCTCCAATTGATATAGTAATAATCAATTGTTTGTGCGAATCCTTACTAATGTTATTTATTTAAAAGCAAGAAGGTACGTTCCTTTTTTAAGTCGCAATGGCTGAACCGAATTAGAATGGTTTTTAAATCGATTAAATTTTGGTTTCGTACTTGACACGAAGCTGTGTTCAAAATGAATTCGAAAATATCTTAATCATTAAAACATATGAATTGCATTCCCAATATGTCTTTCCTACCCAATTGTACCCTAGTCCCACATCTGAAAGTTTTAATCACATCTATTGCCAAGGTATCACGACCAGGGACATTTCCTTAGAGCAAAATGTCCGTAAAGGCATCTCGTGAACATAGTTACTCCGAACGGTAGTTGACAGTCTTTAACGAACTAAATGGATTAACATAATTAAACTCGTATACTAAAATCATAGTTTCCGGGTAAATTACTGTTACATGTTCAATCAAGAAGGATGTAAATAAAGCTTTAAATTAGGCAGCGATAGACTAGTGGAGATACCAAAAGACTATGCAGAGGGTACTTTGACTTTTAGCAGTTAAGTGCATATTAAAGTGTTTATTATCGCTGACGCAGCGCCTGGAAAAGCACGTTAAGCTGTTGGTCCCGGCGGTCATGAAGATATTTGACAGCCATTATGGGGAATCAGTACACTTGAATATCCAGAAACTGGTCTAAGACATGGATTGGAACCCTATCCCTGTTAGGTTACGGCGGTCAGACGGCTGTAGCTGTAGAACGAAAGTTTGGATAGATGTTAGTTAATCTTTCACATCAAAATTACGTTCTGTAAAGGTTATGACAATATTTAGCCGTAATACACCTAGCTTTTACACCAGAATTGTCACCTTTTCACGCGATTTTCGTCATCCACGCGGGCAGAGTTACGGGCACCAGCTGGTACGTTCATAACTATGCATATAAATCTAAATTTTAAATACGTCACACAATATCGAAGGTTCGACAGACGATGTTTTACATCTTAGACACCGAAGCCGAAGGTCTGTATCTCCAACATTAATGAATTAATGTAGGTAAGTGACCGCACGTCTCATTAATAATTGAATCACGCAAGGGTTCATTTCAGCCAAGATACTTAACGCATCCAACTTCTCGACAAGCTTGCGTTAGGTTCTACACGACAAACTAGCCCTGGCCATAATAATACATGCCGGTGTCACTGTATAATTTAGTAGCATGTGACACGCATGCCCATGCTTGGATGTACTTACGCAAATAGATTTTGGTATAATACGATAACGTTTAATCGAATTAAAGGAACCTTACATATAAATAAGCTTACTACTAAAACAGTATTGCATAATATGCAATAGGTACCTTCCGTTTATTAAACTTCCCTATAGATACATATAAAATCCAAGTGTTACATCGTATCTGTCGTTTAAAATGCTCGAAATCTATTGACATCGTCTTCATCGATTTCGATAATAAATTATTAATTTCAAGATTTTAATAGGTAAAATAAATTGCAATATTTTAGTATATTTTCAAACTTCATAATCCTCATATCAGTGATTTGTGTGCAATGGATCGACATGACTACACGATAAAAGTTCAGACTATATGCGTCCAAATGTCCTTCGGCACATTATGTGGGCCAGATGGTCACGAGTTGTGTGTGAAATTGTTGTCTCTCTAGGGCGGGTCACGAATGGCATGGAAAGAATTCAGCTCAATTCAACCCAAACACTTTTATGTATGCACGTTTACCCTTTCGTCATAGCGCGAGTAAAACACATACACATAATATATTATACGGTCGCCGGTCGTCCTATCGAGTTTGTGTGTGCTCTATGTGTAGCAGAAAGTGTTCACACCCGGCATCATAATTTCGAGGAAAGTCTAATTTCGGATCTGTTGGAAAAGCCAAATTGGCCAGCATTTAGGTGAAATCCAAGAACAAAGTTAAACTGTACTTAATTGCCGGTAAACGATTAGTAGTTTACCGGGTACAACTTCGTCCGCACGTCGAGTATGTAATGCCTGCATCTCTTTTGGAGGTCTCCAAATATCTTTTTTTTCTAAGATTCTTTGCAATAATGACGTGTTATGAGATATATTGATATTTATTAATTGATTAATCTTAAGGACAGATTGGAATCGTTGCAGCAGTGAAGAAACTTTAGAGATATATCTGTATTTATGTTTTACCACCTGTTTCACGAGCAGGTGGATACAGCACATGCCGGAATCAACACGTCACAAGTCCTGTCTGATTCGAACGAAAATAAATCAAAATCTGACACTCTTCATATACCATATATTTAATCACTCTGAAGTTATAAAATCCTCTTAAAAATTAATTCTATCTAGACAGCATAATGATGCAGAAATTAAATTAGCTGCACATGTTCAGCTCCATTGGGCATTGACCCCACGACAATAATAGGTACTTGGTTCAACCATACGCTCTACGCGTCAATCACACAACGACTTCCTGCCCGCATTTTGTCTATAGGGATGTCATACAAATTGCACAAATTGTGCAGCGGTTGAAATTTCACGCTAATTTACTCGAGAGCCATTTATACGGAAGTAGCAACCTTTGCGTCTGCATATCCACTTTCGTGACTGAAGTAGGAGCACAAAGTTCACTTTCTGAATTAAAGTTGTAATATTATAGGCGAGACATATTATACGACCTAGAATATTATATTGAATCTGTCAGCTCTGCCCGTGGTGAGCGTACAAAAAGTGATGAAATTACTTTTTTTAATGATTCACGGTATTCCATAATGTCTTAAGAATTTCGTTAGAAAAACTTACAAAAACTTGTCTAATTTGGTCCCAAAGCAATGCCTACCTACGTAAATGTAATGTAAAACGATAAGATACTAATATAATAGTTCAACATAACAACAACAGATGTACACTAGTGATTTTGGATTGAGTTAAATCTTTATTCTTTTATCTAGAACAAAATGGATGCTCCTCGGTAAAATCAAGTTTCTTTTGTGTACTATTTAGGGACAATAGCGCACCGATTGCTGGCCAGTTTTAGGTATTTTATTTTCAGCCATAACGCTATTGCAACAAAATGATTGTATCAATACAATGCGAACGCGACGAAAACGTTGATACGGTGTCCACAATGTGACATCCATTTTTCACACAATGCTTAGGCTGAATTAGTATCGAGCCATCGCCAGGTAAAGATCACATATTAAAGAATTCGCAAACTGATCAAATGTTTCAAAACTAAACTGAACTGCAGCGCTACACTGCAGCTAGAGGAAATTAAACTAACTTGTGTAAGACTCGACTAAAAATATTTCGCGATGTAAAATCGAAGTTTAATAGGATGAACATTTTTCCCAAAAGTTTTATTTGCAGTTACAAAAAATGTACATGAACGGTAGATATTTCCGTAAAAATGTTGTCTGTGTATAAAACCCAATCCAAGTTCATCGAATAATACGTGTGCGCGGATTTTTGGTCGTTTTGAGAGAAGCGACTGCACACCGCTATGCAAAGAAGCAGTTTCCTTTGTGTCACTTGCGAGCCGCATCGTGCCGCGCCGCGCCCGCACCGCGCCCGCACCGCACATGCCGTCACGTTGCGAGCCTATCAATACACTCGTTGCACCACACCTATATTTGTATGTAAAATCTCTTTTAATCCGATTGTAATACAGGAAAGGTGTGAATTGAACTATTTATTGATTTTCGCAGTCAGTTACAGTGTAACCGAGGAGTAGGCTCATTTCAGAATCGTAAAGTATTCACAATAAACAATGGTGAATATTAAACTGATTGCATTCAAGTTAAAACAAAATAAAGTATTTGTAACCATTAAATTCATTGTGCGAGTCATCACACATAGTCTGTAAATAATACCGTTTTATACTCATTGTGTTATTAGTAGCTTAGATTCACATTATTCCTTTTTTAGGAATTCTAGCTTATATACATTTCAAATATTCTTGGACTGTGAAATTGGCATATATGCGTGCTGTCTTTCAGACACATCGTCCATAATTATACCAACTTTTATATCCGTTGATATCCGTGGCTGAAGACAAAATGTACACAAGTTAGCAACGTCAGAGGACATGAGAAAATTTTTAGCTCATTAGTTTATATAACATAAAACAGCTCTTAAGTTTGGGTCCCTTTAAAGCTACGTCTTTTTCCAGTTTAGGAGCTAAGTTTATATGAGCAAAATCAGGTAATATCAACAACCATTTCAGCCGCAAAAGAGAGTTTAAAATGTCCAAGGACCAAGGTTGGAACGTTAAAATTCAATTCAAAAACCTTAGACTTTACAATTCAAGAACCAAAAAGCTTAGAGAGATTTTTTGTTGGTATCGCATGAACTACAAATTATTATATTTCATGTTAATATAAGATCAGTTCAAAAAATAACAATCAATTTTAGGGTTTAACATCTTTGCGCTGCGATGCGAATGCAGCCTGTTGGCAAAGTAACGAAGGGTGTCGCAAAGCTCTCATGCCGCTTCATCTTCAGTTCAGATTATAGGAAATGATCATAAAAAAAACGGATGATCTGTGCGCTACAACTACTACTACTGTAACGCACGCACCATGGTTCCAATCGTTGCATAATTTGGGGGCTAAAGGTGCACTACAATAAAATTTATAGTAAATTCATGTGCACCGTTCGCACGCATTATGTAATCAGCGCGCATTCAGCGCATACGCGTCATGTTTAGACGCAACCTTACAATAATTTTTCTAGTGTCATTTTCGATATAAAGTAAGTATTAAAATTACATCTTTCTATTCCGCTATGAAAGCATACATTCAATTTATTTCTAGTTTTTTGAAACTGTCTTCTAAGCCTGGAAAGAATGTGCTCATTGTTTTAGGTCTTCCGGGTCTCTTTAATTCGTCAACTCTTTGTTTCGCCTCATCTTCGAAAAACTTTGCGTTCGCTCGTAATTTTTCACAAATTTCGTCTGAAACAATATGACAATCGGTTGAGATGATTACTTATTTCAATACAAAATAAGTTAAACTAAGTTTATTATGTACTATCAGATGAATGCGTATGAAATTTGACAAGCCAGTAGTCTTTGTAAATGGAACTTCATAACGTAGTTGAAGGCTTCCTTAGAATACGTCAATTAATACCTTAGAAGGTCCAAAATATACGTTGTCAGTTTTTCTACATGTTGATTTTTATTAAAGTAGAGTTAGCAAAAGGAATGCAATAACAATGTGACACTTATTTTCATACAACGCATTAAACTTGGTAAAGCTACTTACTTGAGTAACTTACCTTTCAAAACTTTCTTATTCTCTCTATCAGCGTTGAACAAAGTGTTCGTCGATATATATTCATCTAAAGTATTGGCATCTATTTGATGAACCTTCAATATGACGAGCAATTCATCTTTCATGAACGGTCGAACCATGGCAAGCAATTTGTCAATGAAAGTCGGCGCATTTATAAAATGGAATTCTTTGAGACAGACAAACATTGCTTCCTGAAAACAACAATTTGAATCATTAATGTAAATATTATCTTTGCCTTTGTATGAATTTGAAGTTTATTGCCCAAATTTTTTTTATTTGAAATTCTTTTTATTTGTGGTAAAGTAATTTGTATATTTCGCAAAAATTTAGTATGGTCCAAAATTAGGTACTTTTAGCAGTTAAGTTGGTCGTTGTTTTGTTGAGCTCAATTAAGTATTTCCACTTGCTTTAAGCGTCGAAAAATGTTGAGATTAAGGCAGTAATTTGCTGCTTTAATTTACGTTAAGAGGGATCAGATTATCGGACTGAACCTATGTTCAGTCCGATAATCTGATCCCTCTAAACCAGAACTTCTAAAGCTACGTGTTTGGACATGTTTATTTTTAGTGTTCTAGCATAGTACAACCACAGGTACAACTATAGCGACCATATGGTGACATTCTAGACTCTTTACATTTACTGCGAAAATCAAATACTACACGCAACACGCAACCATCTAGTAAATTTCTGTACAAATTACAAATAACTATCGCATTATGGAGGATCGAAGAATAGTGTTCCTTCCTAAAGGACCCTTAGACTAAGCTGAATAGTCGTACCTGCTGGCTCGCGGCCTAACTGATGTTTTTCTGAGCTTGTATAAAAAGCTATCACATGTATTTCAAAATCTTCAATAGTTCTTCATAGTTGAAATTCAAATTCAATTACTTTAGTTCCGTTGTTGTACGTTAGATGTCACCAGTGCCTTCGCCATTTTGAAATAGATAATGCTAGTTATATATAGCTACCGCAATAATATAAAACTACGAGTAGATGTGTACCTAGCATAAGACATTTATTACAAACCTGTAAGAAGTAGAAAAACTGTTGCGCTACCACCAGATCGACCTTAGATATGTGTCCAAGAGAGACTCGATCCAAATTGACTATCAGTGCGACACCTGGAACTGTACCTTCTTCATATTGAATCCATCACCATGAAAAATGCTCTGAAAACAAAATAATTGAAATTACTTTTCCATCAAATCTGACTTTTCGTGGATCGATGCAAAATGTCAGTTAATATTTTGTTTTGCAAATGGTTATGCTCAGTTCTGAACTTTAATAGGTGTTAGAAGCTAAGGAGATAAATCCTGATCGCAGTAATAATAAAAACGCAGTACGTGCCTATTTCACTATGAGGAATAAACAGGGGGACTTGTGGAAGAACGAAGTAAGATGTTCCACCAACCAGAGATAGGATACGCGATCGTGCCTGGTGGATCGTGGCCCTAAAGATATTGCTGAAAACTTTTATACACAGTAGTTCCGTCAGTGCCCTGTAGATGTCGCCAGTGGGTGTCTTCGCCAATTCACAATATATGATAGATACTTGGATGGTATTCCCAATTTTCCTTTAAGGAGTGGCAACCTGGACAATCCTGGCCCGAGATAGACAAAGGACTGTTGCTTTTAAGATGTGGTGCTGGCGACGTAGGCTGAGACTATCTTGGACTGATGACCGAAACGCACCAATACATCAAACCTATCCGAGATTGGAATAAACACTTGCTTGTTCACCATATGCCAGCAACGCATTCTATCCTATTTAGGCCACATAATACGTAGAGGCAATGGTCTTACAAACCTGATTGTGGTTGGGAACACTGAAATGAAATGAAATACTTACTTATTTCTTTATTTAGTATAAACTTTGTTACTTGCTAGTACTAACGAAACTTTATTAAAAAAAGACATTATAAACAATTATTTTTGTGTGTCGAATTAGAACAGCTCAGTCCCGAGCGTTTTGGTCACCTTTATATTCAGATATTTTATACTATGCTTTTGTTTGTTTTGTTTTTCGTGTGAGCGTGTGGCCAACTCTGGTGTCGGAGTTTTCAGACCGCCTGAAGGCCTCCGACATGGCCTAACGATCCTTATCCTTGGACAAGAACCGGGACCGACAGCTTTACGTGCCCTCCGAAGCACGGTAGCGCTCAGATGTAAATGCCACACATGGTCACCCATCCAAGTGGTAACCTGTGCAAGCGTTGCTTAACTTTGCCGATCTGTTACGAACGGCAAGCCAAGTTTCGCTACGAGCGCTACATACTATGCTTTTGAACACGATTTCGCTTTTACAATAATTTTGAACTTATTTATAGGTAGGTTTCTTATATTATAAGGGAGCTAGTTATAAAAGCGTATATATTGCTCCATAAAACGGCTACTTATTTTGTGGAGACTAGTGCTATGAACTACGAGATTATTCCTGTGTCTTGTATTTACAGAATGTATATCATATTTGTCAATATTTTTACGTCATATAACAGATTTTCATAAATTTATTGTGATACAACAGTTAGAATGTTTATTTCCTTAAACTTTTGTCTTGGAGAAACTCTTGGACCGAGGTTATAAATTCTATTTACAGCTCTTTTCAGCAGAACAAATGTTGTATTTATGTCTGCAGCATTCCCCCAGAGAAGAATCCCATACGACATTAAGCTATGAAAGTAACTGAAATAAACCATTCTAGCTATTTTTAAATCTGTGAGGCGTCTAATTGTCTTTACTGCATAAGCTGCAGAACTGAGTTTGCCCGATAGCCTTTTTATATGTGGACCCCATTGTAGTTTGGTGTCGAGCATAATACCTAAAAACATAGATGTCTCGACGGGCTTAATCCTAGATTCATTAAGTTGCACATTGGTTTCCATTTGTTTCACATTAGGCATTGAGAATTTTAAAAGTTTCCATTTCTTATTATTAATAGATTATTTACATTAAACCAATTAACAACTTTAGAGAGTGCATTGTTTACTTCGTCAAAATTAATCTGCTGTCGTTTAATGTTATAAATCAAAGATGTATCATCTGCGAACAACACAATCTTATGATTGTTCTTTACGTAATTAGGTAAATCGTTAATATATATCAAGAATAGAAATGGACCAAGAATTGATCCCTGTGGGATACCCATTTTTAAAGCCGAACCTGGAGATGTCTTATCATTAACTTCGACCTTCTGGATTCTGTTGCCCAAATAAGAAGTCAGGAGATCGAGAGCTTTGTTCCTTATGCCGTTATGATATAACTTCCTGATAAGAGTACCATGATGTACACAATCAAAGGCTTTTGACAAATCTCAAAATATACCTAACGCATCTTGCGACTTCTTCCAAGCCGCAAAAATACTTTTCAGTAACTCAACTGCTGCGTCAGTAGTTGAACAACCCGTCGTAAATCCAAACTGTGTCTTGTGAAGAAGATTATGTCTATTAAAATGATTAAGCAATGAAAAAGGATTCATTTTTCAAAAATATTACTAAGAGTTAGCAATACAGAAATAGGTCGAAAATTTGAGGGGTCTGATGCGTCACCAGATTTAAATATGGGTGTAATTTTACTATATTTCATTAAATCAGGAAATGTTCCAGAAGCGACACAACCATTGAAAATTGTGGCTAGATGTGGAGCAATTAAAGTAATAATAGATGAAACAGTCTTTACTGACAATTCCCAAAATCCATTGCCTTTTTCATATTAATAGTTTTAAATTGTTTAAAACATCTTCAGCAGTAGCAGCAGTAAAATCAAAGGCTGTGACACATTCTGGCACGCAGTCCTTAAGTAGCATTTGAGCAGACACGGAAAATTACTTGAATGACTCTGTAACGGCGCGTATATATTCATAGGCTGTATCCTGATTTTTATTTAAGAAGAACTAACTATTTAAGTTGCAATTTCACTAGGTGTCATGTGTCTAGGGAAATTTTATTTGTGGTTTCTGGTGGAGAGCTTAGTTCATCTGTTGGTAACACAATGTCACCGGCACTAGGCATGGATCTCATTACGTTCTCATAACTATATTTTATAACTATCTATATCTTTCGATCGCGTAATTTTAATAACTACATAACATAGCATAACTTCACGCCTTATATCCCCAAAGGGGTAGGCGTTAATTGATATTTTTCCTCCTCTTGACGCGCCCTCCTTGTCATCATCTAGTTAATAGATTAAAAAAAAATTGGATCGCAAGAAACTTAAGAACAAAAGACAGAAATAATAATTACTTAAGTACTAATTGTATGACACTTAGGTTTGGGTAAGGCACCAACCAAAATGAGCTGGCTAATCGAGATAATTATTATGTTCACTAGGTGTTTAATACTTGTGCAAAATAGTTAAAATGTTCGATATTACGTAAACTTACCTCAATTTCTCGAATATTAGAAAAAGCAATGTAAAGTATTTTAAATTAAACAGTTCGTATGATATTATACAGTTAATTATTATTATAACACACTAATAAGCGCGTGTGGAAGTGAGTGTTGGGTTGTGGCAGAAAAAGCATGAAAGCAGAATTAACGCAGTTGAGATGCGATCACTGCGTAGTATGTGTGGGGTGAGACTGATTGATAGAATTCCGAATGTAGTAATACGAGAGCGATGTGGCCTGAAAGAAGATGTCGTGAAAAGGATTGAGAAAGGAATGCTGAAATGGTTTGGACATGAGGAGCGAATGTGTGAAGAAACATTGACGAATCAAATATATATGGCAGAGGTGTATGGGCAAGCCGGTTGCGGCAGATCTCGTAAGACGTTCGTCGATCAAATTGGGGACGTCTTGAAAAACGGAAAAGTTCGAAGCACCCGCAGCCGGCGAGCATGTATGAAAAGAGTAATGAATGTAGAGGAAGCGCGTGAGGTTTGCAAGGATAGAAGCAAGTGGCGATCTGTTGTCTCTGCCTACCCCGACGGGAAAAAGGCGTGAGCATATGTATGTATGTATGTATGTAATAAGCGCGTAACACACAAATAATGCCTAATAAAATTAATTAATTCAAATAAAATAAATATTGGGAGCAGCACAGTTATACGTCATCTTCTTCTACCTTCTTTTACTAAGTGCTTGACCATAGTAGCGCGGGCAGCCCGCGCGCGGGCCGCGTGCGGCGCCACGCGCGGCGCCACGCGCATCTTCATGTGTCCGTAGTGGCGTGTTTGCGGGTGCGGTGTACAGTGTTTGTCAAATTTAGTATTGTGACGGATCGCGGCTAGATTAATATGAGTTTTCAGTTAGATGACGTTAGCACTCACCATAGTAACACTCTGTCAATTGTTCGCCAAATTCGCAACTAAATGATAACAAGGTTATAGCCGTGCGGATAATACACCCGCCTCACGGTCTGAGGGCATGGGTTCAAATCACTTTTATAACTGCTAGGAGAATTTTGATTTTTATGTGGAAAATGTTTATGAATATTTGGCAAAAATTAAAAAAAAATATATAATATGAATAAAATTTGGAAAATTCTAGTAACTTCAGGAATGAATGGAAGGGTTAAAAAGAGTGTGTATGTGATAATGTATATAAATAAAACAAATTAGAATTTATATAGATACTTGCATTTTTAAGTTCGTCATTATCTAATACTAGCTTTTTCCCGCGGTTTCGCGCGTTGAAGTCGGGTTAACATAAATTTACTTGCAGTCTCAAGTTGTGTGTGACGCCTGAATAAATACATACATACATAGACTCACGCCTGTTTCCCCGAAGGGGTAGGCAGAGGCATAATAAACGCCCACTTTTCGCCAGTGTTTTGATCCCACGTAATAGGTGGCGAGCCTATTGCCGCTTATCGGGATATTCTGTTACTGTACTCCTGATTAGTCTAAAGAGTTCAGAAATTCGGTCAGTATCCATGACATTATCTACCATTATATATACCGAATAGTATCCATGACACTATCTACCATTATATATACCGTAGGTATCTATAAACACTTTCGCATTTATAATATTAGTAGAGAAAATCATTTCAGCCGTTTAAGCGTAGTCTATAATTATTAGTTTATAGGTATGCGCGAATAATATAATCACCGTGCACGATATGACAATATCAATGAATACAGATTTACATTATAGAAGCGCATTTCATAAGGATTTCGTGTGCCGATTCCAATTGGCGTGTTGGCGAGTGTCGTCAGTTCGTCTCTCTTGCACTCATGGAGACAGCTGTCAGAGTGCGACTGCCACGCCGCCGAGTGGCAATTTGGGTCACAGAAAGTTTGTCTACAGAGCGCCCATAAGAAATGCGCCTCTATATAAATATCTATGCTCTATGACAATATGTATAATGTGACAGTACTGACAGATATACTATATATAGATAGCACATGCGCAGCACTCAACTTAAAGCGCATGCGTTCTTACTTCCAATAGGTAAATTTGTTTTTGCTGGCGAAAAATTGATAGTAATATTTGGATGAATCCCTCTACTACGTTAACCTTGATGAGCGAGTTGGACTCGCACTTGATTTAATAATTATACTCATAATATCATTGCTCATAAAAGTTTGAGATCCGCACGCTCCGCATTGTTTCCCGCTTGCCGTCCGCGCATTCACTACGGACACTTGTATGAAAGTCCTATGGTTTGAGTTGCCCGCGTGCTCCCCGCGCTGCACAGCCCGCGCCGCTCACCGCGCCCGCCTTCCCACTACGGACACTTCTATAAAGTTCCATATGTTTGAGTTTCTCGCATCGCGCCCGCACCCGCGCCCGCCTTTCACTGTGGCCGAGCACTAAGGGAAAAGATCACGCGGTCGTTCACCATCGCGATGGACCGATCAAGTAAAAGACTCTACGTCCATCAAATTCTACATAGTCCTGGGAGACACGCTAGACTGGAACCGATGGAGACAGATCAACTTCGCCAGATGCAACCCTTATGCTGACTACAATCCTCAGACATAAGGGACCGACTCCTATGTAACGCCACAGTCAGTACATCCATGAACATGGTGCTTGCAAAAGTGTCGAAATATCGGTTAGGTACTCAAAACAAAGGTACGTGGTATATATCCCGTAGAAATATTAAAAAGTAATGTTAAGTTAGATGTAGTTACTGCTTATGTATTTCTCAAACTACTTACTTGATTACGTCCGCGTAAACAAACTTGTTTGGGTCTGAATCCAACAGTTCGCAGTATACTGGTTTATAGCCTTTCTTCGTAACTGTTGGTAATGGAACAATCAACCTGCAAAACAAATGTGATAAACTTGTAACTACTTTTATACTACGATGCAGGTAAAGTATGCGGCCTTCGAACGGCTTACCTGATAGTAAGCAATAGCAGGCCTTAACAATACCTATGAAGAGTATTACATAGCTATCTTAAGAGAAATGAATGGGCAAAAAAGGCAGTTTCAAAGTTCTGAAAAATCAGAATAGTAGAATATACTTATATTCTACTATTCTGATTTTTCAGACTATCATTCTGACTCTATTAATGAACCTATTATTCTGTAATTTTTAAACTAAGTCGCGAAGCGTTAATCGCTAGAGTATTCCTACCATAGTCTTCACTTTTACTTACAATTATATCGCTTAGTGTAAGGTGGTGTAAGAGTGCGCGGTCGGTAAGAGTACGCATTGAAAATCACGCAGACTCTATGCGAGATTTTTGGCTATCTTCAGTTGTGTTTAGGTTCAACAGTGATAACGGTTACGCTGCCGAAAAAAACTGGAATTTTATTAAAAAACGGAGACACCAGCTAGGTCAATAGATTTTTGCTCACTTTGTCAAATTTTCTCGCGTCTTGCACGGATTTCTGCTCCTAAACTATTATTTGAATAAGAATATTCATTAATTATCCAAGTAGCGTATTTACTTGGCTAACCGATTCGTTCGAAAAAAATCGCATATCTTTCAATAGATGAGGCAGGTGGCTTAATATCTTTGTGAAGGGCGAGATGCATAAGAGTGCGCACGGTGTGAGTGTATAAGATTGCGCGCGCACTCTTATACGACATTTATTTTTCGCATGTAGATGGTGAGTAAAATAAAGTGTAATTTTACAAACGAAATATTTTTCATGTATTTACAGAATGCTAGTCATAAAATGTAGCTCCTTGACTGTTACTTAAACACAGTCCTAAAAATAGTTACGTATCCATCCTGGCAGACCAGTCACTGTTTTCCAAATGATAGGATTTTTTACACCAGCATACTTAAAAGCTGCAACATTATCATATACAGCACAAAGTTTCAAAGCTACTGGCATTGAGCCTTACGATCCCGATGTTTTTACCGAAGGTGATTTTTAGCAAGTTCAGTAACAGATAGAGATCTAGTGTATCTGTACCAGTGGTTTCAGAGCCAGACCCAGAGCCACAACCACCAACGAGCGGCTCAGTTGAAGTAAACTCGCCATTTATTGATTATACCTACAAGAAACATCTATTGATGACAGCGCCGTTCCGATCCAATGCAGCGCCTGTGTGCGAAATCTATGAAGCGCCTGTGCAGTGGCGTAGGGCGGATGACCTAACGATTCCGGCCTAAATTTAATTTTATATTTGCCCTTCCTACGCCACTGCGCCTGTGTGCGAAATCTGTGAAGCGCCTTTTTTGGCATCCTTTTTTTTTTGGCATCCTTTTTCGAAAATAAGTGTTATAATTAACGCATATCTCGGCGCGCGGCGCCCCTGTCACCCTGGCGCCTGTGTGCGCCGCACACATTGCACATAGGGAAGGTTCGGCCCTGATTGATGATGCGCGCACTCTTGTACAACCCGCCGCGCACTCTTGTACACCCAGGTGTATTAGAGTGCGCGATTTTAATTTTTTTAATTTCTTCAGTTCATACTTTAATGAATGTCGTTACTGGAATTTGTTGTTCTAAAATATGCTAACAAATAACTAGAGATTATAAATAAATAATGTTGATTTTTCTAAATATAATATTTTATTTTTCATGAGGCCTCAAAGTTAAAATGCGCACTCCTACACCACCTTACCTGAGGCGTCAAATGTTAAAACACAGTATTTTTATTTTCAGTAAAACCTAACTGATTTTCCGAACATCGGACATGGACATAAAGTAACAATATCTAAACACCTACATCGGCATTCATCATATATTGTAGAAGATTAATAATATTAATTTCTAGATCATCAACTACTGTATTTCTACCGATGTATAAAAGCTTACAGCTCAGGGAATCCCAGGAGGTACGCTTTTTACTCCTCACGCAAAGACGCATAATTATCTAAACGCACTCAGACATGGATCTTTTGTTGTCGTCACAATACAATTTTATAACGTGATGTGAGACAGTGAACTGACTTCTTAACCGAACCATTTAGCGAACATGAGTTTTTTGTGCTAATGAAGAAAGCTGCAGAAGAACATGAAAGATATGTAAGAAAATTCACTGATGCTACAGAAAGTCTTCTTGCAATAGTTTCTATTCCATGTTATCCGAAAGAAAATGACACATAACAGTAGTGTTAGCCTTTATTGCAAGCATTGAGGTGTTCTAACCGGTAAAACCAAAAAGCACTTAGTTGAAGACTAAAATTTAATCTAGTCCTTTTATTCAGCTGCAAACAAACAAGATCTTCTACAACAGTATCACACATGCAATCAAACAAATTGTTCTATTTACTAGTGGGCAGTATATCAAAAAGCATACGAACCACGTTTGAAAAGCCAATTCCAGGGAGTCGTCTATTTTCCTGCGCTGGTAAAACGGGAACAATGTTTTTAGAGTGTAATTGACATCAATGACTCGTTTCGTTATTTGTGTGTCGCATGCACAACTGTGATACGCGAGTATAGCGTCACGTTCTGAAAATTATACAATCAAAACATAACTGTATTTTCTGCGGAACGTTATTCCTCTTTACGGTTTTAATTGAACGTTTATGGACACATAATAGCGGTTACTGGGATTCTATTTTATATTATTGTTGTTTATTAATAGGATTGGCAAGCCTAATAATTTGATGATAAGTCAAAGCTATATTTTATAAAATAACTAGACTTCGCGTACGGCTCCGCCCGCTTCGTACTTTTTAGGGTGGGTATTGCCAAAATTCGCTTGCCTGCTCTACCCGAGGAACATATACGCCAATTTTGTATTATTATTTTTATGCTTCTTACAGTCAGTGGTTACCAGTAGTTTTACCACAAAGCGTTTGGCCGTCACAAAGCAAAAATATGGCTATTGCCATGATACCGATATGGTACCGATTCATAATAACGACTGTCTTGTATATTTGTGGCAGCACACGGAATTCTAAACGTATTTTCTAAGCTCGGTCACCCATCTACAAAGCTGACAGTGACGAAAGTGCTTGATCTCGCAAATCAACAGATTCTTGCGCTCGCCCACTTTTTAACCTATATGTCTGGTTGTTTGTATTCTGGAATACGGACAGCCGGATGTTAATTGCGTGAATCCTACCACAAATGAAATTTAAAATATTTAAAAATTTGATGTTGGGCCCACAGATTGTATTTCATAATTCTTTCATGCATATTTTCATGAGTCATTTCTATCAAATTATATTTTACGTAGCAGGTATATTTACATACAAATCTGAGTATATGAAACTGCATGATTTATAAACTCAAGTCAATAACAACTATGGAAATGACGTAAGCACAATTTTTGTCATCTCATCATGTTTTATATTAAAGACCTGACTTCTTTCTACTAGGATTTATCAGCGGTTTCACTTGAGTTCATTGTGATATACAATAATACATAATTATATTGGTTGTTTTATACTATTACCCAATTAATAGTCATCATTACGAAGCCTGGAAAGAAATACATAAGATTTAATGATATTAGAAAAATCTGCTTAAACTATAATATGATGCCTTATTTTATCTTATTAGTTGATGTGAAATTTCGAAATTATGACGGTGAAATTGATGTGTAGTATGAACTTAAGAAATGGCAAAATATGAGCGGTTAGCTTTCAATATTAATTATATTAGGTACACTGGCTTCAAATGAAACTTCGCGACATGCGAACAGCGTGCGCCGGTCTAGATTAAGGCTATTAAGTTAAGACATCAAATATTGTTATTCTGTTAATTAGAAGTACATTTCAGCAATTAACGTTGTACCATACGTCATTATTTACTCCAGCCCTGTTACAAATAGTTATCAATTAACTTTTTTTCTCCAGCGATAGCCCAGTGGTGATACTGACTGACAGACAAGCTACAGCCAAAACTATTAGGCGCAAGAAGCTGAAAGTTGGCATGTATGTTCCTTGGGGACTGTAGGGGTGTACTAAGAAGGAATTCCCCCAAATACCTATAGGATCAGGCAAAACGTGTAAATTAAGAAATGTGCGGGCGTAGCCGTAGCAATCCTCTTGTATCTATAAATCTAACATCGCAAGGGAACTGTCTGAGAGTTCTCCATTTTGTTTTCGAAAGACATGTGAAGTTAGCCAATCGGTTCTGGGCTAGCGAGCTGGACTATGGCTTTACCCTTCTCATAATGAGAAGAGGTCTGTGCTCAGCAGTGGGAGAGATTTTAAAGAAGGTTGATGACAATGATGATGATTTATTATTTTGTCAGTGAGTCCAAAGATATTTTCACAGTTGCATTTTCAGTGAAACGTTAAGTTGAACTACTCATAAAAGTCATTGGTAATATTTTTTACATCATTTTCCAATATCATTTCATTAAATAAGGCAATGCTCATTCTCCAAAATATATATTGAATGAAACATGTATTTACCTGTGATAAACTGATGCGGAAGATGTGGTTGTAGCGCGAGCCATGTCATTATTTCCTTTATATCCTATGGTTTCACATTACTTAACTTCTCGTATTCCTTTTGCACAGAAATCGGTGAGACAGCCATTATAAATATTCACAGACACAGTAACTTGTATTTATTGCTAGTAAAGAGGGGAAAAGTAAAGGGCTTTTGTATCGATCGCGAGAGGTGTCTCGCTTGTAATGACAAATAAATTGAACAGATACTGTGCTCCTTTGTGTACTGGCTACGTCTTATTGACACAGTTACAAGGCCAATAACGTTGCATTAAAATTCGGGCGTCGGCTCTACGGACTAGATTTATTTTGTCTGGTATCTTATGCATATTGACTATATAGGTACATATGTTGGAATGGACGTATGAAAAAACGTTGCATCTGTTCGCGAATATTACTAGATTTATAAAGGAATTCTCTTCGCTTACTTGTAACTACAAAAAACAAAGCAAAGTCTCCGTAATGTTCTTTGAGGTTATCGGATATCGTCATCATATTAGGCGATATACGTTCACTCCTCCGGCCTGCCCCAAGGTTCGCCACATAACCAATCCTGAGCCAGTTGCATCCACATTTATAAAGTATAAGAAATTCGAATATAAAAGACAGAAGCAACCGAACAGTATATGTAAAATATAAAAATGTTAATTATAATTTATTTCATATAATTTTAGTAATAAATGTAGCATAAGTAATCTATTTCTTCAGGCAGTGTACTTTACGTTAAACTCTGTTGAACATCGCAATGTTTCCAGTTATATCTATGTCGTATTTATTTTTACTCAGTCTTTTATTCACATATCTAGATGTCCCATCGAGATCGTCAAAGTTTATTGGGGAGAGTTCATAAAAATTGTATAAGCTATAACGATAGGTATCTATTGTAGTACCTAAGAAAATTGAGTTTCTGAAATATCCTTTTAGAAAAACTAGAGGACCCGTGCTGCTCCACAGCATATTTTAATATTATAAATAGCTCTTACATATAGGTATGATGAGTAATGAAATGAAATGAAATGAAATGAAATGAAATGATACTTTATTTCGTGTAAACTTTGTATAAAAGTGCTTACGAAACGTCAATTTAAAATTTATCTGTTGAATTAGAGCAGCTCAATCCCAAGCATTTTTGTCGTCTATATAATCGGAAATTTTATAATATGCTTTTAAACACAATTTAGTTTTAACAATTATCTATTCTATATATTATTGTTAAATTTCTTATACTAAGAGGGAGCTTGTTATAAAAGCGTATACACTGCCCCATAAAACAGCTACTTATTTTGTGGAGGCGGGTGCTATGAACTACAAGATTATACTTATGTCTAGTATTTACAGTGTGAAGATCACTTTTTTTACTAAATTTGTCAATATTATTGTGGACATATAACAGATTATCGTATATATATTGCGATACAACAGTTAGAATGCCTATCTCACTGAACTTTCCTCTTAGAGAAATACGAGGACTGAGGTTGTAAATTCCCCTTATTGCTCTTTTCTGCAGAAAGAATATCGTGTTACGGTCTGCAGCATTCCCCCAGAGAAGAATCCCATAAGACATGATACTATGAAAGTAACTGAAATAAACCATTCTAGCTGTATCTATATCTGTAAGGCGTCTAATTGTCCTAACTGCATAAGCTGCAGAACTAAGTTTGCCCGAAAGTCTTTCTATATGCGGGCCCCATTGGAGTTTGGTATCAAGCATAATACCTAGAAACATAGTTGTCCCGACGGGCTCAATTCTGGATTCCTTAAGTTGTACATTGGTTTCCATCTGTTTAACATTGGGCATTGAGAATTTTAATAGTTTGGTTTTCTTATCATTAAGTAATAAATTATTTACATTAAACCAATTAACAACTTTAGAGAGTGCATTGTTTACTTCGTCAAAATTTATCTGTTGTCGTCTAATATTAAAAATTAAGGAGGTATCATCCGCGAACAACACAATCTCATGATTCTTTTTTACATTGTAAGGTAGATCGTTAATATAAATCAAAAAAGAAATGGTCCGAGGATTGACCCCTGCGGGACTCCCATTTTCAAGGCAGAACCTGGAGATGTCTTGTCATTGATCTGGACCTTCTGGATTCTTTTGCCCAAGTAAGAAACCAGGAGATCGAGAGCTTTGTTCCTAACGCCGTAATGATACAATTTTCTGACCAGAGTGTCATGATGTACACAATCAAACGCTTTTGACAAGTCGCAAAAAATACCTAATGCATCTTGCGACTTCTCCCAAGCTGCAAATATGCTTTTGAGTAGCTCAACTCCTGCGTCAGTAGTCGAACGACTGTAACTGTTTCTCGTGGAGTAGATTATGTCTATTAAAATAACTAAGCAACTGACTAAGAATTAATTTTTCAAAAATTTTACTATGTGTCGGCAATACAGAAATAGGTGAAAAATTAGAAGGGTCGGTTGTGTCACTAGATTTAAATAAAGGTATAACTTTACTATATTTCATTAAGTCAGGAAATATTCCAGAAGCAACGCAACCATTGAATACCGCTGCAAGATGTGGAGCAATTATGCTAATAATAGATGAAGTAGTCTTCACTGACAGTCCCCACAAATCCATTGTCTTTTTCATATTTAAAGTTTTAAATTGTTTAAGAATATCGTCAGTAGTAACAACAGTGAATTCAAAGGCTGCATCACATTCTGGCACGCAGTCCCTAAGAAGCATTTCAGCAGACATGGAAGATGAGTTGAGCGACTTTGTTGTCACTATAGGTATATTAGCAAAGAAATTCTCAAATTCTGTCGCAACTTCCAGATCCTCTGAAATACTCACATTATTGATTTTTAAAAGGTAGTCGCAGCTGCGTGCTTTGGCTCTGCCAGTTTCATTGTTGATGACATTCCAGGTAGCCTTTATAGTGTTTTCTGATAATTTTATTTTGTTTCTCAGATAAATAGATTTTGCCGTGTTACAAGCTTGTCTAAATATTTTGGAATATTTTCTTACGTAATTAATAAAGGTCTGACTATTATTATAAGACTTTTCAATATACAGTTCATATAACCTAATCCGGCTTTTATGCATACCTTCAGTTGCCCAATCACTAAACATCAGACGGTCAGTTACATTTAATTTTTTGGATGAAAATACGGTCTGAAATTCGTCATTAATTAATTTAAATAAAGAATTATATAACTGATCCGGATGGTCATGATGACGCAACCAACGCATTTTTCGAGATAAATTGTTTTTAAAAGTTTTAAGTCGATTCTCATTTATTGGTATATATTTAACAATTTTTCTCTGGTCTCTTGGACATTCTCTTGGACAACAGATTAACTGCCCACTGTGATCTGACTGAAGCATATTAATCAAAGATTTGTGTATTGGTTTTATACTAGTAAATATATTATCAATACAAGTACCACTTGTGGCAGTCACTCTAGTTGGTTCATAGAAATTATGACATAAATTGTATGACTTAAATAAATTTAAAAAATTGATAGTTGAAGAGCATTTTTCTAATATGTTAATGTTAAAGTCTCCACAAATAGCAACCGTTTTACGGCAATTACAAACTTTGCTTCTAAGCAAAGTTTGTAATTGCCGTAAAATTATGGAGGATGCTCTAGCATCCTCCATAATAATTAAAAAACTTTCAAATGGTGCACATGGAGGTTTGTATACACTCATAACAATGAACTGCTCAAACTTAACACATGTAATCTCTACTACTCGCTCAACAGAGAGGCTCACAATGTCAGTCCTTTCTTTAAATTTTAGAAATTTACTTGCTATGATTAACGAGCCACCATGGATAAAATTTTCTCTACTGAACGAGCTTACAACCTGGTGGTTATTAAAATTGAATATGAACTGGTGGCTTCTTAGCCAATGTTCTGTAATGCATAAAATATCAATATTGTTACAGTTCATAAACAATTCTAATTCTAACTCCTTGCCCATCAACCCTTGTATATTTTGATGCACCAGGTTGATACAATTTTTAAAATTATTTTTTGTATGTGTGGTTGATGGAACTATATTTTTGTCACTTAAACTAGATACAGAATTTGGTGTCTTATTAAATATATTGCCAGAGATTGACTCTATTGTCTCAGAAGTCAATTTAAAGAATTTGGAACGGATTCCAAGTTTATATTGCATGTCAAATTTGACTGCTCAATAAAAGCAGTGTGGTTAGCCAAAACCTTGGTTGAGTTATTAATATAATAAGCTAGCATATTATGCTAGCTTATATTTGCATTTCCTCTTCTCCCAATAAATATAATAATTGTTGTTTCAGGACAGTATGATTTAGACAAAATAGATTGCATTATTTGAGTATAACTTGCTCCAGGCATACCTACATATGTTAGTAAAAGCCAAACCTGTCCTTTGCCGCAACAATGGGCTCATGTTTTTCCCTATCTCATCACTAAACATTAATAGTTTGTCAGTGTTTGTAATGTGGGGTGAGAAGGAAGTGCCAAAATTAGAATCAATGGTGCTGTTACCCGTTGCATCAGACGGTGATAACAAATCAGGGCAATAATTCAATGTAGTTGGCTGTGAATGACTCCGTGGCATCTGGCTATGTGCATGGCGTGGCAATGACCATGATTATTATTGGTAAGAGATTGGAGCCTCTGCTCATTATACTTACACAAGTCCACTAAGTCATCCATTGCCAAGATATGCTCATTTATTTGTTTTTGCGATAAATTATATTTCTTTGTCATGTTCAACAATGATTCTTGTAAACTGTCAATCTCCGTTTGCAAACAATGAATATCAGCATCATACTTAAATAGATTAGAATCTAATTTAGCTAAACATACTGACATCTGTTCCTTTAAATTAACATATTTTTTGCAATAATCTACATTAATATTTGATTTCTTGTACATTCTTAACAAATTTTCCTTTTTCCTGATAAATTTATTAATTTTAACATACTTCTTCAATTTATTACAGGCTTTCATCTTTCTAAATGTCTGAATAGATGAATTAGACTCTGTTAAATCAATAGTCACTATGTTTCTACTGCTATCATCGGAGATGGCAGAAACCATGCATGGAGCGCTACCAACCAGCTCATCAAATAGCGATTGTGTTGTAACTGATTTCATAGTCTGGTTTGCACTTTGTAATATGTTTATTTGATTATTGGCCTCACTTAGGAGACCCTCCAATTCAGTGATGCGTTTGAGAGCTTTCTCAAATTCATCACTGCACCTGTCAAATTGCATACATTGTAGCCTTATTTAATAAGTAAAAATATGATATTCTTACCAAAAATACATATATCACAAAACTTCTTTTCTCACAACATTGGCTTTGCGTTGCACTTTAGGTATCGTGAAATTGCCACCTTGGCATTACTGAATGGTTTGCCGCGCAATAGGGATATGTACCAAAACTACTATTCACACTAACACTATCATATCTACCATTTTTTCAAAACTACCATTTCTACCAAAACCGCCGGTGCTGTCAAAAGTACCTTTTTTCTGAAAACTATTATTCTTACCAAAGCTACAATTTCCACCATATCTACCACTTGTAATATAATTATATGACTATAGTACTATGTTCCACTTAAAAAAGAAATAAGATGCCCGAAGAAGGTCCGTAATTTAATACTTAACACAAAAATTTTCCTAACATAAAACGTAACTTACCCGTCTGTAGGGTTGATTTTTCCAACATTAGGCGGAAATTTCACTACATTTGGGGAAAATTCCTCGGGTCGCGGGTATACTGACGTCGTTACCGCGACCCCGTCATGAGGGTCGATAGAGAAACACCGCGGTGTCTTAGTGGTATGCTCCCCCGAATATCTAGAGGGGAGAGCCGAGCCACGCACCCCCCCTCCACCTGCCCCAAACTCGGTACAGAGTTGGCGGAGGGGTCCCTTTGAGGGACAGTCCGTAACTGGATTTCATCGCGATACAAAAAAGGGGGAAAATTCCTCAACATCAGAGATCAGTTCACCCAACATTAAGGGTTAACTGGTAACATTCGGGGAATGTTACCTGCCATCAGCGATAATTCACTATAGTGATAATTTTACCAACATCGGGTATAATTTTACACACCACCACACTTACACCCGTATGAAAGTAAGGCAAGGACCTTAAGGAGGCATTACGGTTTTTCCTGGCCGTTACCGCAAGGAACTTATTACATGCCATAAAAATATTTTTGAATTTAGAACCGTCCATGTAGAGAGAAAGCAATGGAATCTTAAGAAATTTATAGGAAAATATTGCAAAATAAGTTCAATGTCCACACCTATCTTCCTTCAAACTTACCCAATTTAAATGATCATACCATCAAATGAAAGAGCTCTTTTCAGCGCGTGTTACAGGTCTATAACGAAACGCCTACCTCAATAAGAACCAGATGTATAGAAGCAGAAAGTCATTGAATACGGCTACGAAAACGTATAAAATGTATGGGAGAAAACTGTTTTTGCATTTAACTTGATGAATGTCCAAGTTAGGTAATTTCTAATGCTTGATGACAAATCTATGCAGCGAGAGCGTTCATTAAAAAAAAATCATGCAAATCGGTTGGGTAGAACGGGCTGGCCGACTCGTATTATAAAACACAAATTCTTTTAATATATAGATGCTTAGAATGTATAAATTTCAGAAACTGCATGGATATATTTAGGAAATGACGAACTATTATCTATTTTAATATGACATCATATATACTTGTACACTCAACAACAATGGAAGATCGCCTATCTCAACCAAATTCACCGGAACCAACAATAATGTCGTGAACTGCCAAATAGCTGAAAAACGAAGAGTCGGCAGACGGAAGATATCGTGGCCCCGTAACATCAGGAAAGACATCAAGACTGTGACAGTTATTCAGAGTTGCAAGAAACAGTTAAAGCAGCTGGCTGTTAAACTTCAATGATGGAGAAGCACTAAAATAATAATAAACTACTACATGAACATATCTGTATGAATGGTCCTTACGTATTATTTTACCTCGGTCTTAATAAAAGTTTCTTGAGTATTACGACAGCAACTCTCGAGAACTGTATCTACTACATAATAAAGCAGTAAGTGCCCTTCAAATGACTGCACCGTCGCAACACATTTCGTAAACACGTTCATCTTAATCTGGGCTCATATGGCCGCAGCAGATACATAATAATATAGTTGGTGTAAGTCCTCGGACTTGCAACTTTGATAAGACGTCTTCGTGAATAGCGCTAGAATGCGAGGCGCATCGTAAATGTTTACTGTGAGCTTACACACCGTACGTATAAATATTCTTGTACACAATATTATATTAGTTCATTGACTTAACCGTCATCATTATAAAATGTTTCTGTGTGGTAAATAGACACTCAGAATTTGTTTACGCTTCATTTTAATGTTAATGACGAGAGCGGCTGTTATTATTTCATTACTACTATAAATATGGAGATAATATGTGGATATTACTACTTTTAAGTTGAAAATTCATATAAATATTAAATTATCATATTAATTTAACATGTGCACATAGCAGTTAGTCAAAATAATATCTCCTTTATGCTTTTTATATTAGCTGTTTTATAGTCCGGAAATAATTTTAGCATTGTTTGTCGCTAAAAGCTACTTAAAAACTGGGTTAAAAGCTACTTAAAAATAGAACTCAATGCGTAGAAATCACAAAATTTTATCAAAATGAACAAAAGTGCTACAGATCCTCCTATATGCAAAATGATTTCGGGGTACCACAAGGTGGCCTTCTCTCACCTTTTCTATTCCTGCTCTACATAAATGATCTTCCTGACGCGATTAATCAAAAGTGTACCCTTTTTGCGGATGATACAATTCAAAAGTACAAGATACAAGTCAAAAGTAACGACTTTAAAACATTAGAAACAGAAGTCAAAATAGCAATTAATAAGTCGATAAACTGGTTACTTGAAAACAATCTTAAAATCAACATTAACAAGATAAACATTATACAGTTTCAAACATACAAGGCTAACACACCTAATCTAGAAATAGCTTACAATAATCAATCCCTAAACAATGTTGAAGAGTGTGTATTTTTAGGTATATCTGTGGACAAATATTGTAACTGGAAGGCGCATATAAAAAAAACTAAAAATGTTAATAAGGTTGATCGATTTATCTTTGTATTAAAAAGAGTTAGAGAAACAGTGAACGAAAAGGCTGCAATAATTACTTACCATGCCTATGTATGCGCCTTACTACGATACGGCATCGTAGTCTGGGGTAATTCAGTGGACTCGAATAAATTATTTGCAGCCCAAAAGAAATGCATCAGAGCAATTTGCAATTGCGACAATTTCGACAGCTGTAAACCCTTATTTAAAAAACATCAAATTCTCTCATTGCCATGCAGTTATATATTACAAATTTGTATCTTCGTTAAGAATAATCCCTCACTGTTCAAAAAATTTGGAGATAAAAAGGGTCCCGAACCAGACATAAAAATCTATCGTCTAGAAATACCGTAAATTAGCTTAGAACTATATAAACGCATTTCATACTGTATGGCCATACAATTATATAACCACCTACCAGATAATTTTATAAAGTTACCATATAAGCAATTTCGTAGAGAATTGTACAAGTTACTACAAGGAAAAATTTATTATAACATTAATGAATATCTTCAAGACAAATGAACTAATCAGCTCTTTATAATGTAAGTAATAAATTGACATTCTCACCCTTGACATAATGTATTGTGATTTTCTATTAACAATTATAGTTAAAATTCTTAAATTAACTGTGTCATTGTGTTGACTACTGCATGATGTTTGAATCTAAGTTATAGAACTATGTAATGTGTATATTACCATAACCAAATGTAAAAAAAATATATTGTTTAAATATTTGCACGCCACATTAAGCAGAATATGCAGAACAAGAATAATTGACTATCTGTAATGACCATATTCTTGGAAATAAACGTTTCTATTCTATTCTGTTCTATGCGTAGTTACTATCATTATATTCATTCATGAAGTGCATGATACATTAACCAATATGATTGGGACATAATTATTGATCAACCAACATAAAAAAGCTGTGAAAATAATAAATAAGTTAAAATAAAAATCATTGGTTAACTCAAACTATACGCACCTAAGATACGCACTTTACGTTAGTAGGTATACTTACGCGTTCGCGAATAATATACGGCTCGAAATAAGATACGGCTGCGAAACTATTGCGGCGACGAAACGTGCGAAACTGTCAAAATACCCTGAGGCATGCTCTGTCAAAACGTCTGCGTCTGTGTAACAACAATTTCGCAATCTTACTGTATGATAGAGTGAGACATAGCATACACGAAACTCCTCCGACTCCCTTCTCGTACACGAAACGTTTCGTTGCCGCATGCCCACGTGGAAGTGTACTAAAAGCGAAGCGTGATAGACTTCCATCACCGAAATGACTAAATGACACATGTGTAACACAACCACATACTTACTTAGATATAATTTATAGTAACAGATACCCAGATAGTATTGAACAATTGTTTTTTCTCAGAATTATTATTTCTATCGATTCGATCACCATTGTGCAAAATATAATTTTAATTAATTAACAGGGTCGAATTATTCATTGCTTGATATAATCCCTACTAATATTATAAATTTGAAAGTGTGTATGTATGTATGTATGTTCCGTTTTCACGCCAAAACGGCTGAACAGATTTTGTTGATATTTAATATAGAGATATATTGGACCATGGAGACGGACAAAGGCTACCATAAGTTGCAAAAATTAAACTGGGAGGGATTGTAGGGAGGGTAGAAGTTTGTACGGCACAAATTTCTCTTGGATGTAAGAACGCATGCGCTAATAATTGAGTGTTGCGCATGTGTTAACATATCTGTCAGTACTGTCACGTCATACATAATGTCATATTGTGCACGTTGAAAAACCAGCCAGTTACATTCAGTACAGCCAAAGCGGTTTGATTACTAATAATACATTCGAAATAATAAAATACTTTTGCCCCGACCTATTCCATAAAATTGTTCGCATATATAAACTATAATAATTATATAATAAGCTTGAACGGCTGAAACGATTGTCCCTACTAATATTAAAAATGCGAAAATGTTTATAGAGATATATTGTGATGTTATTATGTACCTTTCAGTAGATAATGGTAGATAATGTCATGGATACTGACCGAGTTACTTTGTACCCCATAGAGTTTCTGAAGTCTTTAGAATAATCAGGAGTGTCTTCACATATCTTGAGACTGAAAGTAGATTTGTGTTACCCCGAATTTAACGCGCGCGAAGCGGCGGGCAAAAGCTAGTGTTGATATATGTACAACAAACAACAAACCTTGATAAGCTCAAATTATTAATATATTCAAATTTCATGGGACTCTTGTTTGTATCTAATAATATGGTTTCGCCCTTGCCCGAGTTTCCACTAGATCGGTGGCGTATGAACTTGTTAGGGTCCATGCTCACTGCCGGCCGAATGGGCCTTGATCACGGTCCACCAAACGCTTTCAAAGCACACCCGTAACTGCCACTAGGGCTGTCTACTACACCGTTTGTTTGCATATCTCGATTTAATGAAAGATTTTGACAACGAAGTTCGCCTTGTTTTACTTTATCTGCTTAATAATGACGAAATGGTAAAACTTTTCTTATTCCAACATTATTGTTTTCCATTTTACCCATTGCTTAAAAACAAATAACACATTAGTCGGAGGCTATTTATTTAGTTGCAAAAAGGTTCAAATAGCAGAAGATTATCGTAATGAGAAGCGAATTGGCCATCAAGCTTCTTATGAAGGTTTAAAGTTTTAAAAGATCTTTACCAACCAAATTTTCATGACTGATTGTATTTTAAAGGCCGATTTTAATGGTTTCAATTCACGGTAATGGGCGAAGTGCTAAAGGCAAAGTTCTTAAAAAATTAAGATATTTCTCTTCTACTCGTCGCACAGTTACGTTAAGCTTATATCAAAACTAATAAAATAACGCCACTCTACTAATACCTTCGAGTACTCGTAAGTAATTTTAAATTATTCAGGCGCCAATACAACAAGACTCATATGCTTGTTTAAACGATTTCGAGCGTAAGTTCACAGCCTATTTGCAAACATGCAAACTAGGTTTAGGCAAGTTTAGAGCATAATAATCGACAGAAAAAACGTGTAGGGTATTTAGCAGAATCTAAAAATAACTGAAAAAAGGAACTCGTATAAGGATTGAATTCCTATTATGGTGAACACGAATATGTTAAACATACATATGTCTCAAAAGTGTCCTTTAACAGCACAAGAAAGTTCCACCCAAAACCGAAACAATTCTTTTCGAGATTGCCCTGATTCTATAAGGAGTAAGTTAGGCTTCTTTTAACTCCAATATTATTTTCGATAGCGCGCAACCTTTTAAATTAGGAACAAATCGATTCGACAGGCTGATGGTTCATGAAAGGACAAAGGTTGCGGTATTTTCTAATCGAGGTGGCAAATAACATTCCACGCGAGGGAGTCTGTGGATTCGGCTCGTAAAGTGTATTAATATAAAAAAATCTATCTTATTTTAATTCACTCAATATACACCATGTATTTTAAGTCAGTGTTTTCCCTAAATGTATGTACTCAGCCCATGATATAGAAGCTACCTATACTTAACACTTATTTAACAAAATTTGTAAAAAATATTTTTTTCCGCTTTTTTTTGTCGCCAAAATTAATTATGCCATAGCATAATAACGTGGCGGTCGATGCGTAAGGTCAATGCACTTTATTTATTACCTAAAAATTAGTTTCTTCTCGTTCACGACACATTTTAGTCCTATGAAATGCTGATTAAAAAAAAAATAGAAAAAACTTTTTTTTGTATATTTTGTAAAATAAATATTAAATATAGCTTCTATATCATGGGCTAAGTACATAATTTTTGGGTAAACACTGACTTAAAATAAATGGAGTATATAAGGTCTGAAGTCTCACTGTATGATAAGTATATGATCTAGATTTTAATAACTAACACAAAAATAAAAATATATAAAATGGCATTTTTTGTTAGATATGGAAAATGTTTATAGAACGATTCTAAAGCGATACTTAACTTAATATATATAGTCTAAGGCGATACTAGATTCAGGATTCTTGATCATAAAGTAAGTACTTTCAGCAAGCCATAAATAAACAAAACACTAAAGACGTCCAACAAGAATAGCTTTCGTGTTAATTGCTGCGTTGGTGTCTCTACACATAAAGTATGTACATCGATAGCAGGTGATTTTATTAAAAGCAAAGCAGGAACTAAGTATAATTGTTATACTTATACCAAACCCGAGTTTATTCTAGTTTATAAAAACATGAACACGACGCGACCGAGATTCAACTTATTTTACGAATTCGACCATCAACAAAAATAGAAGTATAAATTAATTAATTGTGATGTCATTATCTATGATTTGTTACGCCCTTTGATAATGAAAGTTTAGTATTTGTAAGTATACTCTTTGATATATTATATTTATTTTTGATACTTTTGTAATTGTTTATATTTTTCTACTTTTATACACATATTAATATTTATAATAAATATAATAATGGAATTTGCCATTGATGACGATGACGAAGAAACATTCAACATTTATGAAAATGTGCAGTGGTATTGGGACGACAAAGCTGGCGAACTTAAGTTTAAAGGGTACGATTTTGTTGCTCTGCGTGGAGTTTCGCATATGAATGCTACCTTTAGATCTGTGCTAAAGAAATCTGTATAATCCTATGGAAAACATCGTTCTCGAACCCTGTTCTGCTTTATCCGTGTATCAATCAGCAAACTTTAAATGGAGAGAATATATTTTTTTAAAGGCTAATTTTATTTTCCTACTCTAGGAATACATATACTATAGTAATAGGCGGCAAAACGAGCAGACGGATCGCCTGATGGTTGTTGAATTTAAACTCACGAGGTGCGCGATGCAACATTTATTCTCGTAATGGCGGATACAAGACAAAATTCAGGGGACGCGAAGCGCGTCCACATAGACAAAAATACATAGACAATAATGTAGATATTTAGCATAGACAAATAATTGTCAGTGGACATAACACCTCCACTCTTATTTTGTAATAACACAACAATAGTTTTTTATTTAAACAAAAGCAAATATAACTATTCTTAAATTAACACCTTAATATGAAACAAATTATTTTTAAGTATCAGACCCTTAAGACGTACCCAATCCAAGGCACAAGTGATACAAACAATAGACATTCTTAAAACAAAATAACTGTTATTCATCAAACTCTTCAAAGCCATAACGTATAGGTGGCTTACGAGATCTTTCTAGCCGTTTCCTTACTGTTACATCACCAGATTGACATATGGTTGTATCCCTGATTGGTGACACATTGGGCAGATCTAAGTTAGGCTGAGGGCTACTCCTTGCAGCTGTAACATTTGGATGGCCCATTCCTTCCTCCAACTCGGAGCCCTTTTCAATAGTGCGACTCCCAATATTACCCTCTACTTCCACTCTACTACCGGTCTGATCTGGTGCCTCAACATTGGTCGTGGCAGCGGCTATGGACTTACGTGATTTCTTATTTTGTTGCCCACGGTTGCCATTTACTTGAGCTCCTATACTCACGGTACCAAATATGAACACCGGGATCAAACATACGTTGTGCGCCACCTGCGTAGTTTTCACTACGTGCTTGACGCGACACCACTCGCGAATCCCTTTCGGGCTTTAAGTTACCTAGCCTCATTCGAAGACTACGCCCTTGCAATATCTTGGCTGGACTATCACCGGTGGTAGCATGTTCCATATTTCTGTACGCTAATAAAAACCTAGATAACGCTATCTCTACATCTAAATTCTGTTCCAAAGCTTTCTTTATAGTACGTTTACAAATCTTTACAGCACTCTCGGCCGCACCGTTGGAAGCCGGGTGCTACGGAACTGTAAAGATATGATCGATACCATTATATTTTAAGAAGTTCTGAAACTCTAAACTCGTGAAAGGAGGTCCATTATCACTTACAGTTTGCCTCGGGAGACCAAATTGCGACCACAATTTACGTAATATCGTAATAACGGCTTGCGCCGTAGTTCTGGTCATTTTAATAGCTTCAATCCATTTAGAACATGAGTCCACAACAATTAGATAACTAAAACCACATATAGGTCCCAAAAAATCAATGTGTAACCGTGACCACGGGCGCGAGGGCCAAGGCCATGAGCGCGGGGCGTGCGCGGGAGGCGAGTCGGCCACCGCGGCGCACACACCGCACCCGCGGCACTGCGCCTACACTGCCTCATCTATACCCGGCCACCACACATAACTACGAGCGAGCGATTTCGTCTTCGCTATTGCCATGTGTGTATAATGAAGTTCTAGAAGCACCTTTTTATGACAATATGGTGGTATAACTACGCGGTGACCCCACATAATGCAACCTAACTCACAATATAGTTCCTGCCTCCTATTAAAATAAGGCTTCAGTTCCCTAACATCGACATCTGAAGGCCATCCATCAACTATATAACTTAAAACACGACTCAATATGGGGTCACGCTGAGTTTCCTTTTTAAGAACTTTATAATCTAATAGCAAAGCATCTGTTGAAAAATGTAAATATGTTTGCTCGGGCAAATCCTCATCTTCTCATGTTAATTCACTTTTCTGTGACTGGATTAATCTCGAGAGAACATCAGCAGTATTTTTATCTGTTTTAAAATATTCAATTGAAAAATCATAGGCCGATAATTTAATTGCCCATCGCTGCAGACGACTAGCCGCCGCGCTAGGTATGCCGATATTTGGCCCAAATACTGACAAGAGGCTTGTGGTCCGTACGGAGTATAAATTTTCTCCCATATAAGTACTGATGAAATCTATCAATGGCAAATACGATGGCCAAACCTCCTTATGTATCTGGCTGTAGTAAAACTCGTGCGCAGTAAGTGACCGCGAGGCGAACGCCACTACTCGCTCTTGGGCGCCCGCCGCGCCGGGCACGCGCTGCGCCAGAACAGCCCCTAATCCGTGCGCACTGGCATCCACTGTCAACACAGACTCCTTATTTATGTCAAAATGTTCGAGTGCCTCTGTGCCACACAAAAGCTCTTTGACTTTGGTAAATGCTTTATTTTGTTCAGAGCCCCATTTCCAGTGCTTTCCTTTTTTTTAAAGTTGGTACAAAGGTGCTAGGTTCATGCTTAAGTTTTTAATAAATTTTCCCGACCAGTTCCCCGATTTGATGGCAAACTCACGCACTTTCCCAATCGACATTGTTCGTTCTTTAGACAAACTCTTCTAGTTTTAATCTTCGTCGCCAGTGTTGAATTTAAACTCAGAGGTGCGCGATGCAACATTTATTCTCGTAATGGCGGATACAAGACAAAATTCAGGGGACGCGACGCGCGTCCCCATAGACAAATATACATAGACAATAATGTAGATATTTAGCATAGACAAATAATTGTCAGTGGACATAACAATGGTAAGCAATTAGCGCCGCCCATGGACACAAGCAACACCACAGGAGTCACAAGTGCGTTGCCGCCCCTTGGGATTGGGAAAAGGGATAGGATGAGGAGTGGGATGATGGAGAAGGAATACGGGATAGGGACTCCGGCACTCTCACTCACCGAACGAAACGCAACAGTTTAAGTACTGTTACTTTACGATTACAATCTCTTTTTAAACGACTTCAAAAGGAAGGACGTTTGCAATTTGGCAACTATTTTTCTCCTATGTATCTTCATCTTTATCTTCTTGACCTGGTCCTAATTTATTTGTGCTCGGCGCAGTACGTCCTTTTCATGTCATCTGATCATTTTCCTATATAATTATGCCTGTCGTTAATTGATAAAAACGTGCGCAACTTGGCTATTTTGCCAAATTTGTATCAAGCAGAAAGTTTTACCTAAACATCAACAAATATGCACTAAATGTATGTAAATTTCCCTAAATTATATCTTTATCTTAATATATAAAATCCTTGCGTTACTGACTGACTGACAGACACGCTACAGCCGAAACTATTGGGCGCAGGAAGCTGAAATTTGGCATGTACGTTCCTTGTGGACCGTAGGGGTGCACTAAGAAGGCATTTCCCGAAATTCCCACGGGATCCGCCAAAGCGGGTAAATTTAAAAAAAATGCAGGCGTAGCTGCTGGCGTCCTCTAGTATGTAATAATCTTCGTTAACCTGTTGTGACTTGTTAATAGTGAACAGATAGAAGTCGAGGAAGAAGATCATCCGATGACAACATGCATTGTCGGCTCTCTAGATTTCAGACAAGACGTCGACTTAAATGAACAGGTACCTACTCTTAATGCTTTTCTTTAAACATTTGTTACTTGCGTTATGTTTGTGTCACGAGTACCACTAGAATGTAACATTAAACGAAATTATTCACTTTCAGCAAAGATTCAGAAAACGCTTCCAACGAAAATACGGCCCAACAGACGTAGTCACACTTCAGGTATCTAGAACTTGGTTTTAAAATTACATTCTTCATTGTCTTGGCCTCATCTTTGTTGCACCTTGAGGCCCAGAATCCGCTTACTAGATTTGACACAATATTACTTTGCGACCGAGTGACAACTCTCTGACCGCCGCAGCCCCAAAGGATATCAAAAGATTATCGTATATTTGTATCTTTGGTTTAAAGCACAGTTATTCACCGGTCTCTGCTGATACGAATATTTTTAACAGTCGTGACAGACCATGGAATAATATCGCAATCGCCATGGGTTGCGGAGTTTAGGCGGCATTCACTCTGTGGAAAAGCTAATACTTATTCTGTCAAATACACAAGTAAGAGGACCCCGAGCTCCCCAAAAAAGGTCTTGGATACAACCGAGATAACGTTGTAAGGATGATATGACTCTATGTTATTTTTATTTAAGGATATCAAAGACGTTGTTTTGTTCACTGCGCCTGGGAGGTATGTGACGCCGGCTGTGATCAAGATCCTTCACCTGGCCGCTTCAGAGCGCCTCATACGAGCACTGATACTGTATTGTCAATATTATTTACAGGTACCTATTGTAAAACCTAACTAAAAATGAATATAATTACATGTATCGCTTAAGGGCCAACAACGCGATTGGACACTCTAAAACATCTTAATCTTGAAATTCGTGCACGGCTCTTATGAAAATGCTCACAACCCGTTGAGGAAATCACAGAAAGACCACACAGCGAAATTTGTGTCGTAATCGAATGCGTTGTGGCAGTATTACCGCGACATTAATTTATCTTAGACTGTAACTGTAGTTGTACTATAAAGTACGAGTGTGTACGTAATTTCAATAGATAGGTTTACTGATTATAAAGTATCCACATCACAGTTTGTTTTTGCTCAGCAATATTTAGAAACATTTGGTAACATTCAATAACTTTTATCAACAATCTATGGATATACCTCGACGTACTTATAGCATTTTCTGCTCAAACATTGAGACGCTACTCCACAAAAATTCACTGCATATTGCATACATGATTTTATAGTAACTACTGACTACCTGTAGATCATCGGAAAATAATTAAATCTGAAATTATGTTTGAAGGGGAACTTAACAAGTGGGGTCAGGCGCTTTTTGCATCAAGTAGAACTTCATACCGCGTATGAAGAGGCTGACGACACGTACTAGTACAGTCGCTCACTTCGATGTATTACGCGTTTGTATAGTTCTATTGCCCTGATCTAAGAAGATTAATTATATCAAAATTGGAAAATAAATTTAATACATAAACTAACTAAGTACTCATTATACTTGCTGTTTCATCACAGCGTATAAAGTAATTGCAATTTAGATTGTATAATATAAGAAACAGGCCAAATAATAATTATTTTGCCTTTTTCTCACCCCGAGAGCAATCTGTATGAATAATGCGCGTGAGTCTACGGGCAACCTATTTTGAGTCACCGTTTAATTCGGACCAAAGTAAAATACGTGATGTTCTGTTCAATAACATCAGGGGCCCAATTCTCTTAAATAAATACAGTTTTGATATAATGTCAGTGTCATACTTACGTTACAAAAAGCGTATTCTTCTAAATTATCTGATATTTGAATGAAATAGCAACGAGATCGAAATTGAAATAACTGTCAAAATATGTGTCAACGACGAACTGTTTATTTCAAATTAAACGACAATGACATTCGGTTATCAAAATACCGCTTCTGAGTACATTCAAAATATAATTTCAATGTCATATAAAAATACGAGGATTAGGCTTCCGGTATCAATATACCAAATGATACAATAGGTAGTTTGTAATTTAGTAACTTTTTGTGTAAGGGCTTGGCAGTTGGCACCGACTCCAAAAATGTTTGCTCCAAAACCAATATTTTTTTTGTTTTTTAGTTCCTTTGTGTTTTTTGAAGTCGGTTTTCTTTTATTTAAAAATAATTTTATTTTTTGCTTTTTAGTGGTATACTAAAAAAAAATAGTAATAGGTTGTAAGTAGGTACATAGGATAGTGTAGGTGGTACATGATGGGGAGGCCTTCCTTACGTGCCTCAATTCTGAAATGTTGACCTGTACCTTTCTGGCAATTTCAAGTATTTTTTTTTTGTTTTCAACTAACTAGCCTAAACACGTTTGTTTCAGTTCCATCATCAGATCCCGGAAATCATCCAATACCAAAGTGTTTGCCAAGACAAAACAAACGACCCTAAACACGATGAGATTGCGTTATTGTATTACAAAGATCCCATGGCCACCTTCCTGCTCTATCATCAGAGTTTGGTAAACATTCAGCACTAAAGTCCACGTAAAGACGAATCAAACGAGCCCAAACTTAATGGTATTGCGTCTTTATATTACAAAGATCCCATGGCCACCTTCCTGCTCCATCATCAGACCCTGGAAAATATCCAGTACCAAAGTCCATGTAAAGACGAATCAAACGACCCTAAACTCGATGAGATTGGGTTATTGTATCACAAAGATCACATGGTTACCTTCCAGCTCTATCATCAGACCATGGCAATCATTCAGCATCAAAGTCTATGTAAAGACGACTCAAACGAGCCCAAATTCTACGACATTGGGTTGTTATCGTCGAATCGCTTCAAGTGTGCTTATAAAATTTGAAGAGTTCCTTCGATTTTTTCAGGATCAGACCCTGACCTGATGATAATGGGACCAACTAGAAGGTATACTCTTTCAATCAAAACACGAATTTTCGAAATCGATCCAGGCGTCTTAAAGAAATCGGGGAACCTACATAAAAAAAAATATTCCGACGAATTGAGAACCTCCTCCTTTTTTTGAAGTCGGTTAAAAAGGCTTCGTTCTTTCTTTAACCCGGCGTCATGGGGGTTGGGTCTGTGAGACCCGTAACATTTTGTTTCGCTTGTAGTTCACTTACTATGCGTGCGACTTTGCCGCTCTTCTCAGTAGCTAGAACTGTTGAGTTGATCTATGCGTCGCAGGTAACACATTAGACGTGAGGCAGCGATAGTGGGAGTTATACGTGCACCAATTTCAAAAAGGTATGTGAGACCCATCCCCGAAGGTAGTGTAACAATTTCGCGCCATTTTGTAAACATATTATTTTAGTTGTTTACTGTGTATTTATGCTTTTGTATTTGTTTTTGTTTGTTCTTGTTTTCGATTTAAGTTGCTTATATACATTTCAAAGTATTTTATTTGTGTTTTTTGTAGGTACCTAGTAAAAATGGACCGAGAAGACGAAGAATGAGAGCATAATATACTGTCAATTTTACAAGTGTCTTTTTTCACGGCTTTTTTTTAGAGATAATCAAACTAGATTATCTCTAAAAAAAACTACAAATAAGTGACATTAAAATATTAAGACTGATTATTAATTAATAAAAGAGTAACATTTAAGTAGAAGGGAAAGATTTTGTTAACATTTGTCGTTTATTTTTAAATGGTCCATTAAACCTGATTAAAACATGATATAATATAATATTTTCTTTTATTTATTTACATAAATACCTAAAAAACTGAACACTAATGAATATAATCTTTTTCATTAATAAAGTATTGAAATAACTAATATCTAATAAACGGGTCTGTGAGACCCACCCCAACGTCCTTTTAACACTTTTCCACCCCCATGACCCCGGGTTAATAAAATATTGATACGAAAGCAAGCGATGAGCGCATCGCGCGTCTACCTATCCGCAAAGGCCTCGTCATGCGCGAACGCACTTAACGCCCACACACAGACAAAATACAGCGTGACAATGTGCAAATCAAAAATAAATCACATGTGACAGTCGTATAAAAAGCTTTTCACTTCACTACGTGAGAAAGAGAGGAACAACAACTTTGTGCTACGCTCGCTTTACTTCAATTAAATATCAATAATTCAGATTTCAAAAGGAGAGGAAGGCCTTTGCCTTGCAGTGGGACGCTACAGGCTGAAAATAAAATAAATATAAAAAATCAGATTTTAGATATCATGCAAGCCCGGACAGCGGAGCTTCAGAGAAAGATACGCACAGAAAACAGCGACACAACGGAGGCGGCATACCGCAAAAACTTGGAGTGCTTGCGTTTACTAGTCGGTAAAGAGTACGCGACCTACATCACTGGTAAATACACAAACATGATTTAAATTTACTTGAACATTGAAACTACTAGGGGGCCGTGATAATCTACAAACCAACAGACTGCCATGCAGAGAGTATCGAGTTCAAAACAAGCTCCAAATGAAAAGAAGCGACCCGGATAATGTTACGTCCTTTCGTATACCACTGTAGTTAAAATCAAAATACTTTTTAAACATTTCTGATGAAGTGAATTCATAAAACATTTTTACATGTAATAAACAGGGCACTTGTGTAGGCACTTGTAGGTATATTCATTAGAACTTCATAATAGTAACAACATTTAATTAAGTTATACAGGGTGTAAAAATACCCTTAACGAAAACTGAAACCCCATAATGTACCAAACACTACGAAGATTTTTGTACCATACCTCTGTACCATACCTGGGAAATGACTGGTTCCGGAGATATTGAGGCCCAAAGTTACTATGAAATTTTTGTAATTAGGTACAATATGGATGCATTTACCCTGCCAACCTGTTCTATAGATGTCCTATGCACCCATGGATAAGTACGCGTACTCTTAATTGCGGATTAAAAAATGTTTCCTTAAAAAATATCGTTTCCCAGGTTTTATTTTCGCTTAGTATGGCTTGGCATGATGTCCAAAACGAGTAGACTTCGGCTTGGTGATGGGCCTTGTGACACTCTGTATTTAAAAATAATATTCTTTCAAAATTGTAACATGTTGGAAACGAGCGTAATTTATGAATTAGTAAATCGTCAAACGCAGTTTCAAGCTTATGAACCTCTGAGATCGGATCTTATAATTAAAGATGTAATCGATAAAACTGAAATCCCGATATAATATAAAGAATGGGCACCAATAAACTTAAAATTTATGTTATGATCAATGAAATTAATTATAGTACCTATTATTATTATTAAAAATAAAAGATAAGTTAACAACAGCTCACAATCAAGCAAATATTTATAAGTTGATGATAAAATCATCAGAGACGAACGACGCCGCACCGACGCAGCAAAGGTTGATCCTCCGCACGGTAGTTCGAAGATATTGTAATGATATTGTTACGAATTGAAAATAATGCCATCTATCAGTGAATGGGAGAACTAGATGAGATTAGATGTATCGGTTGTTTAAAGTTGTTTCATCTATCCTCTAATAGATGGCGTTGCTGTAAATAGAACAAACTAGAATGACCGCAAGCTACCAGAACTTTCGTGATGTGTCTCGAAAATACTAGTTATGTGTTCCGGCCGGTATAAATACCTCGCAAACGGGCGAGAAGAGACAGTAAATTGAAGAATCGACAGCGATCAAGAAGCGAAGGGAAGTAAGTCGGAATTGTTTAGTGGTGTTTCTAGTAGTGTGAAATAAGTGTGTTTTTATTTGTGGTGTGTAATTAAGTGTGAATAGTATTTGTGTTAAAATAAAGTACTAATAAAATAAGTAGTAATAAAGTAAAGTACAGTTTAGTGGCATAGCCAGTTTTAATTTATCGTCGAACCCCAGCTCGTAACAATATTATCGATTTTTGTATAATCTTATATACCAATGAATTTAACGGAAACTTATTGGAGATTGAAGATGGGATGGATATATCAAGCTGACCCTTAATGTAACAAAACACCCAATCTGAGGAAATTCATAATTTTATTTCATTTCGTTAAAAGTTCTCTGTAGTTTATAATGTAAAATAAATTGTCGTCATTTCAAATAAATGCACAATTCGCGATAGATAAAAGGTTTACCAGATAACTTCGTTAAAAGTTCTTTCTTTTAAAAGAGCTTGGACACGCTAGGAATCATATATATGTATCTTATGTCGCGTTACGAATTATGTAATACCTATTGTACCTCTGCCTACCCCTTCGGGGATACAGGCATGAGACTACAAAAGAAAAAAAATCTTGCTTATTGTAACGCACAATTGTTTGTCTCATGTGGTCATAGACAGTATACCTCTAAGGCGAACTAGTCACTTTGATCACTGCACCATCCGTGTACTCAATTGTGTCGGCATCCTCTAAGTATACTCAACATATGTATGTATGTTATTGAAAATGTGTAACGGTTGTCTCTATATTGTTGGCCTTATTATCAATAATTATAAAATGCGCAAACTTCTTTGGTCCCTTGATAAAACCAGCTGCTATTATCACATGTACCTAGTTAATAAAGTCGCATAAAGTATTTCCCAGGTTCAGGAGAATTTGCCAAATATCACCACATGGGGGAGTTCAAGAAATAACCCTCCTTGATGAAGAAAGACCGCTTCTTGTTCGAGACATTTTTACGAATTAAAATCCAAATTGTTTGGATCGCGCTTGGCCGTAAATCGTTCAGTCAAATTGGTAAGCATCACACCAGGAATCTCTATAAACATACATATTTAAAAAAAGTTTAACTACTTTATCAGGTTTTGTTCAGTTCGAAAGAATTTATATACGAAGTTGTTTACTATTGTTACGAGCTGGGGTTCGACGGTAAATTAAAACTCACTATGCCACTAAACTGTACTTTATTCACTAAAACAAACACTATAGGTACACTTATTTCTCAACACTAATAAAAACACACTTATTTCAAACACTTTTCCACTCCACTAAACACTTCCGACTTACTTCCTTCGCTTCTTGTTTATCGCTCCGATATTCAATTGTAACTATGTCCGGTCCGCTCGTTCGCGCGCTATTTATACTGGCCGGATAACAGACTAGATCATTCTTGCATATTCCCGAACATTTTCGCTACAGGTGAAACATTCTAGCGTCGTGGCAATGTTCGAGTAATAACAGCAACGCCATCTAGTAGCTAGTAGACGAAACCACTTTAACCCACCGATACATCTAATCTCTTCTAGTTCTTTGATTCACCGATAGATGGCGTTATTTTCAATTATCGCCATTCGTTACACTGCCCCGCTCTTAAACGTGTTCGTCTCGAACATCGTTGGACCCATAGTAACGAGCCAACCGGTCCACATGAACTATCTTCGGTGCACCTCGCGACCCCTTCTGGATTCGATAGGTGACGTCGTTCATCCTGGTAATTATGCGATATGGCCCGTCCCACCTGGCTTGTAACTTAGGCGATTTACCTTTGCTTCGTACACCTTCAATGCACCTCTGCTACGAGTGTGTGGCCTCTTGACAGCCGCACAACTTGTGCATTTGCGGCACCAATCCTCGACGTCATCCCGACAGTGGAGCCAATAAAACCGCTCTCGGATCTTAGTAAGCGTCTTCTTAACTCCCATGTGACCTCCTGAAGCACCATTGTGATAGAGCTGCAAGACTTCCGGCACCTTAGTTTTGGGCACTACCATTTGCACATGGCACTCACGGTTACCGCGAGCGTTGTACCATTTGCGACACAGAACTCCATCCTGGACAACCAAGCTTGCCCACTGTGCCCAATAACCTTTGGTGACAGGGCTCATGGCTGCGATATCACTCCATTTGGGCCTAGGAGCGCCTGATTTCTTCCATTCGAGAATCGGCTGTACGTCCTTGTCTTCTTGCTGAGCACTCTTCAAAGCTTCTTTCCATCCGTCGCTCAGATCCGTCTTCAAAATTCTCACTAGGTCTGCCGGCTTCGCTTCCTGTCTTGCACAGTGTTTGCGTTGGCCGGGTAAGCCCTACCTGTCAGAGCATCTGCGCTACGTTGCTCTTGCCGCCAGACAGGTACGTCAGGTGACCCCTTTGGTGGAGACAGGGTACCAACGTGCCGCTTACGCTTTGGGCAGCTCAAGCGGATATGGCCTCTTTCCCCGCAGTTGTAGCACCGTGGTGAAGAAACAACTTCCCTGATACGGTAAGTTCGATCCTCGTGATGCGCTGCTTCCACCTCCAGAGCGTAGGCTAAGGCTTCCTTCAGGGACTTGAAGTGCCCAAGTCTTACCGCTGCTCTAACTTCCAGGTCCCGGATCCCATCCAGAAACGCTTGTACGAGGTTCCCGTCAATAAGCGCAGGTGACGACTGGTATGCCTTGCTGACCAGCTTTTCCACCTCTAGAGCCCACTGCTGTAGAGTTTCTCCGGTGCGTTGCGTTCTGTCCTTCAGCTGAGCACGATACACATGTTCGAGGTGCGCGTCTCCGTACCTCGCCTCCAGCGCCTCCAGAAGCTTCTCATAGGTGACGTCTCGTCCGAGTGCCTCCAACACTGTCAAGGCCCGGTCGCGAAGGCCCAAGATTAGGGCCGGTTAAGGCCTGTTCTTTGGTCCATCCATTAGATCGCATCACAGCCTCAAACTGAACCTTGTATGCAAACCACGATGACGAGCCATCAAATGGTGGAACCTTAAACCAACGAGGCGAGGGTGCCACAGCTGCAGGCGTACCGTTATTGGTCTCAAGCCCACGCAATTTCTTCTCCAATCTGGCAATACGGGTCGCGAGCTGGTCCTGTACGATGACCTGCTCCTTGACCGCCTTCAAGACCTTCCACACTGCGGCGCTGAGGTCCTTCATGAGCACCAGCTGTTCCTCCAGACGGCGGGCGTGCTCCTCCTTGTCGCGCTGCAGCTGTTCCTCTAGGCGGCGCGCGTGCTCCTCTTGACGGCGAGCCTGCTCCTGCTGACGGCGGTCCTGCTCCTCTTGACGGCGAGCCTGCTCCTCTTGACGGCGAGCCTGCTCCTCCTTGTTGCGCTGAAGCTGTTCCTCCAGGCGGCGCGCGTGCTCCTCTTGACGGCGAGCCTGCTCCTCCTGACGGCGGGCCTGCTCCTGCATGAACGCCATCAGAGCCGCGATGTCGAGCACCGTCACGGAGTGTGAGGCGCTTGCAGGCTTCACTGCAGCCGCGGCGTCGCCTGGTCCACCAGACGATGGAGTAGGAAGGTCTCCGAAGCGGCTCTAGTCCAGGTCTTGCTGGCGCTGGTTTCTGGTGCGCACTCCTTCAGTTTCTTCTTTCGACATAACCGGCATAATTTTTCCCTTTCTTCTGACACCAATTTGTTACGAGCTGGGGTTCGACGATAAATTAAAACTCACTATGCCACTAAATTGTACTTTATTCACTAACACAAACACTATAGGTACACTTATTTCTCAACACTAATAAAAACACACTTATTTCAAACACTTTTCCACTCCACTAAACACTTCCGACTTACTTCCTTCGCTTCTTATTTATCGCTCCGATATTCAATTGTAACTATTGTAACGTATGTCCGGTACTTACCGCGTTGCGTCACAGTACCGCCCATACGCTCGGCCAATCAGAGAAAGCCATCGTCCGCGCTCGTAAGTTTTGCCCTTATTTGGTAATGCGCCGACACCAACGCTGATGGAGGGCCGGTATATAAAGGGGCCGACAGAGAGGCCGTCACCGCTACTCTACACTAACCTACTACCGTTACTCTATTCTGTACCACTATATCTTTATACATTCTACGTGTATCCTGATCCCAGCTGTGGGTAAGTTACTACATTTACTGCGTTAGCGTACTGCCCATCTCTCTACCTGCTAGCTGAGGCCGGCTGACGCCGCCTGCCTGACTCTATTGGTTGTGGCTCTCCTAATGCTGCTTTCCTTCAGGTTCCAGGTTCACCTTAAGGCTCCGGGCTACTCTCCTAGACCACTACACCTTCCTGCATCGCCTTCGGCGTCACCTCTGCCGGAGAGTCTGGCCTGCCCTGCTAATCATACTCGCACCGCCGGCGCCTGCCAGCTGAGCCAACGTCAGCGAGGACCTGTACCGCTACGCGCAGCCTTCCCGCAGCCTGCCTACACACTACCGGAGGGAACAGCGTGGGAGACTGCAGCCCTTAGTGTTCAGGCCAGTGTCGTGTTGTTGGTCGGTCATACTCGTGGCAAGGGAAGCGAGGCAATACTCGGCAAATAAACGCATCTAGATCCTCTCCTGCGTTTTACTACCAGAACCCGTTACAGTGGCGCCTACGTGGGTTATTGTCTCGCTTTCCGTGCTCAAGTTCTCTTCTAGCAGGTCTCCATCATTGTAAGCGAGGAGGTGCGGCTACAGCGAACCGGTACGTATTGTTGTACTAATTGTCTACCTTTTAGTGTAACTACCTACTACGTACTAGTTCGCAAATTTGAATCTAACGTTTTTCTAATTAGTCCTAACGGTCGAACTTTTACGCCTAATCGTAAAGTAGGCCATTTGTAAGGGCGGAACGCTTGCGCACTAAGTGTAGTGTGTAGTTTATACTTACGCGGTTATTCATACACAATGGGCTCATACCCCATAAAATACTTTCTTTTAAATAAGAACGAGCTAGCTTACGAGGTCGCGATTAGAGGTGAGGAGCCGGCTACCTCTGTCCTAGGTCTGCGGAAGCAGCTCCCTAAATTACTGGAAGCCATTCCAAATGATGACATCTTGGAGTCGGGTCTAGCCATAGCGGTGGACTTCGAGGGCGCTAGCGAGGCCGTCTCTGAGCTGGCCAAGCGACTAAATTCGTTATCTCTTTCTTACGACGCGAACCTAGCTAGGAGGTCTACGGCACTGCACAACCACATTTTCCATAGACTCCGTAGGATAGAACGTCCTACGGCGTATTCAAAACGAATAATCGAATTGTGCAGCCGGTTCGACAAGCTCTCGGCGGAGCTGTCCGCCATTGAGCAATCAGCTGTTCGCTCAGCTGATGCTGTGGCAGAGGTCCAACCTGCGCCGTCTACCTCGACGCAGGCAGGGTTAGCCCCAGTATTGCATTGCGAGCATTTGAGAGTTAGCGAACTGTCTAAGCTAAAATACGACGGTACGGGATGCGTTCGAGCGTTCCTACAACGCGTAACCGAATTCCAAACCGCGCGTAATCTACCTTGCACTAAAATTGTATCGTATGCCTCCGAAATTTTCACCGGTAACGCACTTCACTGGTACCGCGGCCTAAAAGAATATTTCACTACATGGGAAGAACTCACTACTAAATTAATAGACGATTTCACACCGTACGATTATGACTACCGGTTATTAAATGAAATCCGCCAACGTACTCAAGGTGCTACTGAAACTATAATTATTTATCTCTCGATAGTGAATCAGCTGTTCGCTAGGCTGTCACCGCCAAAGCGATTGTCCGAACGCGAAAAGTTAGACATCCTATTGCATAACATACGTTCATGCTACTCACTAGTGCTAGCTCCGTCAATATCTTCAATAGACAGTATAGCAACACTGCAGACGTTATGTTTAAACTACGAACGGATGAAATGTTTGAACTCTCAATTCCGCGAACCGTATTATAATAACGACACGTTGGCACCAGACCTAGCTTACAGTCACAAACCTAATAACCGAGCGCGTAATAATTCCTACAATAATTATCCCGTTGCTACTATAGAGGGTACGTCCGAATACACTGAGAACAACGAACCTAGCAAACCTAAGTCTAAACCTAGCTCTGTCGCTCTAGTCACGTCCAAGTACTGCCCGCGCTGCCGTATCAATGATCACAGTTTGAATGAATGCAAACGCGATCGGTTTGCAATTTGCTTCAAGTGCGGCCGTAGGGATGTGACATTCCCTAACTGCCCGAACTGTAAATCGACGAAACCAAAAAACTAGTTGGTCAGGGTCGGGGCGTGTCAAAATCTAAATTAGGTTCTAAAACCTATTCAACCAATTTTCACAAAGATGATTGGAGAAATTGGCTAAACACTCTAAAAGTGTATTTCTCTAGTTATTGTGTCGCCTCGATCCTGGATAATATACCTAAAAATTACCTACGGCCCTATGTTAACGTAACGATTAACAGTTTACCTATTTGTGGATTGCTCGATTCCGGTTCAGCCATTACAATTTTAGGTAACAACTCCCATCTGGAGGTAATTACTAAAACCGGGTTAGAAATACAGCAGTGTCACAACACTAATTCCATTCGGACCGCGAATGGAAATATCTTGTTGCCGCGCGGTCTTATCAACTTACCCACTACTTTTAATAATCAAACCCACTTATTGAAAGCTTATATTATTCCAGAAGTTACAAGTAATTTAATTTTAGGCATCGATTTCTGAAAACTATTTAAATTACTGCCTAACCATATCGCATCCGTATGCATGTCTAAAACATTGCCGTGTAGTGTGTTAAGTGAAAATAAGCCGAGTATGCCGATAGCGGATGCGTTATCACGATCCCTACCTGTAAATATAATTAACGCGAATAATAATAACTTGTAAAATGCAATAAATGTTGACACTGATCAATGGTATTCAGCCACCTACAATGGTTGTTTATCTTCGCCTAATGACTGTCCAGACTATTCTATTAAAAATAATAAATTGTATCGTTTGATTAAATCTAGGTGTATGCTACGTAAGGAGTTCGAATGGAAAGAAGTACTACCTTCTTCTGATCGAAATAATGCCATATTAGAGAACCATGCCGAACCCACTTCGGGGCATTTCGGTATATTTAAAACTTACAAGCGTTTAGCACTGCGTTACTATTGGCCCAAAATGCGCGATGACGTAGTTAAGTTCATAAATTCTTGCGACACTTGTATCGCGCACAAACATCAGAACCATGCACCATTGGGAACCATGGGACGACCCAAAGTGTGTTCACGACCCTTCCAAACCATTAGTGTAGATTTGGTGGGGCCACTACCCGTCACAAGAAAACAAAACGCCTACATCTTTGTAGTAACTTGCTGTTTTAGTAAATACTGTCTACTTTTTCCTATCAGGCGCGCAACTGCTGAAATAATAACTAATATTTTGGAAGAAAAAATATTTTTAGTTCATGGTATACCATCTACAATTATATTGGACAATGGTAAACAGTTTGTCAGTGCTACTTTAAAAGCTATGTTGCCCAAGTACAAAATCCCTAATCTTCATTATACTCCTAAATATTCCCCACATGTCAATACGGTCGAACTCTATAATAAAACCATTGGTTCTACCTTAGCGGCGTTTGTAGGAAATGACCAGAGATTATGGGACACTCTCGTAGCTAAGGTGCAGTTTGCATTAAATACTGCAGTTAATAAAGTCACGGGCTATACACCTAGTTTTTTAGTCTATGGACGTGAACTAGTTCCATGCGGCTCACACTATGTCGACACGGACGCTGATGATATAGTATACCTACCTAGGGACGATTACGCAGAAAACATAGGTCACTTATCAGGCATATTTGACAAAGTTCAGGCACTCCTCATTCAAGCTCATGCTAGGAATTCCCAAACGTATAATTGACGCCGTAAACCAGCTGAGTTTAATGGGGGAGACACTGTGTGGAAAAGGACTTTTTATCAGAGCGACAAGGATAAGTCCTTCTGTAAGAAACTAGCCCCTAAATTCGTGAAGTGCACAGTGATTAATAAAAAGTCGCCTCTCGTTTACGAGTTGTCGGACGCGTCTGGAAATTCTATTGGGTTTTGGCACATTAAGGACCTAAAACTTATACACTATGGTGCCTAACTATTTGTTACAAACCGTAGAAGACTTTCCCTTCCTTCTCTCTATATGCCGTCTTAGCTTGGACAGTAGCGGACTCATAGACCTAACGCAGCTAGTCGGATTTTCCTTGTTAGCCACATAAAATCCTCTCCTAAGGCGGGCGGTATTGTAACGTATGTCCGGTACTTACCGCGTTGCGTCACAGTACCGCCCATACGCTCGGCCAATCAGAGAAAGCTATCGTCCGCGCTCGTAAGTTTTGCCCTTATTTGGTAATGCGCCGACACCAACGCTGATGGAGGGCCGGTATATAAAGGGGCCGACAGAGAGGCCGTCACCGCTACTCTACACTAACCTACTACCGTTACTCTATTCTGTACCGCTATATCTTTAAACATTCTACGTGTATCCTGATCCCAGCTGTGGGTAAGTTACTACATTTACTGCGTTAGCGTACTGCCCATCTCTCTACCTGCTAGCTGAGGCCGGCTGACGCCGCCTGCCTGACTCTATTGGTTGTGGCTCTCCTAATGCTGCTTTCCTTCAGGTTCCAGGTTCACCTTAAGGCTCCGGGCTACGCTCCTAGACCACTACACCTTCCTGCATCGCCTTCGGCGTCACCTCTGCCGGAGAGTCTGGCCTGCCCTGCTCATCATACTCGCACCGCCGGCGCCTGCCAGCTGAGCCAACGTCAGCGAGGACCTGTACCGCTACGCGCAGCCTTCGAGCAGCCTGCCTACACACTACCGGAGGGAACAGCGTGGGAGACTGCAGCCCTTAGTGTTCAGGCCAGTGTCGTGTTGTTGGTCGGTCATACTCGTGGCAAGGGAAGCGAGGCAATACTCGGCAAATAAACGCATCTAGATCCTCTACTGCGTTTTACTACCAGAACCCGTTACACTATGTCCGGTCCGATCGTTCGTGCACTATTTATACTGGCCGTATAACATACTAGATCATTCTTGCATATTCCCGAACATTCTCGCTACAGGCGAAACATTCTAGCGTCGTGGCAATGTTCTAGTAATAACAGCAACGCCATCTAGTAGCTAGTAGACGAAACCGCTTTAACCCACCGATACATCTAATCTCTTCTTGTTCTTTGATTCACCGATAGATGGCGTTATTTTCAATTATCGCCATTCGTTACACTATCTATAAATATTTCTACAAAAACAAAGTTTTTAAACAACCTTATTTTACCTGTGTTTTCTTACTGGAAGTAGACTGTTATGTTGTTTCAGAATTAGAGGTACATGGGTCAAACACAAAAAACGAAAAAAAAAGTGTTCACGCAACGTAAAGCCGTTATTAAAATATTATATCAACATTAAATACATTTAATAAATATTTCGTGTTGAAAACTAGTTACATTTCATAAAAAAATCGCTTTGTATTGAAATTTAATTTATAATTTTTGCTTTTGAATCTGAAAAAATCTCCTTCTGTGGACTGTTCGGATACCAAGTAGTTGAGTTTAAGTGATGGTTAAAAATATATACACATACTTTCGATGATTTAATATCGTTTCATTACATGAGTTATATTATCAAATATTCATAACATAACGTATTAAAAAATATATAATTCAAAATTTTGTAATAAAACGTATACACATGTTGTTATAAAATTTTAGTCTTCTTCTGTAGACTTATAAAATAAGCCAAAATATGCCGAAGATGAACGCATCGTTTTTATTTTGTTTTATATGTTGGTAGCACTGTATTCTCTGTCATTTGCTTGGTTGGGATTTTACGTAAAGTGCGTGTGACATTAAAAATTCCAATTTTATTTAATTACACAGGTTTCGGTAAAGATCAGTGTGTCTTTCCTGTGCAAGGGATATCGGAGTAAGTAGCTTTTACAAATAAATAAAAATATCACGATAGTTTAAGCTTATGGGCGCAGTATGCAAATATCACATTGCTTAAATTATAACCTCATAATAAAGGATGCCATCTTTGATTTATGAAAATATGTCTCTCGTGTAGACATCTTTACTGTAGACATTGTATCTACAGAAGAGACGTATGTCAACAGAAGTGAATAGGCAAAAGAAATTCGCTGTGTTTGAAAAAGAAATTGGCAAGTGCGAGTCGGACTCGTGCACGAAGGGTTCCGTACCATCATCTATAAAATAAAATCATGTTTGTTGTATGTATATTTAAATATTTTTTAAGCTTCTACCTGTTTATTAAGATCGAGTAATAAATTGCTTAAAAATACGTTTTTTTGTATGGGAGCCCCCTTTTTTATTTACTTTTTTAAATTTATTTTGGAAGGTAATATACAACTACATATTCTGTGAAAATTTAAAGCATCTACCTGTAACAGTTAGTAATTTTGAGCAAAAATACGAAAAAAACACGTTTTTTATATGGGACCCCCCCTTAATATTTTTTTATTTTTAGTATTTGTTGTTATAGCGGCAACCGAAATACATAGTTTGTGAAAATTTCAGCTTTCTAGCTACCACGGCTTATGAGATACAGCCTGGTGACAGACAGACAGACAGACAGCGAAGGCTTAGTAATAGGGTCCCGTCTTTTACCTTTTACGTACGGAACCCTAAAAAAACAATAGCGTTATTCACTGTTTAATTATTCCATTATATATCTATTTTGTTTAGTATTTTATAATGTTGCTTGCAGCGATCTTTTGTTTCAGTTACTATGCCACAAGCAATTCATCCTTGTACAATATGTCACCTGTTTGCCCTGAGGGATCAAGATCACCAGACTCTTTATCTGAGAATGTGTCTATCCGTGATTCTCCTACGGCTCCAGTTACTCCTGAGGCTCCAACTGAGCCAAATTTACCAAGCCTCTCAGATAGACTGACTCCAGATATATCGAAATATTTAACCAAAGACATAAACCCCAGAAGAGAAAGAATCTATTTAGACGACTCTGAAGCTACTAAAGATTCACCACATAAAAAACGACCAACGAATTCCATCTGAGATGATTCTGACGAGGATAATATATTTTATTATTCTGTTCCTTTATTTGCCCACAGAAGCATAATGTCTGTTCTGTGGACAATTTCTTTTTATTGTTTTGCACTGAATTGGTATAGAATTTTGATTATGTTCTGTTTGGAGGTTGAGGAGAACTCCATTTTAAGTATTTTTTTTATTGTTTCTATTCTTGATCTTATTGATATGATTATGTAAGGTAAATTTTTGTTCCCTTCTGTAGACAACTCAATCTCTTCTGTAGACGTGAAAAAACTAAAAACGTGATTAATTCCTAAAATATCCAAGACTGATCTCTAGTGATATTATTGTTAGCATAACATAAGCTAACTTTAAATAAATATAATGTTTCATAAAAAATCGTGAAGTTTTATTTTAAATATGTTCACTTTTTGTGTATGACCCACATAGAATATTCAAGTCACATATATTCAACATCGCTCGACACAACAGGCAGGGGAAGGAAAAGTGCTGGACAGTCCTGACCTGAGGAAATGGCTGTACGTATTATTATTTTAATAGTTAATTTTCGTACAAAATATATTTTCGTAGTCATCCTTGGTATATTCATCATCATAATCATCTTCATCAGCCCACTGCTGGATATAGGCCTCTCCAATGGCACGCCACTGAGCCCGATTTTCGGCTTTTCTTGTACAGCCGCTGCCAGCCACTTTGCGTATATCGTCACTCCACCTAGCCGGAGGGCCTCCCTCACAACGTTTCCTTGGTAGGTATATTAATATACTCTATTGACAATCTCAAAGTGGTAATAGAAAACCATGTCGAGTTGGTTAGCAAACTGAACGTAGATTCTGGATAATAATATGTTTTCGCTCCGAAGAATTTGAAATCGTTACCGTTTACACATTCAGGCGCTGAAAAATTAAGAAAAGCCGTTGTTGTGCCATGATTGGACATCTGACACCTGTTTGTCGCAGCGAAAATTTGTCACAACACCTGTGGGGACTGGTCTTCCATTAGACTTGTGATTTATTTTACCTTTCATATGTTTCTATGCAATTGAAATTCTAATCGTAAAGATCCTGGGATTCTCTGCACTGCTACTCTGAATGTCGTCGATTCACACGGAACGGAACATGATTTTTTTGAAAGCACAAGCGAGTGACGTCGTGAAAAAGTTCCTGCGTCCTCTGGCTTGTACCTTGGGCCCTTGTACTCCGCTTGCTATCTAAACGTTAACATTTGCTCGACAGAGAATTGCTGGACGAGTTCCCGAGTGAAACAGTGCCTCAGAATCCAATCGACAAAGTCCAGCGAGCGAAATGGCTGAACAGGTGTAAAAAATCAGCTCGGACCAATAAACCATGCTATTGAACCACTATTCAATCGTAATAATAGGCATACTATTATAATTATGTATACTTACAGAATTTTTCTGTTATGTTTTTACGTATTATTATACATGTCATGTGTTTCTAATATCCGTATTTCTGCTTCTTTCGGTTTTGCACCTATCAACCGCGAAATACTTCGTTGCTAAGTAATTCATCAAAGTCTTACATTGCCGGCTATTTGGGTAGCTAGCTGTGTAAGCCAATATCACAGATCTCTCTTCTCAATACCATATATCCATCAAGGTTTAAATGTGATTAGCAAGTTTCTGACTATAACGAAAAATAATTTTGCAAGGATAGATATAATCTTACACTTACAGCTCTAAACATAATAATGAAGCAGTTTAAAATTAGCTAGCCATTGTAATAAAAAGGTTATCCTTGACTAAATTTAGGTTTAAACAAAGGAAACTAGTTTTGACGGCAAGAAATGAAATTAACAAGAACTATAAATAATTTGAACGTGTTTCTTATCTAAATGCCAAACTTTCTAAGACCTATCAATACCTGTAACGATTTGACGTCTTTTCAAGACGCAATTATAGCGTCAAAGTTGATTGATGTACCTACATAATTCATAGCAGATATGGAAGTTATGAAATAAATTATTTCTTAGTTAACCGTTCCAGAAAATCTTTAAAGGTAGATATTGAAAATAATTAAAAGCCACCTACACAAATGTCGTAAATAAATCATGACGGTTGTGTTTACAATTAAAAAAATAATTAGATATTAGTTCTGGCATGAATTATGAATACGGACGTCGAATGCAAAGATATCATAGCAAGATAGCAAAGATATCAAATACGGTCCGAATACGCGGTTGGGTGGTTTGGGAGAGGTCCCGATAAAATTAAGAGCAGCTTATTCCATGGCATTAGCTGCTCTTATTGAGAAGCTGCTCTACGTGTACCAGAATATCGGCCAATTGGTTAACCTGGCGAAAAATCTTAAGAGCGCCACGTCGGTATTTATGGTGCCTCAAAATGCGACACAACTATTAAGGCAATTTGATGAATGTAAATATGAAACATAATATTAGTGCATTTACAACTCTATTCTTCCTACTCTAGATATTTCATTCAAAATATGTAATGAACAAAATGTTTTATGAGGAATATTAAATTTATTGAAACAAAAATTATATAATAAATATTTATTTTGCAAATAATATACATTATAGAACTATATTATACAGTAGTTTATAATAAAATCATCATCATTGTAAATCTATAAAATTTCTGTTTTTCAGTAAATCCATAAAAAGGCATAACACAACAAGTAGCAAAAAGTAGCAAGAATATTCAACAAGCGAAAAAAGTAGCTAAAATGTGACATTTAAATACAAGTCATAAAGTATAAAATATTGTCCTTATTCCAAAAACTTGTAGATATCCGTGCAAAAACAGCATACAACAATAAAACATCGGTCATAAGGGATGCCTAAATTACACCAAAAACAATAATAATACATTTATATTTCTACAATATAAAAAATATATATAAACGTATAAAATATTTACGTATATAAGGTATAGACGACACATGAACTGCAAATACCTTCATATTATGTTTAGAAGACCTTTGTAGCGAGTGATGCCTGCCAGATGCCTGTACTTTTAAGCTTAGTTTTCATACAAATTGATTTTATCAAAAGTATAACCATGCAGAACCCATTTGGATCGTGTATTTTAGAGTAGTTCAGTTTATTTTCAAAGCTATTAATTAATTAGGTAATAGACTACATTACTAAAGTTGACGACAATCTGTTTCAAATTTAAAGAGATATTGAACCACTATAATGTAGGAATCTTCAAGGTTAGTTTGAATCGTTGATTTTTCGTATTTTACCTGATAGTGTAACCTATAATTAAATATTCTTTTGATACCTAAATCGTAAGCTCCAAAATTCGTAATAGCTACAATAACATCTTCTCTAAACTTATTGATCCGATCGGATCGTAAAGGTTTCTCTTTTATGCCTTGTTAGCATTATACAGATACGCTAATTTGTTTAGGGGCGTGTGTAAAGTTTCTTCAGCCTATTCAGCCAGCGACACCGTTGCTCATCATTCGTTTGTAGAGGAACGTCTGTTTCGTCAGGAAATGTTGACGAGAAGTATATTCTAACAGAAAAGACGATTCAACGATACACTCACTTTGTAAGACTAGTGTTAATTTGACCATCCTCCAACAAGTGCCGATTAAATTACTAGTCCACCAAGCCATTTCGAGGGACACTGTATCTGCTGGTGGGAATGTAGCCTACACGGCCTTACCCCACCGCAGGTATTGCGATGGTCTCAGTATCGTTACTTTTACAGCGTTAAAGAACAAGCAGTTTGTCGTTTATATATTACTCGAGGGTGTCTCCAGCCCGTAAATTTTTTTGTATTAACTGTTTTTTCCCGATCCTATAGGACTTTCGGGAAATCCTTTTTTAGTGCACCCCTACGGTCTACAAGAAACATACATGCCAAATTCAGCTTTGCGTCCAATCGTTTCGGCTGTGAGTTGTCTATCAGTCAGTCGGTAACGCAAGGATTTTATTTATACAAATTCCGTGAAAGAGTTATACATCCATTCATCCATCCTCCCAAACTGTCGCGTTCATGGAAGTAGAAGATGGCATACAGATAAAGACGGGTACTTACTCAGATGTATCTTTCGGTGGTAGCACAATGTCGGGGATTAAACGTTTGATCGCATCTCTCTTATGTGAACTGACACTAGACCCTGATCCATGGTGCACTTTACTTTTGGAGAAACGTTTAGATGACCTGTTTAATGGTAAATGAAAATAGCATTAAAAAGGAAAATGCTTACAGGTGAATTATGGCCATGTTGGTAAAAAAGTACAAGATTTATGTCTGGAAAATGCTATAAATATTGGTATTCTGAAAGAATTATAATATCTTTTGAGAGTTCAGCACGGCTCAGAAATTCTACCCTCTCTCTCAGAATGGATATTGACCTAAAGAAGCAGCATCTACCTATATAGTATCGATTTTCGTTTGGTGAGTGCCTGAGGCACCATTCCCCTTTCCCTTTCCCTCATCCCGCTCCTCCTCTTATACCTTTTTCCATCCGGCAAATGTACTTGTGACTTTTCTGGTGTTGCGGATTTCAACGACGTACATCACTTACCATCAAGCGATCCCTCTGCTCGTTTACGTCCTATGACATGAATAACTACAATAAACATTATCATTTTCATATTTTTGTATAGTATACCTACTACATATAGTATACCTACTACATTGAATTGTTAATTATCGCTTGCCCCGTGCCTCACAGAGTATGTTAAGCCGTCGATTCGGGCTGTCATGAAGATCTTTGACAGTCGTTATGGGTGTAAGGGAGTCAGTACTACCAAACCATTGCATATTGCTATCCCTTTGGGTTGCAGAGGTCAGATAACAGTCGCTCGTGGAAAAGCTAATATTTTAGTCAAATCCGCTTGGACAAGAAAACAGACCACGGGTTGCAACTGGGATAACGCTAGGAGTACGCCTACATGCGATTTATCGTTACATCTTATTAGTATGAAAAGCCACCTACACGGAAGACTTGGACTTTTCAATTACTTCTGGTAGAGGCCTCAGCATGGTGTCAAAATGAGTCCTTGGCATGCCGATGATGCCCAATGACACCTCCATTTTCCTAATTTGGTCTTCTTGGCCAGCCACTGCATGCCACAAATACCTTTGTCGATTCGACATTCTAAAGGCGAAGAGAATAATTATATTTAAAGCTGGCTTCACATTATTTCGATTAGTATCAACTAAACAAATGAGGATGTGGAAACCAATCCACATAAGTGATTACAAGCAATGAAATAAATGGATTGTCAATTATTATATAAAGAATTGCTGTGCACCGTGGTTTTACGAGACACAACTCATCTTATACAGCTCGTAGTTGCAAAGATGAGTGGGTTCAAACAAAGCTTATTATGCTACAATTGATATCAGAATTGATCAAAGAAGAATCCCACTCACTAGAACTAAGGTCAATAAAAATACTGTGCTCACTTTTGATACTTAACGACTCCAAGTCTCATCATGCGGTAATCAATCTCTCGGTCGCAGAATAACTCGTTCATGAGAGGCGACCGCGTAGTCAGTTTCTTGTCATGTCGGACACAACGACCAAGCAACACCGCGCGCTCTTCAGGCCTCATCTTAGCTATGTATCCCGTTTTCAAAGTATGTTCCACTGGATTGAATATCTCTGTTTTGATTAAACGGTTCGTTTCCAGTTCTACAAATATGTTATAGCTATTTAACTACAAATTACGTTTCTTCCGATGTTACGACGCGGAGGGACCACGACTGTTGCAAGCCGGTGGACTTGTCGGCTTCGGACAAACAACGGTGTTTATACTTGAAATATCTCTTAGTTGAAGGCAGCAAGACCCTTTATATCAATTTTTATAATGTATTCCTGCTAATCTTTTATTTAAATGATAAAGGTACAAGATTAACAGCGCAACGCCACGTCGTAGAAGTTTATATACTAGCTGAGCCCGTAGTTACACCTGCATTATTTAAGTCTGCTGCTCCGCACCCGTTGCTCATCGTGTGATTTCATATAGCCTTTATCGTAAAACACAAAAAGTATTATTTAAATCGTACCAGTTGTTTCTGAGTTTAGCGAATGGAAGCAAACAAACAAGCTTTATATCTATATCGTCACGCCTGGCTCCCATTTGGGTAGGCAGAGACTATGGAACGCCACATGCTTCGGTTCAAACATACCTCTTTCGCTTCATCGACATTCATTAACCTCATCATGCATGCGCGTCGGTTATGGGTACTTTTAATTTGGCCCTTTTTTAGTACGTCACCTATTTGGTCGGCGTACGTCCGCCTAGGGCGTCCCCTACCGACATTTCCATTCATTCTTGCACGATACACTCCTTTCGTATTTCTTCTTTCATCCATCCGTTTCAAATGTCCAAACCAATGCAACATTCCTTTTTCAATCTTTGTCACTACATCTTCTTTTAGACCACACTTTTTCCGTAAGTATGTTGTGTAGATAAAGTGCGTAACGTGTGACTGTTACGCACTTTATCTATCAAACTTACTCCGCACATACTCCTTAAAGCTCTCATCTCCACAGCATTGATTCTACTTTCATGCTTCTTCTGCCATACCCATGATTCGCTACCATACATCAGTGTTGGCGCCAAAACTCCCTGCAGTACAGCAAGGCGAGCCTTACTTGGGATAATTTCGCTACTGATGATGGACCATAAGGCGGCACTCACACTATTTCCTGCTTTCACTCTCCTTTCAACATCTCCCTCACATTTTCCATCTCTCGTAAACAAAGAGCCTAAATACACAAACTCATTCACTTGTTCCACTTTTTCATCTCCTATCATTATGTTACATTCAGTTATACTGTCTTCCCTCTCTATGACCATAACCTTAGTCGTGCTGACATTCACTTTCATGCCCTTCTTTTTATACGCCTCATTCATTACGGTGACCATATGTTGTAATTCAGACGCTGACGACGCAAAAAGAACCTGATCGTCAGCGTATAGCAGGGTCTTAAACACAGATTCACCCATTCTTAATCCACATTCAGACCCTTTCAGATCGGTCAAACAACTGTCCATGAATAGATTGAACAGCCAAGGAGACGCTACACATCCCTGTCTAACACCACGACCAATGTTAAACCAGACACAGGCACTTGAATCCTTATATAGGGATTCAAGTGCCCGTATCAGATTGCTGCTCACTCCATACACAGAAAGTGTTGACCAAAGTTCATCCCTCACCACTCGATCGTAAGCCTTTTCCAGGTCAATAAAGGCGCAGAAAGTTTTATATTATTAAGTAGTATAGATTATTCTTGAAGATTGTTAAAACTATTAAAAATATTAAAAATGTGTAACCAATTTGATAGAAGCTCTTGCGTCCAAGGGCTATCCAAACTATCTGTACACTTATACGTATGAGAGTTTCTATCAGACGGGCATCTTTGTCTGACAATGATCGTCTTTTCTTCGCAGGTCCCATGTGATGAAATTTTTTTGTATCAGCACCGCCTGTGTAAAATAAAACATAAATATTGTACACTGTTCGAGTTGACTAATAGTTTTAACCCCTACGCATAAAGAGGGTTGTGTATGTTTGTCCGTAGCTTCGTAACTCCTAAACGAATGGACTGATTGTGATGCGATTTTTTATTTTTTTTATTTATAGACTTACGCCTGTGTCCCCGAAGGGGTAGGCAGAGGTTTTTAGGACACCCACATTTCGCCATGAATTTTTAGGTCCCACGTAATAGGGGGCGAACCTATTGCCGTTACCGGGCACATCACCAGACTCCGTGCTGCTACTGAAAACTCGGAAAAACCCAGTAACACTTTTGCCCGACCCGGGAATCGAACCCGGGACCTCCGATCAGCAGTCGCATACGCTATACACTGGACTACAGAGGCAGTCTTTAAATTTTACTTGTTCTAAATAGTGTTTGGCTACAATTTATGAAAGGGATATGTCGGGAAATATATTTATTACACCAAGTATTTGAATACTTACCAATCAACATCACACAATATTCTTTAGCCACCAAGGTTCGCAGATCCGACAAGTTGTCGCGATACTCGCGCTCCAATATCTCACAATATGGCGTTCTCACTTTAGTTTCTAACTCCATCATTCTTTGTTCCATTTCATCAGCTACCTAAGCAACAATACATAAAATACCTTCTATGCTTTATTCTTTTTATAGATTCTACAATTGATTCCTACATTCATTCACAGTGAGATATGCCTACTTATTATGAGTTGCGACATTGTTATCTACATTTGGCTCCACGCGCATGGGTCACAACAAGTAGCTATCTGCTGTTCTGAGGAATAATTTAGTTTTTTGCGTGATAGATGTCAATCGACCATCCATCTATCATCTCAAACTTTATAATAAACTAGATTTGAGTGTCCGTAGCTACGCCCGTACATTATTTTTCAAATTTAACCGTTTCTGCCCGACCTAGTGGATTTTTATTTTTTATTTATTTTTATTTATAGACTCAAGCCTGTATCCCCGAAGGGGAAGGCAGAGGTGTAATATTACACCAACATTTCACCATGAATTTTTAGGTCCCACGTAAAAAGGGGCGAGCCTATTGCCGTTACCGGGCACATCACCAGACTCCGTGCTGCTACTGAGAATTCGGAAAACCCAGTAACACTTTTGCCCGACCCGGACATCGAACCTGGGACCTCCGATTAGCAGTCGCATACGCTATCAATTGGACCACGGAGGCAGACCTAGTGGAAATTATAGGAAATTCCATCTTAGTGCACTTTTACGCTCCTCAATCCATACACACGCCATATTTCAGCTTCTTGCGCCCAGAAGTTTCAGCTGTGCGATGTCTGTCAGTCAGTCAGTAACGCAAGTTTTATACATATTGCTGATAGCAGTAGTATAATACTAAAATCCATTACCTGTAAATAGTACGCGCTGCATAATATCAATGCTCTCAAAAATCGTTCCGTCGTTGATACATGCAGTATTTTTATCAGCATGGGACTCAGAAAATTCACAGGAGCTGTGAATAATGCTATGTCTTTTATGTCCTGAAAGCAATAAAAATATATTATAATAAATTGGATTAAAATAGAAAAGCTTCTTTCTTTTTTTAACTAAAATAAGTCAACATTCGAATTTCAAAACACATATAAATATGTTGTTAACAGTTATTTTTAAACTGCTAACCGAATTCTTCGATTTCACATTTAAGGCACAGATAAGTCAGAATTGACACGGAATTCTTGATAAATAGCAGCGTAGAATAGGAGATATAATCTTAATATATAAAATCCTTGCGTTACTGACTGACTGACAGACACGCTACAGCCGAAACTATTGGGCGCAGGAAGCTGAAATTTGGCATGTATGTTCCTTGGGGACCCTAGGGGTGCACTAAGAAGGGATTTCTCGAAATACCCACGGGATCGGTCAAAACAGATAAATTTAAAAAATTGTGCAGGCGTAGCTGCTGGCGTCCTCTAGTATATTATATGGCCCCAATGAGGTCATTATAGTTAAACTGTACCCGTAAAATTTACAAGTAGGTGACCAATAAAAATAGTTGCAATCATTGAGATAACATAACAACTAGAGTAACCAAGGAGAAAATAAGAGTAACAAACTCCTACAATTGACGTTCGAAATAGCGTAGCAACCAGCCGAGATAGACGACGTAGTTTTGAAACTAATATGCACTTTAGAAAAAACCTATTTTCATCTCTTCCACTTTTTCAAAAATGACGTTCCAAAATGTAAATTTGAACGAGACAACAACTGAACGTCAATCGTGAAATACAGTGTTCTCCAGTTGTAAAAATGTTTTCCCCCTAAAACATAACTGAGGGAAGAAACACCCATAGGAACATACATTATTTATTAAATGAATCCTAAAAATATAACTTTTTTTGAGCAGTCGTGTAAAATTTGGTACCAAATTGTGTAGAAATTGAAATAAACAAAATAAATGTTCTAAATAAAAATATTTTAAGGCATTTTGTTATTGATTGTATCTCGTCGATTTCTCTTTAAAAATAAAGGAATTAAATCTATAAGACAAAACGGGAATAAAAATAAATTAAAATAATTACCTATTTACTGATTCGTATTATGGGAGGAATAAATCTTAGTAAGAAACAAGGAATGAGTCCTATAATTCCGGGAACCAAATGACAACGCTCATCACATTACGAAATTCCCGTAAAAATGGGAAATTCAAAATTGTACTATTTGACATTTTTTTTTCATTTAAAAACTTTATATAGGTACGCAGCGTATACAGGCGGACTTAATGCCATGGGCATTATCTCCCAGTCTACCCTTGAGTGGTGCAGAGAGAAAATAAGTAGGCGCTATATAAATATAATGAAAAGAACAAGATACATTCATATACAGCAATTAAAAAATATATATATATATACTTCTCAAAACAAAAGAAGGGCCACTAGTTTATTTACATTTAAGTGCACTTTAGTAAACTGAAAGTAACTGATAAATAGCATTATTGATATTACGAACTCTTTGGTGCTTGATCTCTTTTATGCTGGTGTTCGTGATCCTAATTTGAAAGTATTGGCCATCATTTCAAGAAAAAAAATTGGATGTTAATCTTATGTTTTTCTTCGATTGTCTTCTTAACTTGTCTTGGTTATTTTATGGAAAAAAGTTTAACTTTTAAATTTTAATTGATTCCTTTATCACCTCGCGTTAATCATGCCACAAGTACGAAGGCACATGGATACAATTACGGCAACCAGTGCCATAACTATGATTCAAGAAGGACGTTCTCATCGTTACGTGGGTTTGCAGTTGGGATTTGCTCGAAGAGCAGTCCAAAATGTATGGAATCGCTTTCAAGAGACCGGCAGTGCTGCCAGGAGACCCGGTTCAGGTAGAGTTCGTGTAACAACGGCGCACGAGGATCGGTACATCCAACTAAGTGCTCGTCGTGATCGTACAGTAACGGCCAGTAAGTTACAACACCACCTACGGCTGACAACGGGTACTCGTGTTAGTGATCAAACTATACGTAATCGATTGCACGAAGACCAGCAAATGTCAAGACGACGAGTTGTTCGAATTCCTCTGACCAGGGTTCAACGTGCAAACCGTTTAAGATTCTCCCGTCAGTATTTGAACTGGGGCATTAATCAGTGAGGCAAGGTGCTTTTTACAGACGAGTGCAAAGTAAATTTTTTCAATGATGATCGACGTGTTAGGGTATGGAGACAACGCGGCGAGCGGTTTTCGGAGTCCTGCATCCACGAAGTTGACCGTTTCGGTGGTCCCAACGTAATGGTTTGGGGTGGGATTAGTTTACACGGTAAAACCGAGCTCACCATTTTAAATGCGGGTACCGTAACTGCAGAACGTTACATCGAGGATGTCATCAGGCCTCAAGTGATCCCATTTGCACAGCGAGTGGGGCCTGGATTCATCCTGATGCAAGACAATGCCCGTGCACACACACCTTTCTGACTAAAAACCAACCCGTGTTCCTCATGTACCCGTGTGTCGGAGGGTCGGGTATCGCCGAAGCATTCCTCGCTACCCCCCGACGGGTATTGGCCCACCAGAGGGCCAGGCGGGCCCCGAACAAAACCCCCTTGGCGGCGGATGAAGGTGTTGGGCTCCACCGCCAAACACCCAGCGGCCGGAGAGGACAGGGAGGACGGCAACGCAAAACCGCATCTCCTCTTCCTCTGCGGCCCGTGCACACACAGCTATTTTTATTTTTTTATTTTTTACGAGGTGGAAAATCCCTTCGGATCTCCGACTCTTGGGGAAATGAGAGCTACTAGATGTATCTTTACCGTTACGTATACCTCGACATAGAACCACAGCATTTATGGGCGGTTTCCGCTATAATGCAACAAAATGCTGGAATAATTTGCCACCACCGATTCGAAATCTCAAAAATTTGATTAATTTTAAATCTAAAGTTAAGGTAGTTTTGCTAATTCGACAAAAATCCAGCATTTTATAAATAGTAATTGCATTGTCAATTCGGTACATGGCCGCCACTCAAGAGCCTAAAATTGAAGTAAATAGTTTACTTATGTATACTGACTATTATTATTATTCGTTTGTATTTTTCCGCTTAATAATTTATTTTTGTATCATGGAATAGCTGTGTCTTTTATATATACCTAAATACTATATAAATATATATATAATTATATATTAATATGTATATATATGTATATATGTGTATATATATGTGTGTGTGTGTGTGTGTGTGTGTGTGTGTGTGTGTGTGTTGTGTTATATTTGTTTTATATATTATATTGATTGATACTGTTCTTATGTCCGTGAGTCACCTGTGGGCTTCAGCTGAAAATCAGCGCTTTGGTCAGTGGTCACCCATCTGAACCACAGCACATGCTGAGCTAGTAGCCTTTAGACACATTAATTTCATATTTTTATTTCAATATTTTTGTTGTCTTTGTACCTAAATGCTTTTTGCTTTGCTTTTTATTTATTTTTGTTTGTGTTATGTCAGTTATGTGTCTAATAAATATTTTTTCTTTCTTTCTTTCTTTCTTCTTAGAAGCTACTAAAAACCACCTCAACTTTCTCATGGCTTCAGGAGTTTATTGTTAAGAGAGGAGGACATACTCGTTATAGGTCAGTTCACGAAAGATGACCACTGCGCAGAAATCAATTTTTAGGTCCCCGTGGAGGTGCGGGGTGAGGCGCGGGTGGAGTGCCAATGGCGTGGCTCCGTTCTTGACGCATTTCCTAAATGCGTCAAGAATGGAGCAACGCCATTGGTGCACGAATGTACATATACGCGACGGCCGCCATTTGTGGTCAACTTTCGTGCATTTACCTATACTAAAAAGAAGAAACAAAAGTGACAAGAACAGTATTTTGTCTTTTTCCGGTGATTTCTTTTGTTCATGTTTTTCATTCAAAATGGCCAATTTCATTATGAACTTAAAAAAAAAAACAATTCATGATCATTATTTTAAACAATTGTTTGCCTATATTATTACCAATAACATTATTTTGTAGTTACATAAATTAAACAATTGAATGTCTTTATTGTTTTCATGGTAGGTACAGCAAAAAATCTTAGTGGCCCTTATTTTGTTTTCAGTAGTATATAAACAATACTAGCTTTCGCCCGCGGCTTCGCCAGCATGAAATTTTAATAAAGAGTAGCCTATGTACTTCCCCGGGTTTCAGACTATCCATGTCAAATTTCATCACAAAAGGCTCTGCAGTTTAGCCGTGTAGCATACGTATGTATTAACAGATAATACTTAAAAATTACTTTTGTATTCATAATCGTCGAACTTCAGTTAAAGATTAGTATACAGTAGGTATATTATTAAAGTTATAGAGCTTATATACCTACTAAATAATAACAGCAGCAAAAATAAAAACTGAAAGCATTACCACAAAGTACATATCAGACCGTCCCTCCAAAGCTTTTAATGACGCCGCGCTTAGGTCAAATATATCGTGATAACTATTAAACTATTCGTCCAAACTACTTACTGTATAGACAAAGTTCATCGACATTAAAAACTGAAGGCAATAAATCTATCAATTTTAAAAACTGATAACTACCCTAGAATGAGCATTGTAAAAAACATATTTTTTTATGCTATTGTTTTATTACAATAAAAATGATGTAGTTAGGTTATGTACTAAAAGCTAAAAAGTAATTCGTTAAGTCCTAGCTGCCAAATCGCACCAGTCTTCTCATCAATCTGGGGTATTGATCAGACAAATATAAAATCGTTGGGCAAGTCAAATTTCTATCATAATGTTTATTCTGGATAGCGTATCCGTACGCCCAAAATTAAAATAAATATTGTTTTAAGTTTATTTTATTTCCAAGTTTTTAGTTTTGTTGTTAGTTGATACTTCTCATTCTATTTTCATAGTGAGCCCTTTTCTACCAATCAAACGCTGACATTCGATACCCATATTGAGGTATTTGTGGAAAATAGGTAATCCGTCATTTTGTGGCGGCGGCAATCTTGGATTTTTTTTAGTGAGGTCTATTCTACCAATCAAGCCCTTTCATTTGATACCCATATTGAGGCAAATATGTAATCAGCCATTTTGCTGCGACGCCATCTTGGATTTTTCATAGTGAGCTCTATTCTACGAATCAAGCCCTTTCATTTGATACCTATATTGAGGTATTTATGAAAAATAAGTAATCCACCATTTTGTGGCGGCGGCCATCTTGGATTTTTCATAGTAAAGTCTATTCTACCGATCAAGCCCTTTCATTTGATACCCATATTGAGGTATTTGTGGAAAATAAGAATCCGCCATTTTGTGGCGGCGGCCATCTTGGATTTTTCATAGTGAGGTCTATTCTACCAATCAAGCCCTTTCATTTGATACCCATATTGAGGTATTAGTGGAAAATATGTAATCAGCCATTTTGTGGCGGCAGCCATCTTGGATTTTTCATAGTGAGCCCTATTCTACCAATCAAGCCCTTTCATTTGATACCTATATTGAGGTATTTGTAGAAATTAAGTATTCCGCCATTTTATGGCGACGGCCATCCTGGATTTTTCATAGTGAGCTTTTTAAGATAAACCATATCACCGTAAATTATCTTCAAGTAACTGTTACGGTTTAGGCAACGCACGCGAAGACAGCTTTCAGAGCTCTGGATTTTTGCCGACTTAGTTGATACTTTTCATTATATTATGGCAACATTATACAAAATCTTTATAAATTGTAGCCTATGTGTTATTCTGATGTATAAACCATATTACTGTAAGGTTTCATCCAAATCCGTTCAGTGGTTTTTGCGTGAAAGAGTAACAAACATCCATCCATACATCCATCCATCTATACATACATCTTCACAAACTTTCACATTTATAATATTAGTAGGATAGGATATATTACGGGTGCGTCAAATTTCACCTAAATTTTCAACTCCGATAATTGTAAATCCGAAAATGTTCTTCCTAACATTTTTCATCCCAATAATCACAATTCCTAACTACTCTGTCTCTAATGTTCATATTTCCTAAGAATTCAACTTCATAATGTCAGTAGCAATAAACATCTATTATACTTTTGTTTGTTTTCGTATATTTTCTCAACATATACACTCTACATCTATCTATCTTTAACACTATTATTCAGAGTCATAATTATCTTTTTTGTTTAGATTTCTTTTTATTCATACATGTATAACATATAAGAATAATAGTACCATGGTACAAATATATTTGTACCATGGTACTGCCAGAACCGAATCGGTCCTATAGTTATTGGTTTAGGTAAGGTTAAAACTGCAGTATATAAACTCCCAGGCCATAAACATAACCGTGAATGAGTCGTGTTTTATGAATTTCGGTTGTATTGTAGCATTGGGGGCGCAACGGCGCGAGGACTTAGAATTTTTTTGCCAAAAAAGTGTTATTTTTGCAAATCGTTTATTTTCTAGATTCTATCGTATAAAACACCTAAATATAAGGCTAAAAGTGTCTTGGTAAAAGTTTCATATATTTTTTATTACACTTGGTAAATGTTGCTTTCTGAGTATGAGTGAAAATATTATGGTTATTATGTTTAGGGATAAAAGCGTTATGATAAAAAACAGTAGAAGTTTAAATATATTTATATAAATGATATTATTAATTAAAATTTTCGGAAACATGAGTGTTATGAACATCGCCGGTTGCACTACAAATATTATGAATGAAAACTTTAGGATGAAAAATTTTAGGTAGAGTGATCATTCGGATTACAAATCATTAGGAAGAACAGTTTCAGGTAAAGAACTTTAGGTGAGCCAATATGGACCCATATATTACATTGGAACCGGAACATAACTGGCGAAATGTGGGTGTGTAATACACCTCTGCCTACCCCTTCGGGGATAAAAGGCATGAAGTTATGTTATGTATATAGTATATACAAACATAATTTCAATTAATACATATTATTACTACATACTAGTACATATAATATAAGTATATAAATATATGCATATATATATATATATATATACATACTTTAAGACAAAATTAAATATAAATGAATTATGATACACTTCATTACAACATCGTCAAGTTCAATGATTTTTTACGATTTTTATTGTTATTTACAACAAAACGTTTTAATAAACAATTCACTTAAGCGTGAAATAAAATATCCTGAATATTTATCAACGTGAATTGTAAAATTTCACTGCGTATCTACCCTATTTACGATCGTTGACTTTTCGTGTTGAAAAATTTAACACTTAATGAAAATGTGACAGTAATAGGTGGTAATAGGTCCTATTACACATGACAACAAATATATATGCGCTCTTTGCTAATCTAGTTGTTATACAGATCAATAGTTGCAATAGTTAATATTATGTGAAACAATGTGACGAATATTAACCTGCAAAGTAATAATATCCGCCTCTCCGGGTTGCAATCTCCTTTGGTAGCGGCGCCGAAAGCGAATCTAACAAATAATAACAGCTCCATAAGCTCGAAATATATTCATCACAATAAAATATATACCTAATAAAATTAATGAACAGATCGAAATCACCTGTTCAATCACATCCACGTCGTCTCGAAACTCTACAGCGCCAGTAGGAGCCTTGTTTGTTGTTTGCAATATTTCCACGGGTTGTGGAGGCAAGTCACTACAACCAAAACGCATTGTTTAAAAACATAACCAGTTGAAGAAACTAATAGAGAATATCTAGACTCGTTATCAAAACCACGGTGGCTACCGTTGAATTTTTGCTGTTCAGTGTGTTTTGCTTAACGGTGAAGAAAACATCGAGAGAAAACCTAATGTCAGCGAGTTATCCACAAAGTTCTCGAACGATATGTGAAGTCTAGTAACCGGCACTTCATCAGTGTGATTGGCCTAATCCATTGCATACTGTGAAAAGATGCGTGTTCCTCATTGAGTCGGATTATAAAGGTATGTACGGCTGATATTCTATTAATATATGTAATATATTTAAAAAGATGCATGCCTCAATTTTGTTCTACTGGCGAACTTGCCAGCTGAGAGGCGAGAAAAGGCTAGTAAACTTGACTTGACTCCGCTTATTGAACGTAATTCAGAATGCAGCATCAAGTTGCCGCACTGATTTACGCCCGACTTCTAACACTGCGCCGTGTGTTGTGAGCTATCCACACGAGTCAGCACTTTATGTGATTTACTAATTGTTGTTAGGAGTCTTGAGTGTTCTTTGTTGATTATATGTTTGTAGAGTCATCTTAACGTTGTCTTTATATTCTTTTATGTTTCACTGTTTGAAGTTCTACTGCTATTATGAACGATGTAGCACGCATCTACATAATCGTAAAGTGATGATAATAAGTATAACCTCACGAACACCAAAGAGCCACTTGAGTCATCCGATACCCAGTGTCCATTCTCGTATAAACCTTCAAAACTACCTTCGTCATCATCATCAGCCATTTAATTAAAAGTGAAATAAAAAGCTTGAAAAAAACAATAACAAGCACTTCGCAGAGTACATGTAACTGTAAAAATCTAACAATTCTCACAAAACATCTTACGAAGAAAACTGTAAATAAGTTAAAAACAAGGTTAAAAATGACAAGAAGACATAAAAACGTCAATATTACAGATTTTCTGTGTCTTAGGAAGGAGGTGGTATTTATAAGCATAAATGTAAAGGCATTACATCTATAAATAAAACAAAATAAAAATAAATATATCCACTAAGTTATTGTTATCTCTATTATTTTTCACTAAGAACTATCAATATCGTACTATCGTAGCGCAATTAACAATCTCTTATCACGAACAACTGCTATCTCTCAGAATCAAAGCAGTTTACATTCACTATGAAAACCGAAATTAGTTAAGCTTCAAAAAGTTAATCGGTGCTAAATAAAATTGACAAAATGACTATGAAAAAATTAAAACCCGTCTTTAAAAAAGACGTTATCTACACAAGAAAATAATATTTCCGATTGCTGTTTTGAACCTACATGAGACCCGAATGTAAGGTTATGTGCGATTCCACGCTTTCAAGACTTGAGCACTTAGTGTTTACAAACACATTCAAAACTTACTCCAGGCTTTGTGACTATTAACAATATTACATTTCCTAAAAATCTATTAAATGTAAATACAGTGGCGCTGACTTATGATGTTCAATATTTCAAATTTTATTCGTGATTATAATTCATGGACAGCTATAACTTGGAAATCGGAATCTGCATCGAACGTGTTTGTAAGTTTGGCAGAATTTACGATGTCACGAGTAAGTTTGCTCCCGAACCCACTGAATATAAAGCTATGTTAATGTAAGTGGTGCATCCAACTACGGACCTTAAAAGTTATAAAATGTTCTAAGTTATTTCCAATTCGGGATAAAAGCTATTGTATGTATGAGGCAAATGGATCGAACGCACATAAGTGCATTTAAGATATAAGTGTGTGTGGATGTTGACAATGTAATCGGTTGCATTTTGTTAGCACCGACCGAAGTAGAATTTCGAGAGGGAAGCAACTATTGGTGAGCTTAGCGTAGCGTTTTTCTAATCTATGGACTCACTTTTATCATGTTAAAGTAGAGAATTGAGTCAAATTTCAGCTCAATATACTTATATATTTTATTACTATTATTTTCTTTTACGACCGAAAATATTGATTTTCATCATCAGCCCTGAATACAGCTATTGCCGGACACGAGACTCTTCTCTCTATGCAAAGACTGGCTATAGACTAGTCCATCATGCTGGCCAAGTACGGGTTGGCAGAGTTCACATGGCTTTCGGAATCATTACGGAGAACTCTCAGATGTAGTTTGCCTCACGATATGCTCCTTTACCGTTTGGCATTTTAATACGCAAGTATCTTCGAAAACTCGGTGGCGCGTGGATTTTAGCATGAGTCTCTCTACGAAGGAGTTTGTTGGTCTCCACTAGGCTATCGCTGTTTCTTTAATCTCTCCTGTCGAAATATATTTTATTGGTGCTGTTGTGTCTAGAATGTTGTTTTTTTCTAGGGTGATGCTTTAAGAATATGGTCATTTGCGATTATGAGGTGAGGTTATGAGACAACGGTTTTTTGTGATGGGGTGTTAAAACGCAACAAGCAGCATCTTATTAATTAAACGAATTGTGATTGATTTAAAAGGACAGTTCAATCACAGTCTTAAATACATTGGGTACCTTTATTTTATGAACATAAAAACAAAGTAATTATCGTGCATAAATTTATTGCGTTAGATTATTGACGTGATTCCAGATATTCGATTACTTGGAAGTCTACTGTATGCGTCAGCAAAAATACCGAATGCTGGCAATAGAATATGCCCCTGATATTATTAGTAAAGAAAGGAGTTTAAAACATTTACGGATCGACCTTGGTGATTTCTCTACAGTCTACATTGACATCCGATTTCAGATTTAACTTCCATACGAATAAAATAAAGCTGAAATATCGACAAAGGCTACGAGCCACGAGTACGCCGTAGTGGCATATCATAGTAGAACCTAAACAACAGGCGGGAGTTTGTAGTATGGCATATTTTTTTTTAACAGTTTCACGGACGCCACGCCCAGAGGCGTAGTTTTCAGGCAGCCTAATACGACGTTACGTCCATAGCCGGTCAATTTTATCCAGTTATAATTGGCGAACCGTCTACAACCGCCTTGATTTGCGTAGATTACTTAGGAGTCACGTGATTCAGTGTCATATTGCGCTTACTTACAATTTACCTAGCGTCGAAGCAAAAAAAATTAGACAATATTTCGAGATCGTGTCGCTAAGCCCCACTCACACATCAACGTGCTTGCGTGTGTGACATACCGCCTGTAGTCGTACGCTTGTTATACGCACCCGCACCCGCCAGTTACGCAGTGTCACAGCGAGCAGAGCCCGTGTTTTTCGTCGTTTGACCGGAGTGTTCGTCGTGGTCGGCTGTATTTAGGAGGTAAGTATATTGCGTTTTATGTAAAAAAGTATATTTTCTATAAACTGTACATATATTTTTAGGCATTAAACAAGATTACGCATTATATTTATATGATAATTAATTCTGATTGATGTTTTTGTTCGGAGATGGCTCCCGTAAGAAAAAAATCGGCTAGGAAAGATATCTAAAATATCTGATGGTGATACCGATTCTTTAAGTCCTGTACCATGTTTGACCAGATGTAAACAGCTTAGATTATCACCTAAAAAATACTTAAACTTGTTTGAGGAAGATCATAGACGCCGTGAGTACGGCGGTCCGCTTGTAGAGGCCACCGTCTATTGGCGGTGTGTCATTGCGCAGGTAAACTAAATTATTTAATAGGGTAGTCCGCCTCTAGACGGTACCGGCACTAGGCAGACCGTCATAATGAGAGTATATAGATTCACTTTTTACGACAATTCGGCTATAGGCGTGATATAATTTTGAATACAAAATTTTAGTGTCATTTTCATAAAATCTAGTTAACGTCAGTGTCCGTGAAAGTGTTAAATATTAGGACGCTATGATGAAGACCATGGTGTGAACCATGGTCTTCATCATAGCGTTGCGCGACCTGGTTGCGATCGAAGACTTAGACGACTTTTTCAATATTACACCCCCTATGGTAAAATAGGGGTTAAATGTTTGTTTGAGCGTTTTCTCGTTTGCATCCAAGATTTACACGTCAGGAGCCCAGGGTCCGCCCTCTAGTCCATCTAGACATGGAATATCAACTTTTTACACAGCGACAGCCGTCTGACCACCGCAACCCTAAGGCATAGCTATATTCTATGGTTTAAACCAGTATCAGTTTATTTGAGGGTATTGAGTCCCCGTAAGGACTGTCAAAGTATTTCATGACAGCCGTGACCGACGGTTTAACTTGCCCCCCCCTCCCTCTCCCAGAGGCACGGGGCAAGCGATAATTAACAATTTAATATGCACATAACTTAAAGAAAAGTAAAGCCTGCGCTATATTTAAGAGAGCTGGAGTAGAACTCGTGTTTTCAATGCACAAAGTATTATTATGGGACGGTAATCATGTCATTGTTTTATTTGCATCATTAGAAGTGCACCTGAGTTGGTCTGCAGTGATTAAAATAAATAGGCTCATTTATAGCACTTACGAATTGCGCAGATCGGTCTAACGACATGTTCGTACAATAAGTTTGTTTACTGTTTACGTTCGTTCGCCTACTGAAAATATCTAGTACCTACTTTACAAACCTAGATTGTACGAAAGGGAAGTGAATAACGACGCAAAAAGATTTACTAGCTTATCAGAAGTCTAAAATTGTAAAGCATAGGTAGAGTTTATTCGCTCTATTACAGTAATTTTTAATAAATTAATAACGGAATGTTTATTTATGTTACTGGTCTCAATGGCGTAAAAAATAAAGGTGAAATACTTGTACTGTTTGAAAGAACGCCATAAACTCACAACCTACCGAATTAATTTTTGTACGGTTTACACCAATATAGATATTCTGATTGCTGAGGAAGATTTAGATGTTATTATTATATATTGACTGCACGGTTGGCGTAGTGGTTTAAGCGGCCGCCTCGCCGCTTGGTACTACGCCGTGTGTTGTGGGTTCGATTCCCACACGAGACAACACTTTGTGTGATCCATAAATTGTTGTTTCGAGTCTGGGTGTTCATTGTGTCCGTTGTATGTTTGTAAAGTCCCCCGCGACACAGGATTTATTCCTAGTGCGGGAGTTGTCTTAAAAAAAACCTAGTGAGCAGAGTTGCGGGCGAAGTCTCTTCTCGAAGTTTTTTAAAGACTCACGCCTATATCCCCGAAGGGCTAGGCACAAGGGTAATATTACACTCACATTTCGCCATGAATTTTAAGGTCCCACGTAATAGGGGGCGAGTCTATTGCCGTTACCGGGCACATCACCAGACGTGCATCCGTGCTGCTACCGAGAATTCGGAAAAACCCAGTAACACTTTTGCCCGACCCGGGATTCGAACCTGGGATCTCCGATCAGCAGTCGCATACGCTATCCACTGAACCACGGAGGCAGTCAGTACGAATATAAATATTAGTATTTGTAAAAATCGCTCAAAACTATTCACAATAGAATGTACCTTCCTGAGACACAACAAATTTCATGAAATGGCTTCAGGAAAGACTAATTCCTCATTTGCCGCCTAATATTGTAGTTGTTATGGATAATGCCCCTTATCACACAGTCAAGTTAAACAAGGTACCAACGTTCTATTAAAGCTGAAATGCAAAACTGTATCACAAATAAGGGGTAATCTTATCTGCCTACCATGGTGAAAGCTCAACTGTATGAAATTATAAAAGACCATAAAGAAGCTCCAATATATGAAACTGATCAAATGCTTGAAGCTCAGGGCCACAAAGTGGTTAGATTACCGCCATACCACTGCGAGCTAAACGCAATTGAATTTATGTGGAGTCTCATTAAAAGACGAGTCACAAGCAAAAATGTAGGACAAGAGGCAACCAACATTGTGAATTTAGCTGAAGAAGCTTTTCAGTCTATCACTGCAGAAGACTGGCAAAAACAATGCAAACATGTGCGCCACATTGAAGACAAGCTTCATGAAACAGATGGGTCTACGGATGCTGAAATGGACAGGTTCATAATAGAATTAGATTCTGAGTCTGATACAGAATGTGATAGCAGTTACGAATCATCATTGGCAGTCCGAGAATCTGACAGCAGTTACGAATCATCATAACATTGGCAGACCACATGGATCATTCTTATAGACTCACGCCTGTTTCCCTGAAGGGGTAGGCAAAGGTATAATATTACACCCACATCATTCTTATTCAAAATAAATATGAAAATTAAATTTGCAGTTTATGTATTTGATAATTAAAACCTCACATTGACGTAATTATGATGCGTTTACCTTTGTATATTAAATAGACAAATTTTTTACTATAACTACTTATCTTCATAGGAAATTAGTTATTTCGTAAGAAAATAAATGTACATGCATATAGCCATGCCGATATCAAGAGGTTTTGTTACAAACATTACTTCCAAATATTTAATACGATCGTGTAGGCAATAAAAAAATAAGTACATTTTTAGCAATACTGTATATTTAAAATGGGAGTATAATACTCCCATTTTAAAATGAAGAAATTTTGGAAATTGTTTAAAAATATTTAGACGCAACTCCGGCAGCCAAAATTACTTTTAGGGGATTAAAACTAACTCCCTTAAGCCCCCTACACCACCAATACCCTCAAATTAAAAAAAAGTTAGTTTTAGGTTTAATTCACACACAGCCAGTCACCTCGTAATTTTTCTTGCCGCTTTTCCCAATTAGTACCTAGCGGTTACTAATTAGAAAAAGCGGCAAGTACCTAGTTTCATTTAATTCAACGGTAATTTGTATCCAAACAGATTATTAATTGAACTCAAGCACTTACAAAGTGATCTGAGCAAATAGCTCCCATTTTGCTACGTATTTGCATGAATAAATTGTAAATTTTGAGCATGTATGTCACTTGTGTTAATTCATTGAATTCGCTGTCACACGCGGTCGCACAGGAGGCTGCGATGCCCTGCTTTGATCATGTTCGCTCTGCCATGTGATCAAATGAGTATCTACTTAGTTTAGCACCCGGTTGGAGATTAACGTGGTTACCAGCAAACAACCTGGGAAACATTCTAAAGTAACCTCTATTCGCCCTCCATTTTCCTCTACATATCTAGCTAAATCTAATATACGTTTTGGTTTAACACTGCGACGATTTTTTAAAATGTCAGTATCGTACTATATTTGTTTACGTCGTATGTGTCGCAATTAGATAAATAGTACCTACAGCTCGAGAAAAGATTGGCAATTTTTCATCCGAGATTCTAGAATTATGCGCAGTCTCCGAGGAGACGAAATTTCTCTGTGACAAACCAGAAGCACTCTAGTCTAGCCGTTGGCAAAAGCTAGTACATGAAATTAAATTTATTATACCAAAGCAATCCTAGTAAAATAATGTCAAAGCTAAAGGCGGTGTAACAGTACCAGCGAAGGTTTACATTGTTTATAGACTTCAACAGGTAAAACGTTCAAATAATGTAACTTAAAGTGTTGTGAAACGATGGTAATAAATAATAATGCAGATAAAAAGCTACTGCTGGAATTAGTTATTAAGATGTTACATAATGCTATATAGTAAATATTATAACTATATATGATGTTACATAATACTATAGACTGCCTCCGTGGTCCAGTGGATACCGTAAGCGACTGCTGATCGGAGGTCACGGGTTCGATACCCGGGTCGGGCAAAAGTAATACTGGGTTTCTCTGAATTCTCAGTAGCAGCACAGAGTCTGGCGATGTGCCCGGTAACGGCAATAGGCTCGCCCTCTATTACGTGGGACCTAAAAATTCATAGCGAAATGTGGGTGTAATATACACTTCTGCCTACCCCTTCGGGGATACATGCGTGAGTCTATAAGAAAAAAAAATACTATATAGTAAATATTATAGATCACATAACTACATAACTTCACGCCTTTTATCCCCGAAGGGAAGCGCAGAGGTGTATTACACACCCAAACTTCGCCAGTTATGTTTTGGTCCCAATGTAATAGGGGGCGAGCCTATTGCCACCTACCGGGCACATCATTAAGCGAGCGATATTTAACAATTTGTTATTAAATACTTACAGTTCATAGTCCAAAATATTAGATATACTATTTAGTTGAAGATAACGCAGACCAAACGTGCAAGCTCAACTGACCTGAGTCACGAACTTTGTTCCAGATTTCACTAGGCTACCGATTAGTTTTAATTTAAATGCGAACACTAGCCGACTGGTGAATAACTAAGTTGCCATGTCATATGTTTGCGGTACTGTAAGGATTTGCATAAATTTAATAAAAAAAGCGCCAGATGCATGCAGCTTGCGGATTAATTTAATTTAAGAATCTAAAATATAATTTGTCACAATTAGGCACATATTTTGTGTGTAATGCACATATAGTTGTGCTGAACGTAAGAGTTTTAAACAAAAGACTCGTGAAGCACAGAATCGCGCGCGGGGCCCAATAATTTATGTGACGATGTATTAAAAGTATTATAACTTACTAGCCATTTCCCGCGGTTTCACCCGCGTCCTGAGGGAACTACTTGGCGTACCCGAAAAACCCAAATATCTTACGGACCCCTGTTTTTAAAAAATAAAATATAACCTATGTTACTAGCAGATAATGTAGCTTTCTAATGGTGAAAGAATTTTTAAAATCGGTCCAGTAGTTTTTGAGTTTATCCATTACAAACAAAAATACAAACTTTTCCTCTTTATAATATTAGTATAGATAACGCAGTAACCCGCGACATGCCTCCTGAAGTTCCAATACATGTCATGTTGCTATGCTATCTCATGCTGCGAGACCAAGCGCAAAAGTGCCGCGTCAGCGTCACACCATTTGTTGCAGAGTGTAGTCGCGTGCGCACCGCACTCTTCAGAATAATTATATCTGGTGGAGGAATAAAACTTGTAGTGTTACTACTTGCCAATTGCCATTTACAATCATCAATTGATACAATTTATGATACATATTATTAAAAAATTAGCAATCGACGTCTTCGTCTTAATGCAATAGCAAATCTGATATAACCATAGAATTGGTGATTATTTTTTCATTTCAGATGTTGTCATTAGAGTAAAAGGTACTAATGATCCGTCAGAGATCTCCTATTTTCACGTTTTAGCACATAAAAATCTGTATACTTATATAAAATTCTTGCGTTACTGACTGACTGAGAGACAAGCTACAGCCAAAAGGATTACGCATAAGAAGCTCAAAGAGCTATGGCCGCTTCCCATACATCATTTTAGTTAATCACCAAAGTTAGCATCTATTAATAAAATATACCTTGTCTGATAGAATATATATTGCTGATTCTAAGGGTAAAAAAATCGTAACTATAGGAGGCCTGGTTTTTGAGTTATTATGCTTAGAAGTTTTATAGGTTATGTCATTAATAACCATTTATTTAGTATATTGCTGCATCGAATAATAATTTATTGGTAAATAATACTGAAGGAGCTCGATGGCATAATACTATTTATGCCCACTAGTAAACAATATTAACGATAACGCAAGTTAAGCAACCCCAGGTGTGGACACTTCTTGGATTTGTGACCACAAAATATCATAAGCTCCTTTTTTTTTTTTTTTTTTTTTTACGAGGTGGAAAATCCCTTCGGATCTCCGACTCTTGGGGGCAATAAGAGTCGGAGTATGTGGTGTTTCCACTAAAAACCACCTCGACTTCCGCCATGTACCCGTGTGTCGGAGGGTAGGGATTCGCATAAGCATTCATCGCTACCCCCCGACGGGTATTGGCCCGCCAGATGGTCAGGCGGGCCCCGCACAAAACCCCCTTGGCGGCGGATTAAGGTGTTGGGCTCCGCCGCCAAAACACTCAGTGGTCGCAGAGGTTAGGGAGGACGGCAACGCAATACCGCATCTCCTCTTCCTCTGCGGCCCCACCGCGACGCATCGAATGGTGCGCCCACATTTGGTCGCGGGAGATAGGGCGCGCGGCAATGCAACACCGACACGCCTCTCCTCCCGCGACCGCACCCGACTGCGAGGGACAGACCGAACTGTCCCCCGCACCCGCCGTTGGACGCATCCTGCGCAGGCCCCGTCAAGCCCACGCGGAGCGTCCCCTCCTGGATCCCTCTTAGCTTCACCGCGGGTTACCAATCCACGGTTACTGAGCCCCCCCACCACGACAAGGTGGAGATCCCACGAGGGGGATCATAAGCTCCTCTGTGCATAGAAAGACAAGTCTGTTATCATGACACACATAGAATCAGATACTCTTATGCAGCTTTAAACATCTGCTATCAATATTGACTATTTATTTACATACTGAACGTTTTTCAAAGAAACATAAAACACGGCTGATTTCCCAAAAAATAATTATATAGCCTATGTCACGTGAGGATTCTAACAAAAGCCCACTCATCGAAATCGGTTCAGCCATTTAGAAGTTATGGCGCCATAAATAAACTCACATACATACATGAACTCTAAACCCACTTGATGAAGCATAGCGCTGATAATTCTCTGTGCCATTTTGACGAAGCCTTTTGCGGATAACCGTATCTATTCTTTATTTTTTCGACGACCGGTTGGCGCAGCGGGAGTGTAAGCGACTGCTACGCCGAAGGTCGCGGGTTCGATTCCCGCTCAAGTCAAACATTTGTGTGCATGAACATGGATGTTTGTCTTGGTCTGGGTGTTTCTATGTATAATATGTATGTATTTACAAAAAAAAAGTGTATATGTATGTTTATCCATTATCTAGTACCCATAACACAAGCTCTGCTTAGCTTGGGACTAGATGGTGATGTGTGTATGTGGTAGAATATTATTATTATTATTATTTTATGGTGCATGAATAAATGAAATACTTATGATTTATGATTATACAAAAAAAAAACGCTACCTTTTTGGGCAGTCGTGTAAAATAGTAGTAAATCATGAGCTGACGACGGTTTCTTAACGTGTTACTTACATAGGATTACCAAGGATAAAAATATGTTTCAGGTTCCCTAATGTGTATGGAAAAAAGGTAGGGCGGATAGTAAAAACACAAGATTTCATTTTACAATATTTTATTCCTCATCATCCTCTACAACTAGCACATCATCTAAAGAGGCAGCTTGTGCAAAGATATTTTCTTGGTGTCTAGCCCATCCCAAATACCAAACGATGGTCATTACATGAGCGCAACATCCTAGCGTACGCATGTTACAGTTAACACATAAAATCCGTGTGGTCATAAAGGATCTGCCGTGGCCACGACCACGACCACTCATTTTGACTGTAGAAACCGGGTACACAACAGGGCGTTATCGGAATCCTTAAGCACGCACAAGTCACAAAGAGTATCAGAGTCCATAAACAGTCCGAGTCATATAACAAGAAGCGAAAACAGAGTCCTTGAGCAATCCAGGTCAAAAAGTATACAGAAAACTGGGGAAAAGCAACGAAAACACTCAGAACACCACATAACACAAACAAACAAGCGCGGCGGCGCTAGCGAGTTGTGAAAAAAATCGAAATGTCAAATGTCATGTTGTATTTTTTTATAACTCTGAATGGCAGTCTTTTAGTCAGCGCCGCGAAAGGAGTTTTTAATAATGTGCTTTATTTAAAATCCACATAAAAATAGACGTAAGAAGCAAAAATAGTATTATTCATATTAATGAACAATTTAAATCTCTTAATCTATAAAAAAACATTAATGATTCTATCTTGCAAAGATAATTATTTACTCTGGCAACCTTGTGTCTTTCTGACAAACCAAAGAAATGGCCATTACGAAAATCCGGAAATCAATTAACATAATAGCTTAGCTATTTTTAATTTTAATCTTTTTATCTAGCCTTATCTAAATTCGACTAAAATATGGAAAAGCGTATAAAAATATTTCATGAATTTTGGTTGTAATGAGTTCTTAAGACGCTTTTAGTGCACTGAACTAAAAATCTGCCATAGCTCTTTGGCATGTATGTTCATTGCGGGCCCTGAGGGTGCACAAAGACGGGATTTCTCGAAATTTCCACAGAAAAGGGCAGAAAAAGTTGAAATAAAAAAATCTTCGAGCGTAACTGCATCCTCTAGTATAATATATGATTATAGCACGGAAATCTGCAACTCTGCCTTCTCTTCCGCCTAAGTTTTGCTCTTGATATAATTGTGTAAGCAGCACTAATCGCTACAAACTACTCGGCTGATATCTCTAAGCACATAGTGTGGCCTGCAGAATGTGCCGCGTCATTTGTCTCATGACACGCTACGTTCCTAGTTGTATAACATGCTCTGCAACACGACCATGTCGTGGGTCTATACTTAGCTCAATAAAGACGTCACTCAAAAGATAAATAGTCATACTGAAGGAAAGGAAGCGTAATTACGAAGTTCACAGCAATATTTATTCAAGACGATCTGATTTTCTCCGATGAAAAAATAAAACACCGACCCTAATACAATTTAATAGTAGGGCCGGTATTGCTCTGATGAACTAGGTAATATTGCATCAGAGTATCTAGGTTAAAAGCCGAAGAAATTTTATAAGGAGCGAGTCGATTGCATTCAATGAAATCAAAAGCTACTCGGCGCTGATACAGAAATGAAGTATACCCATTCGTCGACGAGCACGTAGCGAGCGGGTATAATCCTTCGCCGGGAGCGATGTTCAATCTACTCCCGGGTCATAAACCGGTGTTCCGCGGACGTAAACTGTACTACGTGAGCTCGCAAAGCGGATGGGAAAGACATTGGGTGCATACTGTTGTGAACATCTGTTTTAAAACTCACCGATTTGACTTAAGTTTGTATGTACTCTCATAGCGATATAAAAATGTTAATGCCCGCTTATGCGAGTTGCTCCTTTGTAGCAATTTAAACCTAGCTTGAATTAGTCTGAATACTAAGTCCTACTTATGTAAGGAATAAATTTGGAAAGAGACTCCTCTACGAATTTACTTCAGCTAGAAATTATACAGACTACTTCTCGTATTCTTATTCCGGATTTATTATTTTGAGCTATTCTACTTGTCTCTACCAGCTGTTTACCGCTACATCACCACCAATTTAGTGTTCTGCTAGTCTGCCAACTATCCGTAATAATATGTACATATGTGTGTAATCTAATCTTAATATTTTTGGTATGATTGATGATACGCCATACGCCTAACAAAGTCCCAAATTAATACAGCTAACTAGACTTTACTGATTAACAAATAATACATAATAATGACGCGCACTTGACTGGTCTTCGTCATTAGCCATGAATATAGGTATAGTAACTGTCCCACTGCTGGGCACAGACCACTTGTCACTATGAGAAGGGTCAGGCTGTAACCAACCACGCTGGCCAAGCACTGGTTAGCGGACACATGTCCTTCAACAACAGTATGAATAACTTTCTGACATGCAGGTTTCCCCACGAGGTTTTCCTTCGCCTTCAAGCAAGCGATGATTACCTATTTCAAACACACTTCACTTCGAAAGGTTACCGGTGCGCGCCGCGGAATCCAACCGAGCACCCTCTACGTAGCAGTCTGTCAGTCTCTCCACTACTGTATGCTTACTGGTAACTTAATTAATAATAATTGGCGTATATGTTACACACTCGTTCTAGTTTTTATAATTTTGTGTAGGTACATTATCTAGGGCTTAGGTAACACTAGCCAGGAAAATAAAATAAAATTCAGACTCAGCAGCAATTGACCCCAATAAGGATGCAGATAGACAAGCACACTGTCGTCTTAGATATCTTATTTTCTAGACCTCCAACCTACAACTACAAGATTTAATACTTGATTTGATGAATACATAGAAAATATTGGTGTCATGTTACAATTCCTAGCAGAAAATTATTTCGGCTCTACTGATATTTTGTAAATACTTTTTTCATCAGACTAATCTGATTTCTTACTCACAAAAGTATTTCAAGTTGCGCTGAGGGAGAAAGTTGTTCTAGAACAATTTAATCACTATAATAGTTCTGTATAGCACAGTGCGCCCGACAGGGACAGCCGACTCTAATCGAAATGATATTAACTCACTAAAAAGATTTTATAGAACATTGTTATTATGAAACGCTGAGCAATATTGCGAGCTTAAATGTTAAAGTAACGGCAAACCAAATACAAAGTAATCTTAGAAATAAAAAGGCTATGATTCCTGTGTTCATTTTCATTTATACGTATCTATTATTAACCAATTCTTAGCTTTGATTGCTACTGAGAAATACTAGAGTTATTCAATGGCTTAATCCGCTTATTGTTAAGAAATGTGCTACATTTAAAACCACCAAATAATGTTGACTAAAAAGGTGCGGCAAGGCATGCGTCTCTTTTTAAATATCAGGAAATCATAAAACAAAAAAAGTCTGAACATGAAAAGCCAAAAATTGAGCTCAGTGGCGTAAAATAATAGAGGCCTGTATCCTACAGGATATTTACTGAATTGTTAATGTTCACTTGTTCAATGTTGAAAAAAAGATCGCGAGGAAACCTGCATGTTTGAGAGTTATCCATAACATAATTATCTCTATTGCTTTGTGGGGTATTGTATATGTGTGAGAATGCTGCGAATGCAAATTGTAGTCGTGTGCGTAAGGTGTACTTATGTACCTATGTATCGAGTTTATAAAATGAAATAAATATCCACTACAGCTTCATTCACTCTAATCGTATAGACAGTACAGATAAGTTCTAATTTATGAAATGCTGCACGACTTTAAGTTCAATATAAAACACACCAAACTAATTTAACAATCGTTTAATATGAGACATTGAAATTAATGAACTATCAATGTTAAATAATGAACAATTAACTTAAAGTGCTTAAATACAACCTCGTATCATGTTTAAACCATAAGTAGAACATAGTTATTCCTCTAACATTAAAAGTAGGCAGTAGGTACGTATCAAAATTAAGATAAAGACCTGTGATAAAGACTAACAACTAATAGGTATTTTTTTTGTCTCATTTGGCCAATTTCTTCAGTCTATTCAACCAGCGGCGCCTTTGAGTCACATTCACTGGATTGACAACTTCAAACTCTTCAGGTAACAAAGAGGGCACGAACACTCTGCCAAAAACAGGACATCTTATAAAATGTACTTACATTATTAGTTTAATTGGGTCTTACAAAAATAGAGAGAACCAATGATCGTGTAGAATAGTTTTAGTCTCATACTGGCCTTCATTACAGCTTTATTTATGAAAACGCAACAATTTAAACTTGTGTGTAAAGCTGAAGCAGCAAAAAGTCCACGCTCCTACAAGATATTTACCGAACAGATGGCGCTAGCTGTCATGTAAACATCAGCTCCGCGCATTTAATGTAAAGAAAATACTAAATCGTAATTTATAAGTTGGTATAAAGTGTCATTTAATAGTTTTTTACCCAATAATCGTCATATATCGTTTGTGGAACATTTTGGACAGTGGCAGTGGTTAAATAACAGATTGATACATTTTTATTTATGTGCCGTGAATAAAAACAATTAGTGAAAAATAATACCAAAATAATACTTTAAAGTGCAGTGCAGTAACAAAACTATCAATAAACTATCATAAAAACTTCAAATACAGTTCTAAAAAGAAAACATATAAACAGTGAGTTCGTTAATTTTATTCAAAGTTGATGCGTAAATAAAACTGGCTATCAACAAGCGACCCTCTTGGACCACTCATTTTTAGCTTAGCCATTCATCCAGTTATTAGCCAGCTAAATTCTAAATTAAACATCTGGTACCTAGATGACGGAACCCTAGGAGGCGACGTACACACTGTCTATCAGGACCTGGCACTTCTGAAGACCAAATTTTCATTCATCGGCCTAGACCTTAATCCAAGTAAGTGTGAAATTTTTATCAACGATACTTTAGACCAATCCGCAATACTTTCCCAATTTCAAACCCTGGCACCCAGTATAACGCATATTAAAAAAAGTACTCTTCGCCTTCTTGGGTCCCCAATATTTGAAGAAGGTTTTGATTCTTTTATTCATGAAAAAATTCAAAATTTTAGTGAAATTTCGGACCGCCTGCTCAAAATGAATATACATTCGGCTTTCACTATTATTCGATACTGTCTTTTTGTGCCTAAGTTCACACACGCTTTACGTTCATCGCCTTTTTGGAAAAACCCAAGCCCACTAGTCAATATTGACAAAATTTTACAAAACACCCTAAGCAACATTTTAAATGTGGCTCTGAACGACCGAGCATGGCTACAGGCGACATTACCTGTTCGCCTGGGTGGGCTTGGCGTACGCAAAATTTCCGACGTGAGCTTACCAGCATTTCTGTCATCGGTCCACAGCACTGCAGAATTGACCAGGAAAATCTTAGCACCCACACTGGTCGATTCTGAGGTGCCGTGTAAGATCGATGCCATTAATGCTTGGAAAATGGCTTGTCCAAGCACTGAGTTGCCCCGAAATTTATCCTCTCAGGGGCAGTGGGACGGGCCGCTTTGCAGCGCAGTACGAGAAAATCACCTTAGCACATCGTACAATGCTGCAGAGCGTGCTCGTTTGCTGGCTGTGGGAGAGTGGGAGTCGGGGCTCTGGCTTCAAGCACTGCCATCGTCCAACATAGGTACCATGTTGGACGATACGACCTTCCGCCTCGCTTCTTGCCTCCGTTTAGGTGCGCCGTGTGTCGCTCCACATCGTTGTCACTGTGGGGAGGCGGTCGACAGCCTTGGTCACCATGGCCTATCATGCAGCAGGAGCGCAGGTCGTATTTCACGACATAGCAACCTGAATGACATTCTCCGTCGGGCTCTTGTCACCGCTGGCGTTCCAGCCCAACTTGAACCTCAGGGTTTGGCACGCAACGATGGTAAAAGACCAGATGGAATGTCTCTACTGCCTTGGAAGTTGGGTAGGCCTTTGGTATGGGACGCAACGTGTGTCGATACCCTTGCGCCATCTCATCTTTCTAGCACAGCGGGTTGTGCGGGCGCTGCTGCTGCCATAGCGGAGACTCTGAAACGGCGCAAATATGTAAATCTCGTAGGGGATTATGTATTTGAGCCGTTTGGAGTCGAAACGTTGGGGTCATGGGGTCCAAGTGCTAGATCTCTCTATAGAGAGCTTGCGAAGAGACTTTCGACGCCTCGTGTGACCAGAAGGCTGGCATGTATCTAGCACAAAAAAATAGCATTGCCATACAGCGTGGCAATGCTGCCAGTCTTCTGGGCACATTCCCAATAGACGGCAATGTGGAGGACTTTCACGACGCCCTTTGAATATGAATTTTCTTATTTATTTGTATTGTACTTTAATATTTTAATTTAATTTTAGTTGTAGTATTTAAGTAGTTATAATTAATTGTGTTATCCTAATATTAATAACACTGCAAAATATCAATGAATGAGAATAATATGTCATCTGATACAAAGCTCAGTAAAAGTGGCCGTAAGATGTCAGCTCTAGTTACATGTCACAAATGTAAATAGTCAGTTGATCTAAAAACGACTGCATCGTGTTCGGGTTGTAAGAACAGATATGAGTTAAATTGTGATGGCTACCCGGAAGAATTATATAATAGAATGAAACCCGAATCTAAAAAAAATTGGAAATGCAAGACATGTGTTAAGAAAATTGTGAAAACCAGTGACATTTCCAATGTAACAATGAGAAAAAAGCATAACGCTGTTGAAAAATCTCAAGGTGCGAAAATAACTTTTTTTTTATAAAATGGAAAATTTATTTACATACATAAAAAAAAAATATGTACAAAAAAGGGGAGGGTAAAATACAATGTACATATTTACAAGACAGGTTTAGGCGTCGTAGAATTCCTCCGCATCGCTGTCTATTGGTAACGTGCCCAGAAGGCTGGCAGCATTGCCACGCTGGATGGCAATGCTGATACGCTGGCCGAAATACAGCCCAGCCTTCTGGTCACGTGAAGCGTCGATTAGTCGTTTGGCGATTTCTCTGTACAACGTACGAGCGCTCGGACCCCATGGACCAAGCGTCTCCACCCCAAACGGCTCAAATACGTAATTACCTATTAAATTACCGTATTTTCGCCGCTTGAGGGATTCTGCGCTTGCAGCAGCAGCGCCGGCACAGCTGGCTGTACTTGGAAGATGTGATGGTGCTAGGGTATCTACGCACGTTGCGTCCCATACCAAAGGCCTACCCAACATCCAAGGCAACAATGACATACCGTCGGGCCTCTTCCCATCGTCGCGTACCAAACCATTGGGTTCAAGTACGGCTGGTACTCCGGCGGTGACAAGAGTGCGACGGATGATGTCATTAAGATAGGCGTGACGAGGCATTCGACCCGCGCTTCTGCCGCAAGATAGTCCATGGTGTCCGAGGCTATCGACGGCTTCTCCACAATGACAACGATGCGGAGAAACACACGGAGCACCTAAACGGAGGCTAGTGGCAAGGCGAAATGTCGTGTCGTCCAACATTGTGCCCACATTGGACGACGGGAGCGCTTGAAGCCAAAGACCAGACTCCCACTCTCCCACAGCCAGCAAGCGAGCACGCTCAGCAACATTTGTAGATGATAAAATAAGATTTTCTCTCACAGTGTTGCAAAGCGGCACGTCCCACTGCCTTTGGAAGAATGGGTTGGTAGGCAAAGCAGAGCTTGGACAAGCCATTTTCCAGGCGTTCACGGCATCGGTTTTACACAGCACTTCCGAATTAACCAGTGTTGGTGCTAATATTTGCCTGGTTAAGTCTTCCGTGCTGTGCACCGAGGACAGGAACGCCGGTAAACTAACATCAGAAATTTTGCGAACGCCTAGCCCACCCAGACGTACAGGAAGAGACGCTTGCAGCCAGGCTCGGTCGTTCAAATCCACATTTAATATTTCTTTAAGTGTATTTTAAATAATTTGGTCCATTTTTTCTAAACATTCCATATTTTTCCAAAGCGGTGAAGATCTCAAGGCATGCGTAAATTTGGGAACGAAAAGGCAATATCGAATAATTGTAAAGGCCGAATGAATATTAATTTTTAGCAGGCGATCTGAAATTTCACTAAAATTTTGAATCTTTTCACCTACGAATGATTCGTAGGCTTCTTCAAATATAAGAGACCCAAGGATTCCCAATTCTTGTCACAAATTTTAATGTGTGTTGCCAAACAATTAAATTTTGATAATACCAAAGACTTTTTTTCATCGTCAATTTTATTTAGAAATAGCTCACACTTACTTGAATTTAGCTCCAAACCAATCGATCTAAATTTGTCTTTTAGAATTGCCAAATCTTGCAGTACTATGTCAGCGTCTCCACCGAGGGTTCCGTCGTCCAAAAACCATACATTGAATTTTGAATTTAGCTGCCGAATAATTGGGTGAATTGCTAAGCTAAAAATGACTGGTCCAAGTGGGTCACCTTGTTGACATCCAACTGCGGATTCCAATAGGTTGTCCTTGTATAATAATTTTGAGGGATATCTGTAACATTGCGAAAGAAATTTATAAATTTTGGGGGTTTCTAATTTTGCCTCTGACAACAAGGTGTCCCTATTCACTGCGTTGAAGGCATTCTTTATGACAACCTTAAGGATGACCTCTCTATTACCACAACCAAGATACGTGGCCAGGGCATGTATGGCAGCCTCACAACCCCCCTTTGAGCCAAAACCTAATTGGAGGGGTTGGAATTTAGCAGATAAATCGTTGCTATAATATCTGCAACATATCTTGGCTGCCATACGCCTATATGTCCAACCTACGGCAATGGGACGAATACCACCATCCTTCTTGTTAAGAGCGCATAAATTTGCTCCGTACAATATTTCCTTAATACAGGCTATTTCATAGCCTAGCTAGGAAAACAGTAAGTAAACTACTTGATACTGTAACTACTTAACATGTAATGTACTACAATGATTTACTTGGCAATAAAAATATTATTATTAAATATTATTATTAATATGTCAGTGATGGCACCGTTCACATTGCCGGAGAGCATCAAATTCATGAGAGCAGTCAGCTCCCTCAGGAGTGCATCGCCAGCCTCCCCGGCGCTCGAACACAAAAGATCTTTGAGATGTTGTGGTGTTAGAGCGTCGAGGCCACCAGCCGACCCAGTCCGGAAGGAGCAAACTGCTGCGAACACGTCCTTGGCTGTAGTAATCAGATGCTCCAAATCCATATCTGGGGCATCAGGAAAAGAGAGGCCATCCATCGGCGCTGGATGCTTGCTCTTCAAACCCGCAAGCGTGTTTGGAGAGCAAGGCGCCACCACATCAGTGCTGAATAAGAGTCTCGACGCACCCCTTATATCACCCTCCCTTAGTTTGGATTCTACATATTGATAATTCGTTCTATTTGTATTAAAAGTAAATTTGGTGTCGAAAGTATGGACCGAAACAGAACAGTTGTGTTTAATTTGGGCAGTAAGTGTCTTTTTTGAGGCCTGATCTTTTTCAATATGTAAAATCCTATAAGGGAATGTTAATAGTCGTTCCCAGGCCGTTTTTGAGTTCTCCCGCACGACTAGACCTATGCAGTCAGCCAATTTTTTGGCGACTGATGGCCTTGCGCCACGGGGAACTCTTTTCAGAACCGGAACAGAATTTTTTAAATTCGAAAGATGTTGCCAAAAGGGAATTTGGACACAGTCTTGTGTAGAAATTGAATATGATGAAGTTAAGGGGTCAGAAAGTACATCTTGGGATTTATGCATTTTGCCAAAATGTACTTTCAAACCCCGCTTACCTTTAAAGAAGCGGGCCTGGTCACAGTAGGGGCAGCGTACTAATTCACTCAGTGATGTGGTAGGTTGACTTGCGCCCCCTTCTACCTCACCATTGCCATCACTGTCTGCTTGCATCGTACTATTCACTTAATGACTATGTACAACTATATATTTACAATAAAGTATTTACAAAATATTAAAATATAAATAGACATGATTGTAAGAAAATATTGAAAAATAATGTCATAATAATATTATAATGTCATATTGATTTGCGCATGGCAGGTGGCGGCGGAGGCATAGTGGGGCGTAGTCTCTAGTTGTTGTTGGTATGCCTTATAACAACTTCTTGTTATAATCTCTGTAATATTTGATGAATATTTGTATTGTCTTGCAAGGCGTGGCAGGGCGCCGAAATAGCGCGACGCGCCGACCTTCTTTTTAATTTCTGATTTTTCTGAGTTGCGTTTGATCTCGCCTTTCCAAATTTTCTAGAGATATGTATATGTGCGTATGGATATTCGATATAATTATATTTCGGTTAGATAACGAATATAATAAACGTAAAATAATTTTATATCATTACGGAAAAAACGTACTTTCATGCCGTCACATTTGACGTTTCGAGAAAATAACTTGTAAACAAACCCCGCTTATCACAACGCCGTCATCGTCTTCATCATTGATATTGGACTCCCACATACTATCAGATTGTGAAGTGTCAGATAACTCATTTATTACACCCAATAAATTGTCTAAAAGTGTTGATGGCACAGTTACAGACCTGCTATCGGCGATAGAAATGAAAGACACAATATCTCAACTGAAGTGTAAACTCCTTAGCACGGAAAATGAGTTAGAAAATTGCATTTTGGAAAACAATGAATTGAAAGGACAAATTGTTAAGTTGAATACAGAGATAGAGGTATTAAAAAATATATGTCATTCCACACCACTTTTACCAAACAGTCCAAGAAAAAGTATCACTAAGAGAATTTACTCATTACAACAGTTCTCTACGCCTACAATTTCACCTACAAAGACCGGTAACGGCACGAAGAATGCCAAAGTGATTACCGCCTTGCAACAGGATATTATTCGGCTGCAACAGCAATTGTGCGAGGCTGAAGCTGAAATATCAAGATTTACGAAACAAATTGAATCATTGACGCAGAACGTCACAGAGAACAGTAATATTGCTCAAAATTGTAATCTTACTATAGATAAGCTACGACCTACGACTACAACCACACTCTCGAAACCACGAAGTTTTCATCGTAGACCTAGCAGGCAAATACATATCTTCGGTACTCAGCAATGCGTTGGTCTTGCCGCCGTCTTAACGCATTCACGAGAAAACACGCCATATGAGTAGTACGGTATCATTTCGGAAACTAAACCGTATGCATTAAGTAGTGAAGTACTAAAGAACTGTCGTAACATCAAGCTCCAGTCCAATGATAAGCTAATAATCTGTATAGGTGAAAACGACTATAATCAGAGCACAGTGCTGTACCAGTTAAAAACTATCTTGCAATTATTTAATGGCAACACAATTATGATTATAAATGTCTGCAAAAATAATTATCTTGATGCCGTAAGACTTAACCAATGCATCAAAAATATATGTAAAAATTATAAAAAGTGCCATTTTGTGGATTGTGCTTCATACAAGCTTAATGATGTGTGTCAATCAATAAATTATATTATAGATTGTAATGACTATAGCGATAAGTACTTATGTCCTTGTGAAATAAAAAAACACATATTGAGTAGCAAACCAAGCTTAAAATCACATATTAATAATAAAATTGAACCGATAAAAGGGACTATCCTTTACTATTTTCAGCGTATTACAAGAACTTCTTTGAAACATAGCAGCCCTAAAGTTAGTATTGAAAAAGACCCGGGAACAATTCCATATTATTTTCCTGTGGTGAATAGAAATAGTGAGTTTTTTCGAGTCTAATTTAGGTACAGCTACACCAAATTCATTCAAAATTTTTCACCAAAACATTGCAAGTTTACTATCCAAGCGAGAATTACTAGAACTAACTTTGGACGAACTAAAATTAAAAAACGACGAGCCAAATGTTTTGTGTTTTTCTGAAACATTTATAAAAAGGGATATGAAAGATATATAAAAATTTGCAATTACGACATGGCGGTTAATTTTTGTAGAGATAAGCAAAGAGGCGGTACCTGCATTTTAGTGAAAAAGCGTCTTACATTTAACGAATTATTATTTTTAAGAAATTATGCCCTTCAAAATATATTTGAAGCATGTGGGATAGAAATTATTTTTCATAAGTTAATAATAATTTGTCTTTACAGAACCCCCCAGTCTGATCCTAAACAGTTTTTACTAAAACTTAACAATCTTTTGCACGATCTCAGCCAAAGATATAAATCCAAAATGAATATAGTTATAACGGGGGATTTTAATATAAATACTTTAAAAAAAGGTAGTATTACGAACGAGCTACAAGATATCTGCTATAATTATAATATGAAACTTCACATTAATGAGCCTACATGTAAATCGTCATGCATAGACCATATCTTAAGCAATGTACCAAATGCGACTTCGTCAGTTCTGCCTCTCCATTTGTCTGATCATGAAACTGCACAATTGTTAAGCATTCCGATAAAGAAAAAAATACCGATAGCTATCTATTATATTTATAAAAGGGACTACAACTTGGACAATATGAGAAAGTTTAGGGAATGTTTACAAAATTTAAATTGGTCTAACATATACTCAGAGACAGATATGAATGTAGCGTTTAGTGAATTCCACGAGCTGTTTTGTTTGTTCTATAACCTTTGTTACCCTAAAGTTAGAGTAAAAGTGAATTTAAATAAAAAGGATAGACAGAATTGGATAAGCAGAGGCCTGAAACAGAGTTGTAAAACAAAACGGTCACTAAGATTTAAATATTATAAAGATAAAACAATACACAATAAAATTCAATATATCACGTATTCAAAACTACTAAAACAATGTATATATAATTCGAAAAAGAATTCCAATATGAAATTCATACATAAAAATAGTAACTAATGTCAGGCGGCCTGGACGGTAATAAAAAAAGAAGTAGATGCTGTAAAAAAATATAAAAACATAGAAAGTATTAGACTCCACAATGTAATACTGGAGAATCCGATTGAAATTGCATCCGCCTTTAATGCTCATTTTACAAATAACGATTTCAAACAGAAAAACAAAAGCTGTATTTTCAGTGGTCAAGTGATTTCCAATACAATGTTTCTAAAGCCCATGTCAGAATGTGAAGTTAGACGGGAAATTATTTCGCTAAAAAATACAAGCTCAACGGGATATGACGAAATTACGACCAAAGTTATTAAAGCTTGTAAGGATGAAATCACTGGCATACTAACATATTTAATTAATTTGTCTTTTTCAAGTGGAGTTTTCCCAGAAGCTCTGAAATCATCCATCATAAAGCCTCTGTTCAAAAAAGGTGATATTTGTGATGTCAACAATTATCGCCCAATTACCCTGATTCCCATAATATCAAAAGTGTTTGAAAAATGTATGAATAACTTGTGCAACACATTTCATATCATCAGTGAAGAACAATATGGCTTTCAGAACAACAAATCAACTAGCTTAGCCATCTTTTCTACGATCAAAGAAATAGTAACAAATTTAAATAATAATTTCTTAGCTACAGGACTGTTCTTTGATCTGTCAAAAGCTTTTGACCTGGTCTCACATCAGACATTGATAGGCAAACTTCAGAATCTTGGGATCAGAGGACACGCATTACACTGGTTTTCGTCTTATTTAAGTAACAGACAACAATGCGTTATAGTTAATAAAATAGATCATAATAGGAATATGGTATCTTACTCTTCTCCATACAGCTGTAATAGATGCGGCGTTCCTCAGGGAAGCGTTCTAGGCCCAGTACTATTCCTGCTTTACATTAATGACATAATAACTATAACAAACCACAAAACCATTTTGTTCGCTGATGACATATCCATTATTGTGACATCTCATAAAAAAATTAATACTATTACCGACCATGAAAATGACATTAATAATACAATAAATAAATTAATTAATTGGCTTGACATTAATAATTTAAAAATTAATCTTAATAAATCTGTATTTATACAATTTAATAAATCTTACAATAGTAATTTAAATATCAAATTAAATATACCAAAACTTGAAGAAGTCACGCATACAAAATTCCTAGGCGTAACCCTGGATGAAAATTTAAATTGGAAAGCACACGTGGAATATGTATCATGTAGAATTAATAGATTTGTGTACGCACTCAAACAAATAAAAAATGTTATAAATATAAAAACGGCAATTACATGCTACCACGCTTATGTCGAATCACTGCTACGGTACGGACTTATTATGTGGGGCAATAGCACTGATCAAAATAGAGCATTTGTAGCACAAAAAAATGCATTAGGGCCATGTGTGGATTACAACCCGATGAATCATGTCGCTAAATATTCAAAAATGCTTGGTTTACTGCCACTACCTTCTCTCTATATATATGAAATTTGTGTGTTTGTAAAGAAATATAAAGAATTCTTTAAGACGGCAAATGATGTTAATCCAAGGACTAGACGTGATCCACACAGACTTGTACTTAATGATATTGCAAGGTTGACAAAATATAATAAAAGTTGTCTAGTGATGTGTGTACGCGTATTTAATAATATACCTTGTCATCTTAAAATATTAGATATTCGATTGTTCAAAATACAGCTGCATAAATGGCTTAATGAAAATAATTTTTACAGTGTCAAAGATTTTATTGATAAAAATGTTTAATTTTGTGTATAAATGTACCTATGTCTACAAATTGCATGCTATGTTAAGCAAAACATGTGGAACAAACAGAATATTTGTAACATCTTTTTATACCATGTTTTATGCAAATAAATACATTTATTATTATTATTATTATACGCTTGCCGTAGTAGCCGGCAGCGACAGCCATTAAGTCGGGCCGCGCGAGCACTTTGTTGGGACTGTGTAATTTACAGCTTTCGTGGCGCTAACTTAGCGAGTCACGGTCACATCCCTGTCACAACAAAGCACTAGCAATCTTAAGAAACTAGCACAGCTGCTTTCTTAAGTACTTTTTCTTTTAACAAGACCACTCCCGCACTAGGATTAATTTCTGTATCGTGGAGGACTTTACAAACATTCAAACAACGGACACAACAAAAAACACAACAATATGTGGAACGCAAACTCAATTCTTGTTTAGGAGTCGAACCTTTGACTGTTAGAGAAGTGTCTAGCGATGACGAAACCGCTTTCACCACTAGACTACATCATCCTTGTAGCCCGTACCTTTGAACCAAGTAATAGTTTAGTTCGGGTGTGCCTGGCCCCGAAAGTATTTAACCTACTGAAGTGCCTATTCTGTGCCAGAACTACAGAAAAATTCTGTGATACCTGAGGAAGGGCTGATCCTTCCTTAGGTAACACAGAATTTTTCTGAATTATACATCTGAATGTATAATTCCAAACAGGTGGAACAGCGGGCGAAGTGTATTTAATGCTCTTTATACATACATACATACATATACTCACGCCCTTTTTCCCGTCGGGGTGGCAGAGACAAGAGAACGCCACTTGTTTCTATCCTTATAAACCTCACGCGCTTCCTCTACACTCATTACTCTTTTCATACATTCATGCCGGTTTCGGGTACATCGGACCTTGTCGTTTTTTTAGGACGTCCCCTATTTGGTCGAGGAATGTCCGACGAGGTCTGCCGCGACCGACTTGCCCACAGACATTTGCCTTATAGATATGATTCATCATTCTTTGTTCGCTCATTCGCTCCACGTGTCCAAACGACTTCATGATTCCTTTCTCAATCCTAGTCACGACATCTTCTTACAGACCACTGCACTGTTCTCTCGTATAGTTACATTCGGAATTCTGTCAATCAGTCTTACCCCACACATACTACGCAGTGATCGCATCTCAACTGCGTTAATTCTATATTCATGCTTTTGCTGCCATACCCAACTTTCACTTCCATACTTCAACGTGGGGACAAGCACTCCATTATCAACTGCCAATCGCGCCTATTTTGGTACAGACTGGCCATTCATAAAGGCATACAGTGCTCCATTTACTTGATTGTCCGCAGTCACTCTCCTTTCAACATCTTCTTCACATCCTCCGCCTCTTGTAAACACGCTACCCAAATATACTAATTCTTTTACTTGCTCTACTTTTTCATCTTCAATCGCAATATTACACTCAGTCAAACTTTCATCATTTTCAAACACCATCACTTTCGTCTTTCTTGCATTAATTTTCATACCTTTAGCTTTAAAGCTCTCATTCATGAAGTCCGTCATTCCTTGCAACTCATTCGCCGATGATGCAAGAATGACTTGATCATCGGCGTACAACAGGCACTTAACATGCAATCCTACCATATCGATCCCGCATTCAGTTCCTCTCATATCATTTATGCAGCTTCTTTCTTTCTCTTAGCGTTATCCCAGTTTCAATTTGGGGTCCGCTTACTAGTCTAACCGGATTTGGCTGAATATTAGCTTTTCTACAGAGCGACTGCCAGTCTGACCTCTGCAACCCGAAGGGATAGCGATATTCCATAGTTTAGACTTGTGTCAGCTTATTTAGAAGGTACTGACACCCTGTAACGACTGTCAAAAATCTTCATGACAACCGGGACCGACGGCTTAACGTGGTCACCGAGGCACGAGACCAGCGATAATTAACAATTCAATACGCACATAACTCCGAAAAGTCAATGGTGCGCACCGTGGATTCGAACCCGATACCCTCTGCATGGCAGTCTGTTGGTATATGCACTAATTCGGACATTAATTCGGACACAGGCTCTAGAACCCCTATACAGGGATTTCAAAGCCTTTACTATAAAGCTGTCCACCCCATACATGGATAACACCTTCCATAAGGCCTTTCTATTCACCCTATCATAAGCCTTTTCCCAAGTCCATGAACGCGCAATACACCTTCTGGTTTTTTGCCAGACATTTATCAGTGACGCAGCGCAAGAAAAGACTTGATCCGTACATCCCATTCCCTTCCGAAATCCCGCTTGCACGTCCCATATCTTGTCATCAGTCATATTTACTACTCTGCCAATCAAAATTCTGGCATCTGACATTTTTCCAACAACACTAGAAGGATGATTCCGCGATAATTTTGACATTCCTGCTGCCAGCCTTTGCCTTTATAAATTGGGACAAGTACTGCCTTCGTCTAGTCATCTGGAACTTGGCCCTGTTTCCAGCACAGATTATAAAGGCGATGCAGTAGGTTAACTGTGAGTCCTTCGCCAGCCTTCAATATCTCAGTCGTCACTCTATCACACCCAGCAGACTCTATATATAATTCTTATCATACTACTACGTACCTATTATAAACACGAAAGTTTATGAGGATGAATGGAACTATCTTTCTTACGCTTTTAAAGATCTATTTATTAGTTTATGTACTAATAAATGGTCTTTGATTAAACTTTACAGTAATATAGCATTTATTACGTCGCACGGTGGTTCGTCTAGAACATGATAGCTGGACAAAATTATTTATTGAGGTTTTTTAGTTCGTACGGCTTTATTATGATATTCTAATGGGGTATAAGCGCATATAACACCAAAAAACAGGAGGTAGGGTCACGTGTGCCAACAAAAAAAAAATATAATAGCGATTAATCTTTTATTGTCAGACAGGTAAAAAATAACAATGAAAAAAAATAACAATAGTCATAAAATATTGTGCTACTAAGGACTTGGCTTCTAATTACATAATAGGGCATTATTACTACCTACTCAATAACAATACTTTTTACTTAAAAAATATGCAGTTAAAAAACAATATGTTGACAACTAATAATAAAGTTAGATAAGGTATACAGCTTAAAAAAACATTAGTAAAATATTATTTACAACTTCTATTTATTCTGCATCACTAAATTCTTCTTCTGAAGAATCATCTACCATATAATCTGACATATTTTGATGAGAACTACAATGACTTACACTAAACCTTACATTTACAGGAGGGGGTATAATTAATTCTAAATCCTCAGAAGGAAGTTTACTCGTCGGTTTTTTCGGCACTTCCCTAAGGCCATTTATTACAGGATCAGATGTAATTAGCAACATATTAAGTAAATCCCTATTCGTGGCAATACGTGAATATTTTCGAGTATTGTGCTCCCGGAACCTCCTATAATCCTTATTACGCGCTTCCTGAGCTTCTTCAGAAAGCTGCCCAATAGGTAAAAGAGCCGATCTCACAATTTCTACACTGTGCACAAGAATTTTGTGCACAGTAACAGGCATTTTATACCACGAATAGAGACTAAGATACAATTTTTTTGTGTCCTGTGTAAAAGAATTAAATTTAACAACATCAATATCGTAACCCAAAGCTAAAGTTCTAAGGATAGTGCCAAAGTTCTTAATTAGTGTCACATCTACACCTGTAATATCTGAAGCCTGTTCAGGATTCTCAAAAAACCGACGAGCAGTATTCCCATCATTCGTATTACCAAATCCTGGTTTTGGTTTATCTACAATTAAACCCATTTCAACCTTAAACCTTTCTTGGATACGAGCCGAACATTGCTTCACATTTTCTTTGTCACTTTGACCTCAAAGTTGCCATTTCTTAACTTCAAGACGATAGCTTATGTGAAGCAAACATTCAAAAGACCGGATCCAAGCGTGAAGGGGAGATATACCAAAACCAAGAGTTTTCTTATTTACAACAAATTCCCTAGACTCATCATTCATAAATTTAGGAGTAGCTCCACAAATGTAACATTTAAGTGCTGACGAAGTTTCAGTCATAGCGTTGCACACTTTACCATCAATCATCGTGAACAGTAATTCGTGTTTGACCGATATCTCTTTACCATCTATATTACCTATTGTTGGCACCAATTGGTTTATTTCCTCCAAAATCTTATTGGTTTCTATTACAGTAAAATCTGTTGTTTCTTTGGAGAAAATAAACTTAATCGGTCGACAATACATGGTAGAAGATGGTCAAGGATTCTGCCAAGCAACTCTACCACTATTGTCACGTAACTGAAGTGGCACGAATGAGAACATAAACAAAAACTCATCTGTGTCTTCACTGTTTGAAAATTTTTGTTTGTAAGTGCTATGACCGGAACTTCCATCACACCCCCACTTGCTGACAAGGGAGAGTGATGAGCCAGAATCTACAGATTTTAAAACTTCACGCTGTGCACAAATTAGACGTTCAGCTGTTTTATTTAAAACCGCCTGAAGTTTAATTTCTGCACGCGTTTCGCTTATAAAAATCTGTTCCTCGGGAGGGTAGCATTCAATTTTTGCCTGCCTAACACTATAAAATGATGGGAATACCTGGTGTCCTGCCTTGATGCTCCATTTCCTCGTTTGTTTATAAGAGTGGCTCGTGGATTTGGCATCCACATAATATGCCAAAGCCTCCTCTTTGGACAAACATCTTGGTTGTTCGCGTACCTTTTCACCCACATATCTTTTCATTTCTTGGCACTTTTCCGGACTATGGCTTGCTTCTTTAATCACAGTAGCCAAATTCCGATGTCCGGATAATCGTGCCGATATTTCAGCACCGGCTACTAGCTGGTTTACGTCTCGCGTGTGTAGTAGGTCCTCCACGCGTCTCCTTTTCGTTTTTTCACTTGCTTCAGGAAAATCTATTGATGGACGTCCACGAATCGAACTCTTACTTGATGATGATGGTGTTGAGAGGTGGACAGATGCTTTGAATGTAAAATCCCCAGACAACCACTCAGAATTCTTAGTCAGGAAGCGATTACGGCATTTCCCACATTTTTCCCATTTTTCTGTGTATTTGGATGACAATCTTCCAATTGTCATTTTAATTTCCCGCTCAGATGCTTCCGTGGTATTAAAAAGATCATGTTTCATCACTATAAACTCATACAGTCTACTGTTGCGGTTCTCTTTAGCATGTTTCTGCCATTCATCAAAAAACTCCATTTTCGAGACTGAGAATTCGTATTCTAGAAAACAGACAAAATGAGAAAGTTGTACTCAAGTGTGCAGGCTAAGATGACTAAAATTTAAAAGCTAACAGATATGGCTATGCTATATATAAAATCTAGCCCGGGTACAAGACGGTACAAGTAGTTTCTAGTCCAATGAATTCAGAAAATCATCAAAATTTGACAAACTTCTTTAAACTCGAGCTATTTAAAAAAAATGGGGAAATGTAAACCTATTTTCTTATTAGAATTAAAAAGAACATACCTTTAACTTGAAGATCCATCACTAACACTTTTGAAAAAACTTAAACTCACTGACATAGGATGTTACTTCCGTACACGCAAAAATGCAATTAATAAGTGGTTTTCTTACCCTTTCCTTATATACTAACCTCATTACCTTATCAGTAGTTGACACGTGTCCAAAACAATTCTCAGAATTGGGGCACCTGGGTATCTGGTAAAAGGCTCAGGTAATAAATTTCAGGTAATTAGACAATGACTTTTGTTCAGCTAGCATGTTCTAGACGAAACACAGCGCGTCGGTATTACACATAGGCAGAGCTTGCGTCGCGAAAGACAACTACGGGGGCCAAGCCGCGGGAAAAAGCTTTTTAACAATATAAATCGGAACTAACTCGCTGATATCTTTTGGCGGCAGTTTAATTTCAGGGTACAAACGCTGGGGCACCATCCCACTCTTCGTCATCGAAGCAGATTTTTGCTCACCAAATCTGCAGAGCTTCAGCGCAGACGTTGATTTTTGATTTGACCTAAACATAATAACAGCAGGTACGTGCAAATTTAATTTACTCCCAGGATATTTTGTCGGTCACATCAAAATAGTGAAGGTGACGCTACTCATTTTCATCAAAATAACCGTTACTTTTTTAGTTTTGTAACTTAATCACCATCTTCCTAGCGTTATCCCGTTTGCTTCCAAGACTTACACGCCTTGGAGCCCGAGGTCCGCTTACTGTGGTCTAACCAGATATGACAGAATACCAACTTTTCCACAGATCAACTGCCGTCTGACCTCCGCAACCCAAAGGGATAGCGATATTCCATGGCTTAGACCAGTTTCAACTTATTTGAGGGTACTGACTCCCCATAACGACTGTCAAAGATCTTCATGACAGCCGAGACCGACGTTTTAACGTGCTCTCCGAGGCGCAGGGCAAGCGATAGTTTACAATTTAATACGCACATTATTACATAAGTCAATGGTGCGCGCCGTGGATTCGAACCTGAGACGCTCTGCATGGCAGTCCGTTGGTATCTCCACTAGGCTATCGCTGCCTCGAGGTTTTTTTGTAATTAGAGATAAAATCAATTTTAATGGTTTATTCAGATTTTTCCTGTCACGGAGGACCATACAAACATCCAGTCAATGGACACAAAATACCAAGAACTCGAAACAACTAATTGTGAACACGTGTTGTCTGTCTGTGTGAAGATCGAACATTTCTTTGGTCCCTTCACTATCGCGGCTTACATCACCTGCCTCGTTGGTCTCGCGGCATAAATGTGCGCGTGGGATTGGGAGGTCTCGGGTTCGATTCCCGGGTCGGGCAAAGTATTATTGGGGTTTTCCGTTAGGAAATTCTCAGTAGCAGCACGGAGTCTGGTAATGTGGGCACAATGGTGCGGCAATAGGCTCGCCCCCTATTACGTGGGACCTAAAAATTCATGGCAAAATGTGGGTGTAATATTACACCTCTGCCTTCCCCTTCGGGGATACAGGCGTGAGTCTATAAAAAAAAAATTGTAATATACTGAATGCTCATTCAGTCAAATCCGATAAGACTAGAAAGCGGATCCCGGATTCTAACTGGGATAACGCTAGGAGGATTTATACTACTGAAAGCTTCGTTGATTGCTCATAGCAAGATAATATGGACCCAAATTTAGTCCTTCGTTGCTTATAGCTACTTACGTGGTCCCTTCTGCTTCGACTGCCACAGGTCTAAGCATGGTGTCAAAACCGGACCGCGACAAACCAATGATGCCCAGCGTCATCTTTTTATCTCTTAGCTCTTCTTCTTTTGCAGCAATTGCATTCCGCATGTACTGCAATCGCTTTGTCATTCTTTTCAGGACAAACAAGAAGCCACTATAATTTATTGACAATTTAAACATTGCAATTATGCTCTTAACACAAGTTGAAACTAAACATGTATCTATATAATTTTTCGTTTTTGTATAAAACTTTTCAATTCTACAGACAAATCAGGCAACTGCCTTCGAGTACGATGGCAGTTGCCTGATTGGCCAACAGGGATAGCCTACTAATCTTAAAGATCATCTGCGATCGCTTTCTCTGAGCGTCACAGAATAAAGAACCTCATTCAAGTTATATGATTATATCCACAGAACAGAACGAACCGTAAGGTATAGGTGAATTGTAACAAGAGGATGTTTATTCCACGACCTACGACAGAACTGTACTTCTGGATTGAATCGTGCCATAATCTGACTTTATAATATTAAAATATTAAAAATTGTTTAACCCTCTAAGTTTATAATTAATCGAATGGCGTTTTTGGTCGCTATGCAGGTTAGTGTCCGCGTGAGTATCACGCCTGCGTCTCAATAGGGGTGAATCCAGAAGATTTGTTAAGAGTCCCAACTTCTGCCACTCCACCTCCCCTAAAGCATCAGATTCCAAATTGTTATTAGCGATTACTTTTACACATGCTCTCACCAGGGTCAAGCACCGATAATCAAAACGCTCAATCCAGCATTGCATGCCTATTGCAAATTGCAACATAATCCTTATAGGGAAAGTAAGCTACCATAAATCATAGGCGCAAGGTCATCCGGCTCGAAAACACTGCAAGCAAATAATATGCTCTAACTTACGGTTTATACTTGATAACTCCAACGCCCATCAAACGACAATTAATTTCCCTGTCACAGAACACTTCATTTATGAGCGGTGATCGAGTCGTCAGTTTCTTGTCACGTCGGACACAGTCACCCAGCAATAGTTTGCGTTCTTCAGCCGCCATCTTTGCTACGTACCCCGTCTTCAAATTGTTTTCTACTATGTTAAATATTTCCGTTTTGAATAGACGATGGGTTTCCACCTCTAAAATATTATTATGTACTTATACCAGTTATTTAAAGCATGGCTTATATTAAGTGGCTATGGAATAAGATCGCTTATCAGTTCATTTGTCCTCAAGGCAACTGTTTGTTGCCCAAGTTGCGGTAACTCACAAGTGATCAAAAATAAATATTTAGATATTCTGTTAGTAGCGAATCCGAGCTCGCGGGTTACAGATCATCCGCCCTACCCGATTATAATTTTTTTAACTATATTTAGCTTTCCTTCTTCAAAACTGGATTTATAATTAAATATGCCCAGAAACTCCTTTTATTTTAGCTATCTGAAGAGTATGCAATACGTACATTTCTCATTGGCTTTATTAGTATTTTTTGTGATAAAAAGCAACGTGTATTATGATATCATTTTTATTATTTTGAAAGGAAGTTTCCACTTCCAACAAAGGCTTCTTATTGGCGTCTGTGAGATGTCACAGACGCCAATAAGTATTATTTTTCAAAGTTACAATCATATTCGACACTATGGCTACATATTAATCTTCCCAGGAAGGCTTGGAAGATATATATTCCTTTAAGATAATTATGTATAATAAGTAATAAAGAAAACATACAGACAAGGCATTCGAAAACAAATACATTCAATAAAAAACTTTCCTTGCAGCCAGAAAAAAATATAAGTGTTAGCAACTCCACACTCGTTAACATTGCGAATAAATGAAATGATTAACCTATTTGATTATATCTCTTGCGTCCCAGGGCCAACCAAACTATTTGTATGCTTAAACTCAGAAATGTCTCAAATAAACGGGCATGTTTGTCAGATAAAGACCTTCGTTTTTTCGCAGGTCCCATGTGATGAAATTTCTTTGTATCCCCACCACCTGTGAAGATACATAATTAAAAATATTTTGAATTACAATAAATACACAAAACTATGATACGCCGTACTAACCAACCAACATCACACAATATTCTTTGGCCACCAATACTCTCAGATCCGACAAATTGTCACGAAATTCACTCTCAACTATCTCAGAGTTAAGAGTCCTTACTTTAGTGTCCAATTCCGAAATCCGAAGGGCCATTTCATCCGCTACCTGAATAACAAATTTGGCATAATACCTTGTACTATCTAAACATATAAAACAGTTTGGTGTCAACCGAGCTATCAACTCACAGTCAAAACTACGCGTCAATCTTGAAAGTAAAAGTTTAAATTTACTTAAAGATAATTGTGTACGGCGCTTTATTTATTAAAATATAGATGCCTGAAGAATCAGCCGGCAGTACTGGGCTGAAATTTGACCCTTGGCGAGTGTGGGAATACTCTCCCTAGGGGTTAAAAAAGAGACTATTGTTTGTTATCGGAACATTGACACGAAGCAACGTACAAAAGCTAGTAAAATACAAAATAGTAGATTACATTTATATACCTGTAAATAGTAAGCTGTACACAGAATCAATGCTCTGAGGAACCGATTCGTCGACGGAAGATGCAACATGTTTATTAGCATGGGAGTTAAATCGTGCACGGGTGCTGTATATATCGCTATATCTTTTACGTCCTGAAATTTATTTTTCAACTTTAATATATTAAGAAAACCTTTATTTTAAAAACAATAGATATGTCAGACTTACGCGCATATCCATTTTCTCGGTTTGTCTAATTCGGACCCACAATACTAGAGTCTAATACCTATCTAAAATTCTGAGTAAATTATCTATAGATCAATAATATAAGTATACCTGTATAATTACACTATTATACCTGTAATGTGATAATATCGGGCTCTCCGTGCGCTAATTTCCTTTGATTGCGACGTCGAAATCGAATCTAGCGTAAAAATGTATTATACTATTAATGTAATTGTTTAATATTATTAAATTGTATGTTTGAAAGAGTTTGTGACCTGTTCCATCAAGTCGACGTCGTCTCGGAATTGTATAGTTTCAGTAACAACTTTTTTATGATGAATCTGTGTATCTTCTGCCGACTTTGAAGTAAGATCGCTACAACAGAATAAATTTCGTCAATCATACTTTTCAATGAGTACCTAACATAGATTATCATCTTACGGCCAGAATAGCTCACAATATGTTTTTAAACTACTATCAACTAAAATTGTACTAAAAGCCGCCTGCAAATTTCAACCTTAACGTTGGAAGAGACCTGAGAAGTTATAACTGGAAGTACAGACTTCTAAGCAAAACAAAATATTTAGTAAATCGGTTAGTAAATTATGGAGTTCTGCAGTAACAAACATAAACAATCTTACAGCTAAATTGAGAACCTCCACTCCTGCTCCATTTCGCTAGAGATTTAAACTACGAATCAATTGGCTACTTGACAAGGACACAAATAGGATAATTGGCATTCATATAATAAGCTCACAGTGCAAAACTTCACTTTCGTTTGTTCCACTATGTTCACCTGGATCATATCACCATGGTGAACAAAGTCGACTCTTTGGATTGCTCATTTCACCCAGGAACAATAATTATTTGGCAAATGTTGTCGCATGATTTAAATAAGTATATAACTCGTTTATTACTAATAACATCTGTGCCACTAACCTCACGAATAACAAAGCATCAGTGGAGTCATCCCATACCCAGTGACCGTTTTCGTACAAACCACCAAATTCAAATTCATCATCATCATCAAGCATTTTTAAAAACTTTGGTTGTAATAAAATGACAGAGGCACATAATCTAATAGATTTGTAACAACTAGATTATTGTTAGTTTGTTGTTCTGAGATTAAATGCACTTTTGAATTTTATTGTCTGTCCAGTTTGTCTTAGCCTCCTTGAAGTGAAAATTATTTCATAGCCTTAGTAACTGCTCCAAGCTAACGTCGATTGATGTTGAAAATTATCGTTTTTAGGGTTCCGTACCTCGAAATGAAAAAACGGAATCCTTATAAGATCACTTTGTTGTCCGTCCGTCTGTCAAGACCTTTTTTCTCAGAAACGCGTGGAGGTATCAAACTGAAATTTATATCAAATAGTCAAGTCTACAGTAGACTTGACTATTTGATATCCCTTGAAGCTGTGAAAAAATCAAACTTCTAAGCCAACGCAATCAAAAGATACAGCCGTTTATGCTGCAAATTTCCGCAAATTTAAAAACTTGCAAGGGAATCAAACCCTACAGGGTACTTTCCGTGAACTCAAAATCTTGAAATTTGGTCCGAAGCAATGTTTTATAGCACAGATAAAGGAAAAATTCCGAAAACCGTACATATTTTGTTACATGATATCATAAAAAATATTTTTAATAATTTTAAAATTATTACCATTTTCTCATGAACGTGTAGAGGTATTAAATTGGAAATTCATATCAAATACTCAGGTCTATAATACCTTAAAGCTGTAACAAAACCAAACTTCTATGTCAACGCAATAAAAAGAAACAGCAATTTAAGTCGCATATTTTATCGCTACTATTCGCAAGGGAATCAAAACCTACAGGGTACTTACCACATGAGTAGATAAACGGAACAGAGACAAAGCTTCATACAATAGCGCGAATTGGTTGCACTACTACAAGCACGAGGCGCATGTGTGCGTGACCACTGGCCGCTTGTCGTGTACGCGGCGAGACTGGAAAAAACCGGTTTACGTAGGCACAGCCAGTTGACAATCTCAGGGTTATTACGACGCACGTTGTTTGTTTTGTACGTTGCAAGTTTTAATATTTTAATGTAAAAACGTGGTATTTTATTATTAATAATGGTTGTATATTGTACTGTGTGTATGAATAATACTAGAAGAAATAATTCAGTCATTATAAAGATTTTAACGATGATAACGTACAGTTGGGTTTTTTAATTATACCTTATTATTTTATCGTATTTGTTGAATTGCTCGAGCAAAAATTTCGCGAATATTTTGATATTGAAATAAATATTGTCAATGTTGGCAACGAAATACTTAAACGTATTGAAGATTGTAAATTTGATATGCCTTGTGAGTGACTGTGAGTTGGATTACTTAAAAAAATTATATGTTAGATTCAGAATTTACCATACCATTAAAAGAAGCAATAAATTATTAAAAATCAAAAATTATAAAAAGAAAATTATCATAGTAAGTAATTTGTAAAGGTTTCTAACATAATAATAAAATTATTTGACAAAAGTTTTGTTTAATTTGTCTTAACCTATTGTGACAACCCTACCAAAATAGGTAACAAATTTACAAGCTCTTAAGAAGCTTTATCTCTGTTCGGTTTATTTACTCATGTGGCACTCACCGTGAACTCCGGATCTTGAAATTTGGTACGAAGCAATGTCTTATATCACAGATAAAGGATAATGCCGAAAACCGTATTTTTTTAGTTACATCATATAAAAAATATATTTGTATTGATTTTAAAGTTACTACTCCTTTCCTCATGAATTTGGCAAGTTATTGAATTGAAATTCATATCAAATACTCAAGTCTATGACACCGTTAAGCTGTAATAAAATCAAACTTCTATGTCAATGCAATGAACAGAAACAGCAATTTAAGCATATTTTCAAACACACAACTACTCGCAAGAGAAACTAAACCTACAGGGTACTTCCCGTGAACTCAAAATCTTGAAATTTTGTAGGAAGTAATGTCTTATAGCACAGATAAAGAAAAAATGAAAAAAACCGTAAATTTTTTGTTACATCATAAAAAAATATTTGTATTAATTTTAAAGTTGCTACTCATTTCTTCATGAACGTAGAAAGTTATTAAATTGAAATTCATATCAAATACTTAGGGTCTATAATACCTTTAAGCTGTAACAAAATCAAACTTCTATCTCAACGCAATCAAAAGAAACAACAATTTTACTATATTTTCAAACTCGCAACTACTGGCAAGGGAATCAAGACCTACAGGATAGGTACTTCCCGTAAACTCAGATTCTTGAAATGCGGTACAAACCAACGTCTTATAGCACAGATAAAGGTAAAATTGCGCAAAACCGTAAATTTTTTGTTACATCATATAATAAAAAAATAATTAATAATTATAAAGGTACTAGCCTTCCCTTATGAATGCGTAGAGGTATTAAATTGAAATTCATATCAATACTGAAGTCTATAATATCTTTAAACTGCAACAAAATCAAACTTCTAAGCCAACTCAATCAAAAGATACAGCTACGCAGTCGGGTTTTTTGTTTTTCTTTAATTTTTTATTTATTTTATACTTTTTAGTAATTCACTGTTTTTTTTGTTTGTTTATCGTTTATACTTGAAGTAAAAACTTAAATCAATAAGTAACAACATTAGCGAGAATGATTGTTTTGTTAAACAACTTTAAGTCCTTATATATCCTAAACTATTATTTAAAATGAAAAATGGTAAAAGAAACCTAAAGATGATTTTAAAATACCTATTCAACGATACCCCACATGACATAGTTCATCGACATTTTTTTTTTCATTTTGACAATATGGCGTCTGGTTGTCGCTATGGTGAATTTTGATTACTGTCATGTCTTTAGTGACACTCGCAAAGTTAAGACGAATCGATTGACGTAAGAATCATCAAAATCGGCTTACGCATTTGGTCTCTAGAACGCCACATAGAAACAAACATACATACATACATATATACATACATACATACATACATACATAGACTGATAAACACATTACCCTCCTTTGCGTCGCGCAGTCGGGTAATTAAGATAAATCTCAGAAACATAACTAAGTAGATATCGATAATATTTGACAAATGGAAAATCTACTAATATAACATAAAAGTAAAACCAAACCTAGAATCAAAGAATTCATAAAGCTAGATTCTCAAAAAAAATCTTTTAGACATCAAGATACGAATAAATCATAACATTTGACAAACATTTAAAAACTTATGTGACGTTGCGGAATCTTAATATATAAAATCCTTGCGTTTCTTACTGACTGACAGATACGCTACAGCCGAAACTATTGGGCGCAGGAAGCTGAAATTTGGCATGTATGTTCCTTAGGACCGTACGGGTGTACTAAGAAGGGATTTCCCGAAATTCCCACGGGATCGGACAAAATGGGTAAATTTAAAAAAAATGCATGCTATAGATATTATTTACTAGAGGACGCCAGCAGCTATGCTGGCGTCCTCTAGTAAATAATAATTATGCAAAACCTTTTAGCCTGCAAGGCCAATAATTGGAAATAACTACTTAATACTTCATTCTTTATGCCTCGGCGACAGGCTTGGTTATCATATTTTTATTACTTACAACAACACACAGACTACAGACTGCCTCGTTGGTCTCGCGGCATAAATGTGCGCGTGGGATTGGGAGGTCTCGGGTTCGATTCCCGGGTCGGGCAAAGTGTTATTGGGTTTTTCCGTTAGGAAATTCTCAGTAGCAGCACGGAGCCTGGTCATGTGCCCGGTACGGCAATAGGCTCGACCCTTATTACGTGGGACCTAAAAATTCATGGCGAAATGTGGGTGTAATATTACACCTCTGCCTAGCCTTTCGTGGATATGTATCCACGAAAGGCGTGAGTCTAGAAAAAAAAATATAACAACAACAAAACTGTGTATAACTAAAAAAGCATTTGTACTTCAGCAGCTACCTAGGCACTATGCCTGCAAAACTGAAAGTTCGTCTAGTACAAAATATTTTTTAAAGATCCTAATTCATCGTCATCATATTAAATCGAATTATATCGAATTGTCAAAATATTATATCATATTATATCGAATTGTCAAAATATTAGCTTTTTCACGGAGCGACTATCGTCTGACCTCCGCAACCTAAAAGAATAGCGATATTCCATGACTCAGAGTTCACGCCAGTGTCAGTTTATTCGAGGGTACCGACTCCCCGTAACGACTGTCACAGATCCTCATGACAGCCAGTATAACAAATTATAATACAAATTAAACTAAAGTACAATTACAATTTGACTACTACATCATAATTTAATATGAGGTACACTAGGCCTAGCATCGTTAGCTAATTATACCTATTATTTATTTGCCTAGGAGCCTTTTCAGTCTATTCAACCAACGACGACGCTGGATGTCATTCACTGGTAGCACAGTGTCCGTCTCATCAGGAAACGTCGGGGGCACGTATATACTGTCAAACAAGAAACACATGATTACAAACTACACAAGCATATAGTCTTTGAAATTACGCACTTCAATAATAAATACTTAACACTTTAACAGCCGATCACGTACTGGGTACGGGTGGATGGGATTGTCTCAGGACGCTGATCATGTGCTCAATACGGCGTCGACTTTCTTAGCGTTTGTTTTTAAATGACGTCCGTGATACGTGATTTGCGTATAAGCCCGGTGTACAAACTCTTTAGCTACTCACACATGTATGATTCACCGATGGGAGGTGCGGGGTGTGTCGCATAGTCCACAGATCACTAGTCTCCCACGCCGCTAACGCGAAAGTACGTGCACGCATTTTGGCGCGAAATGGCAACCTCTCGGCGTATTTATCAATTGTAATCACAGGTTAATATTGTCGATACATTGATCCCTGCTTCAAAATATTTCATCACGTAAGAATTATACCGATCAAAAAAAATATATTCCATGAAAATGATAAAAAATGTACATGTTCGAGATTTTATTTTTTTCACTTTCAGCCTATTTTCATGTAAGATTTTCAAATAAAGATATATAATTTATAAATGTTTTTCATTCCTAACCTAAAAATATAAAAGACCAAAGACATAAAAAAATATGGATGTATCACAAATAGTTTCTTTATAAGGCTTACAATATCGGCAAAAATCGCCGGCGTACCAGGAAAGGCGCGCTTTAAAATAGTCGGCTGTTAAAGTGTTAAAAATGTATGCCCATAAAACATAGCCGTAAGTAAAATTCAATTTTAGGAAATCGTAGAAATATCCCTTTTATTGCCGGATATTGTCATTATGATAATGAACATAGTGGCTCTATGCTATTAGGTACATAATAATCAAACAAGTTTTGAAATTATTCTTGATTAATAGTGACGGAAAATATTAACCTGCATGTCTGAGAGTTTTCTTCTCCCTAATGTCTTTGGAAACATGCGAAGTCTGCACACCCGCACTTAGAGTGGTGAAGTGTGGAATATGGCCTTATTTTCTCATGGTGAGAAGCGGCCCGTACAGTTTATAAACAGGATGGATATTATAAGTTACAATATAAATATAAAAATGTGCTAACTCTCTGCTGTCCTTCGGTGGCAGAATGATTTCAGGATACAACCGGCGAGAAACCAAAGTACTCTTCCTCATTGATGAACCTCGCTGTTCACTGGATCGCTTGGCGGCCGGTTCTGAATGAGCGAATCGCGACGAGCTGTACATGAAAAATAAGTAGGTATACGGTGGTCAAAGAATTTTTCTAAGGCCTGCGCAGCTTTTGCAATAATCTCTTGTTTTTTGTGTACTTGTACAATGTGTACTGCCGGACAAAATCAATGTGTTTTCGTAAATACCCAACAAGAATTAAGATGTATTTAACTTAACTTAAAAATATAAAGTAATTGAACTTCAATAATAAATTAAAGTATAAATTATACTTGAGCTGTTTGACTCTACTTCCTACATTGATGAAACCCCAGACAGCTAATTTTTGTTCCATAATCTGTACATATAAAATTCTTGTGTTATTGAATGACTGACAGACAAGCTACAGTAAAAAATATTAGGCGCAAAAAGTTTAAATTTTCCATGTAGTTATATTTCTTGGGGAACGTCGGGAAGCACTAACGACCTGGTCACGAGATCGGTCTAAGCGGCGAGCGGTGCGGCAGGTGCGATGTACATGGCGTTTACTCTGAGGCGACATCGATCCCGCGGCGTAGAAAAGCGCGCCATCTACATCGAAATCGCTCGCTCCTGCCGCGCCGCTCGCCGCTTAGACCGATCTCGTGACCAGGCCGTAAGAAGGGATCACCCGAATTTTTCATGGGATCGGGCAGCAACAGTTAATAAAAATGTGCGGGCGTAGCTGCGGCCGTCCTCTAGTATAATATAAAGAATGCTCAAAACACAGATTCTGCAATGAAATCGCCACATCCTTTCACTGTATAACTACGAGTATAACTATAACATAACTTTATGAGAAAGCTACTCACATAGATGCCTTAGACTTCTCTACAACTTGCGGTAGTGGCTTTAGCATGGTGTCAAACTTGTTCCGAAGCATGCCGATGATGCCCAGTGTCACGTTTGACTCCTTTAACTGATCTTCCTTTGCAGCTACTGCTTGCCTCATGTAGGTCAGTCGTCTCGACATTCTTCAAAAATATAACCAAATGCATTGGAAAGCAATCTTACTCTAACGTACATTATAATTACGTAGATATACTTAGACGTTTCTAGTGTATCTTTTCTCTTAAAGAATATAAATATTAAATGTAATATAATTATTGACAGGCAGAGAAGGCTAGTGGAGATGCTAACAGACTGCCATGAAGAGGGTGTCGGATTCAAACCTACGAGGCGAACCTCTAAATTTCCCAAGTTATCATTCTTCTTCTTCTGGGTGCATAGGGTTCCCACCAAGAACTTAGGGTCCCAAGCCAACCTCACCTGCAAGTGATGCACCTGCCGATCAAAGGGACGAGGCTCTGGCAAAAAAAATGTCCCAATAAGTGGCAATAGGCTCGCCACCTATTACGTGGGATCAAAACACTGGCGAAAAGTAGGCGTTTAATATGCCTCTGCCTAGCCCTTCGGGGAAACAGGCGTGAGTCTATGTATGTATGTATGTATGTATCATTCTTCTAGATTTATCCCAGCTGGGCTCGCGGTCTGCTTACTAGTCTAACCGATTTGACTAAAGATTAGCTTTTCTGCATAGTGACTACCTGTTTGACATACGCAACCCAAATGAATAGCTACCTATATACCGAATATGAAATTCGGATTACAAACCAGAAATGCAGCTGGGGTGACCAGAATAAAGCTGGGGACAAACATTGTTATCAATAAAAATCTTTATTCCTGAAACAATAAACTAAATCTCAAAATTAAAGTGGCTCGGTCGAAGCATTTGCCAGCCAGGATGAGAAATTCTAATATTATTTAGTTATATAACAACTTACTCTTTATACTTGATGACGCTAAGCATCAATAGCTATCTAGCATCAAATAAGATCAATCGATAATTAATTTCCCTGTGACAGAACACCTCATTCATCAGAGGTGAGTGAGTGGTGAGCTTTTTATCGTGACGCACACAACGACCGAGCAGCACAGCACGTTCTTCTGGTGTCATTTTAGATATGTATTGCGTTTTCAAATTATGTTCCACTGCGTTAAATATTTCTGTTTTGAATTGTCGATTGGTTTCCAGTTCTGGAAAATATTACAATTTCAAGAAGAGGTCAGGCATAAGCTCCTATCTCCCTCTACCCCTTCCTCTCAGATCCTATCTCTCTCTACCCCTTCCTCTCAGATCCTATCTCTCTCTACCCCTTCCTCCCAGATCCTATCTCTCTCTACCCCTTCCTCTCAGATCCTATCCCTCTACCCCTTCCTCTCAGATCCAATCTCTCTATACCCCTTCCTCTCAGATCCTATCTCTCTCTACCCCTTCCTCTCAGATCCTATCTCTCTCTACCCCTTCCTCTCAGATCCTATCTCTCTCTACCCCTTCCTCTCAGATCCTATCTCTCTCTACCCCTTCCTCTCAGATCCTATCTCTCTCTACCCCTTCCTCTCAGATCCTATCTCTCTACCCCTTCCTCTCAGATCCTATCTCTCTCTACCCCTTCCTCTCAGATCCTATCTCTCTCTACCCCTTCCTCTCAGATCCTATCTCTCTCTACCCCTTCCTCTCAGATCCTATCTCTCTCTACCCCTTCCTCTCAGATCCTATCTCTCTACCCCTTCCTCTCAGATCCTATCTCTCTCTACCCCTTCCTCTCAGATCCTATCTCTCTCTACCCCTTCCTTCCGTGCCTGCCTGACTTTTAAAAGTGATATTCCTCGAAGTGGACCTCCTTTAATCGAGTGACTAACTATGTATTTGTGAACATAGCAACGAAGGGATTTTTAGAGAGACAGCGTTTGCTCGCCATTAGTAAATGGCGGGCAAACGCTGTCTGGTAACTTGTGTTGACAAGTTAACTTTGGTCGGCGCAATCGTAATATTTACTATATTCCGGTTTTTTTAAGTATTCTGTGGCTTTTTTTACTTTCCATCTTTTCAACAACAAGGTTATTTTTAAAAGTCTAAATCACACAAAGCTAATTGTAGATAAATCTTTTACCAATTTGATGAAAACTCTTGCGTCCCAGAGCCAACCAAACAATTTGAACACTCATACGAAGAAGCGTTTCAAATAATCTGGCATCTTTATCTGATAAAGACTGTCGTTTCTTTGATGGTCCCATGTGGTGATATTTCTTGGTATCTGCACCACCTGCAAAAAAAAATAACGCCTCAAAATTTATGTCGAACAAATAAATGTATAGGCAATTGTAATTGTGATATCTACTAACCAATCAACATCACACAATATTCTTTAGCCACTAAGATTCGTAGATCTGACAAGTTGTCGCGATACTCGCGCTCCAATATCTCACAATCTGGCGTTCTCACTTTAGTTTCTAACTCCAACATTCTTTCCATTTCATCAGCTATCTAAAAAACTTTGTGTTATATAAAAATATGTCTTTATTGTTTGGGTTCATCATGTTTAATAAACACGTTTGAACCTCACGAGCGTGGCTCGAACACGCTGTTAGATGAAATTAGATTTAATTGACGCCGTCGATATTAGACAGAGCAAGGGCCAATTTCATAAGAAATATATCTGATCGTCTACCCTGGTCCAATGAAATCCGATTTGGTAGAAATTGTGTTTGCCGCCCAGGAAAAGTTTTCAGAGAGATTCGGCTGTGCTGAATCAGCCATTTATTCACATGAGATGGTATTACAAGTTGTTACATAATAATTAAAGGTACAAGACATCTCACCTGCAATAGGCATGTGAAAATTTAAATATTTAAATTATTTTCTTATAATAACAAATAGAACACACACACATACATATACCTTAATCAATAAGCATACATACATACATACATAGACTCACGCCTGTTTCCCGGAGGGGTAGGCAGAGTCTATGGATAATAAGATATAATAAGATAGTAGGATACAATAAGCATACATATAATATTAATTTATATTTATTTGTAATTTAGGTATTCGTTAATGGTGTAAAAACAGTTTTCAATTAACCAAGCCATTAATTTTAGTTTTAATTGGGCTATATGAAGTTCCCTGAAAACACGTCGTATATGATTATATATCTACTTTTATGCACATCATGAAACAATTATTTTAATGATATGTGCTTCTACATGCTATCATTTTCAATTTAGTAGGGTATTTTGAATGGAACCTACAAATTTCCCGCTTTCTGGTAAACATATATGCATGGGTTCTCACAAACATTCCTATTTCTATGATGTCCATTGATACCAAAGTCAAAATACCAAGACACTTGAAAAGTGGTCTGCATGACTCAAAATTCCCTTCTCCACATATCGCTCTAACGCACTTTTTTTTGCATAATAAACGTTCTACTAATGTGAGTTGAGTTACTCCATCACAGCAGACCGTACCTCAAAAGAGAACCCACATGACCATGGTAGGCTGTAAGAGTTGCTGCTTCATTAGTGGTTCTCTTTAATTCTCTTAGAGCATAATTAAACCTACTAATTCTTTTGCATACTGAGTCTATATGTATTTTCCAGTTACAATGTTCGTCTTAAGTCATCATCATCATCATCAGCCTTTAGCAGTCCACTGCTGGACTAGGCCTCTCATTTGAAAGGAGGAATTGAACAAACCTACTATACCACGCTGGCCAAACGGATTGGTATAGGGTTTGTATCAAGTTTTCCTTTTCTTACAGTGTTGTTCTCTGCATAATATGCTCCCTCTGTCGGCTCTTACGACACCCATGGGATGATATGGGGTGGTGACAATCCATATTCTTAATCCGTCACCACACGGACAAAGTCTAAAGTAAGTCCAATAAATTTTATATTATCAACTTTATTAATTTTTTTTCGTCAAGTGTAATGTTAATTTGTACCGGTTTTTGTCTGTACTTCGAGAAATGTATGTAGTGGGTTTTGGAGATGTTTATTTTATTTTTTTTGTTTGAGAGACATTTCAAAATATGAATCAATGTCATACGAACTGTGATTTTGTGACCCTCGGTCTTGATTTGAGGCACGATTACTTACACCTCATCGGCAAAACAACAAGGTACATCGAATTTTATCACTATCTTTACAATTATCAATACCAGAAAGCTAAAATCGTCAAAATATTCCCGGCTGTAATATGTAACAGTGCACGTAACATTTTCGCCAGAATAAGACCACAGACCCGAAGAGGAACTGTGAGCATTTAAGCTTGCAGATTCTTGGTAAGAATAAGCTTCTAGAGTTATATCGTGAAAATCAAACGTGACCACGAGACACTTGGTTATATTTACCGAATTACTAAAGCAGCGATAGCCGAGTGGAGAAACCGACAGACTGCTACGCAGAGGGTCTCGGGTTTGAATCCACGGCACGCACCAATGACGTTTCGAAGTTAGGTGCGTAAATAGTTAATTATCGGTGAAGGGATTTCCTTCCTATCGTGCAGAAACGTGCATGTCTGAGATTTCTCCATAATGTTCTTGAAATACATGTGAAGCCTGCCAACCCGCCTTACCCTTCTCATACTGAGAAGAGGCTAGTGCCCAGCAGTTGGACAGTATTGTATGGGGCTGATGATAAGCGAATGACCTAGTCCTATGTAGATATTACGAACTATAGCTAGTAGCTACTTTGACGTACGACAATTTATACCAACCTGTAAGTAGTAAAAGGTACACAGGATCAATGCTCTGAGAAATCTGTCCGTTGTTGGCAAATGCAACATGTTAATAAGCATAGGACTTAGGATGTTCACGGGGGCCGTATATATTGCTATATCTCTTACATCCTGAAAACCACAAACTGATTATTTCCATACGGTACGAAAAAAATTGTTTATTTTTACCAGCAAGAGCAACAATCAATCCACAGTATGGGTTTGTGTTGGTTAGTGTAAGTTTAGGATTGCTGATCATACCACTAGTACCGTAGTAGTGCCTCAAATAAATGCCACGTAAAAAGCAGTAAATAAGTACAACTGAATAAAGACCCAAGACACTAAGGGCCTATGCAAACCACGTTTTTTAAACGCGCCGTCGACGCGCGTTTGTAGCGATACAGACGCGATACACACGCAAGTCAGACGCAGCCTTTGCACACCTGTATAAATTCAAACGCGCGTGTGTAGCGATACAGACGCGCTGCACACGCGCGTGTGTAGCGATACAGACGCTCTCAGATTGTAGAACAAGAATCAGATGGAGCGCGCGAAACAGTTGCGTGAGGCCACTAAATCAAATACAAATTGAAAAGCGAATACAAATCCGGCTCAGTGCGAAACGAAGCATCGTACAGTTCACGCGCCACGATCAACTCAACTTTTAAATTCATAAAATGCCGCCATGCATTTTTAAACATTGTAAAAGTTGTTGCCAAAAGCAAAAAAAAAGATAGATTATCTTTTCACAGTTATCTATGGATTATTTGACTGTTTCATAATTTAATTTCGATAAAATTCGGATTTCTGCAAAAAATGTGTAAGTGTTGCCAGTTTACGTCGACGCCGTTTTCCCTGTATTATAGAAAATGCACTTGTCAGTTGATTTATGTAATAATTATGTAATAAGAATTGTCATACATACATACATAGTCTCACGCCTATAACGCCGAAGAGGTAGGCAGAGGTGTATTTCTACACCCACTTTTCGCCAGATATACTTTAGTCCCACTCCCACGTAATAAGGGGCGAGCCTATTGGCGTACCGGGCACATTTCCAGACTCCGTGCTGCTACTGAGAATTTCGTGACAGAAAAACCCAATAACACTGCCCGACCCAGGAATCGAACCCGGGACCTCCCGATCCACCGCGCACATTTATGCCGCGAGACCAACGAGTCAGTCGAGGGTTTGATGTCGAGTTTTCCGTCTCTACGCAAAGATGGTATTTGCATCGTGTTATCCCTTAGTCGCCTCTTACGACACCCACGGGAAGATAGGGGGTGGTGACACTTGTATTCTATGCCGTCAATCACACGTCGTAGAATTGTCATGTTAATGAAAAATATATTAACATATTATAAAAGTATATTTTAGATATATCTTTATTAGCAAATATTGTTATAGGCTTTCCAATATGTATACATTGTTTTGGGTTCGATCCCTATACGATCTAAATATTCATGTACTTAATGTGTAGAAACAGAAATAACTGATTGCAGGCATTCATTTTTTCAATAGCTTACGTTGTCCCACTTTTGGGCAAAGGCTGCCCCCAAATCCTTCCAGGTATGCTTGTCGCACGAAATCTCAAGCCAGCTCTTGTGGTAGGCGTCTAGGTCATTTCGCCACCTGTTTCGTGGCTGACCTCGGTGACGTCGTCTATCCTCTGGTACCCACAGTGTTGATACTCTTGCCCAACGAGCCCCGTACATACGGCTGACGCTGTCCGCCCAGTTCCATTTGAGACTGGCAGCCTTTCTTCCCACGTCTTTGATGCCTGTTCTAGAACGCAGCTCGGTGTTCCGTATCCTGTCTTTGAGTTTAAGATCCAGGATGCAGCGCTCTATGGCTCTTTTTCAGACATCTGTGAAGCTGGGTAGGTGACCCAGCTTCGCAGAGAACCGTACGTTGGAATGGTCAGAATAAACAATCATATCCATGAGTTTGCGCTTCTAATATTAAAATTTTTTTATTAGTAAAATTAGTGTTGTCTACAAATTATAATATTTATACTTTATTGTGTACTTGACAAAATTTTGCCGGTTTATGAATACCTTTACAAAGGTGAGAGAATTGATCTATATTCACCTGTACAGTGTACGTCGCTTTCATTAAAGTTCACTGTCTCCGGTGCATGAATATTATATACGTAATGAAATCTATTGCAGTTATGCAGTAAATTATTCAAGACTGCAAACGAATGTCAGTATATAACTTCCATAAAAACATTACAAAACTATGTGCACAATAGTGGGAGATTGGGTGACGGATTAAGAATACGGAATGTCACCACCCCATATTATCCCATGGGTGTCGTAAGAGCCGACAGAGGAAGCATATTAGGCAGAGAACAGCACTGTAAGAGAAAGAGAACTTGATACAAACCCTACACCAACCCGTTTGGCCAGCGTGGTATAGTAGGCCAATTCCTCCTTTCAAAGGAGAGGCTTAGTCCAGGCGTGGACTGTTAAAGGCTGATGATGATGAGTGGGAGATTATTCATAATCTGGCAACTTTAAACGCACATAGACGCTCGTGTCCGTACAGTGCAGTCGCCAAATGTCACGCACACATAGCTGTCAACGTGCCTCACTTTGATGAATGCGCTCCATCTGCCTTTTGTTCTAATAATCTGAGCAAACGCTATACTAACGCGCCGGTGCGGCGCGTTTGTATCGATACAAACGACAACAAACTGCTCTGTTGGAAAAAAGCGCGCCGACGACGCGCTTTTTTGAAACGCGCGTCGACGGCGCGTTCAAAAAACGTGGTTTGCATAGGCCCTAAGATGATCTTTGGTATGCCAATCTTAATGATAACATTAAAGAGGTGTTGTTGGTAGGCCTAGGAGTAGTCTAGGAGACTAAAGAGTAATTTGATATGGAGTTCACTCAAAAATGATATAACATTCTGGAGGTACACCATTATTTTGACAGCCGGTTGGCGAAGCGGGAGTGTAAGCGATTGCTACGCCGAAGGTCGCGGGTTCGATTCCCGCTCAAGTCAAACATTTGTATGCATGAACATGGATGTTTGTCTTGGTCTGGGTGCTTCTATATACGTATAATATGTATGTATATACAAAAAAAGTATATATGTAAGTTTATCCATTATCTAGTACCCATAGTACAACTCTGCTTAGTGTGGGACGAGATGGTGTTGAATGAATGTAGTTAGAATATTATATTATTACTCAACTCAATCTCTTGCAGTAGTATGTACACACGCCTACACGTTAAGGTAGACACTGATGTACCGTTCTTAAGGCAAGGGAAATAAATATTAAAATCGTACGGCAACTGTCTAGCCACTAGAATCTGCCCACCTCTTTACCCTCGTGGATGTCGGTCATCAAGAAGGTAACATACGTGTCATTGTGAGATATACAAATCTACATAACAGCATGCTATAGCAACTTAAAACTTACAGTATGCAAATCAATGCTGATAAATGTAGTTGTTAAAGCCATATGTAGCCCCATGCTGGTACAATCTACTGATTTTGCATTTTTTTCAGATGAATTTAATGTATACACGTGGTACTTACGCAGTTATGTCATCATCATCGCCCTAGCGTTATCCCGGTTGTATCCAAGAGTTACAGCCTTGGAGCACAAGATCCGCTTACTGATCTTACCAGATACGACAGTATATCAACTTTTCCACAGAGCGACTGCCGTCTGACCTCCGCAACCCAAAGGGATAGTGATATTCCATGGTTATACCAGTATCAGTTTATTTGAGGATACTGACTCCCCGTAACGACTGTCAAAGATCTTCATGACATCCGGAACCGACGGTTTAACGTGCTCTCCGAGGCACGGGTTTAGCGATAATTAACAATTTAATACCCTCTTAACTTCGAAAAGTCATTGGTGCGTGCCTTGGATTCGAACACGCTACCCTCTGCATGACAGTCCGTTGGTAACTCCACTAGGCTATCGCTGTCTCTCTACTTACGCAGTTATGTGTCGTACCTAAAATACCTGTTGGTCAAATAATACGCAAAAGAAATATAATATATCACCTGCAAAGTTATAACGTCGGCCTCTCCAGGTGGTGTTTTTCTTTGATAGCGGCATCGGAATCGAATCTATAAATAAAACAATGATTAAAATCTATAATATCCTAAGAAAAATATATACAATTAACGTGGCTTGCCTTGCCTTAAGTAATAAGTCGGCAAATTTAAGCAACTCTTGCCATTTGGCTAGGTGACCGCGTATGGCATTTGCATCAGTGCAGTACAGCCCTTCACAAGCCACGTAAAGCTGGCAGTCACGGTTCTTTCCTCAAGACAAGATTCGTAAGGCTTTCGGGCGGTCTGAAAACTCCAACACCAGAGTTGGCCATACACTCACAAGAAAAGAAGAAACATTTATTCACCGACCTGTTCAATCAAATCCACGTCATCTCTAAATTCTATTGCACCTGTAGGAGCTTTGGTAAGTATTTGCACAGTTTCTACTGGTTTTGGAGGCAGATCGCTATAACAATATATTTTAAATATTATTTTAACTGATGAACAATTACTTTGGTAAACCTTATTTTAGTCGCAGCAATGATTTTAAGGAATAGTGCAATACAACAAATGAATTGCTCTATTCCTAAAAACCATTGCTAATATGACCATTGCTTGAGATTATTGTCATGTGATAATAATTCCAAGCAATGGTCATACAAGTAAGCCTGTAAATAGTAGTAACGACTAAAGAAATATACAGTAATGTCTATGAGAGCCAGCATAGGCAGGATTTAGCAGGAACGCGTGGAATAGCCCGACAATTACCCCACAAAGTTTATTATATGTGAGTACTTGTTAATACACTATACAACTAACTAACTCAATAGGCGCAGTAGGCTCAATCGTTGCCCATCGCTCCTGAGGATGCCTCGTGCAGAGGCGAAAAACGTGTCGAAGAAAAGTCGGCGCTTACAGCGAGATACTGCAAGTCAGGTATCTTCTTTGAACCATACCATTCCTATATCCCTTATCCTTTTAGAGGCGTTCGGTAGTATTGTCAACCTTTTTCTATTGCAATATTGGGGTGGTCAATCCGAGGGTGCGTGGTGGGTTCCTCTTTCCTTCCATTAGATTACAATGGAGTTCCGCCAAGTAACGCCTGATTCAATCAACTAGAAACTCGTTTTTATATTAAGTAAGAAACTCGTTTTTCTGCGTCCAAAGAGACAGAAAAGGTGATCACTTACCTCTCGAATAATAGAGCACCCGTATTCTCATCCCAAACCCAGTGCCCATTCTCATATATACCAGCAAATACCCCCTCATCGTCATCATCAGCCATATTTTATTAGTCTGTCTATTTATATAAATAAGAATAATCTTATTTTGAACTTTTATTTTCTAAATACAGAATCCTGAAAAATCAAATCTGAGAATAAAGCATAAATGGAAGAAATCTGAGAATAAAGCATGGCTTGCCTTGCCTTATGTAATAAGTCGGCAAATTTAAGCAACTCTTGCCATTTGGCTAGGTGACCGCGTATGGCATTTGCATCAGTGCAGTACAGCCCTTCACAAGCCACGTAAAGTTGGCAGTCACGGTTCTTTCTTCAAGACAAGAACCGTAAGGCTTTCGGGCGGTGCAAAAATCAATAGTGCAATACAACAAATGAATTGCTCTATTCCTAAAAACCATTGCTAATATGACCATTGCTTGAGATTATTGTCATGTGATAATAATTCCAAGCAATGGTCATACAAGTAAGCCTGTAAATAGTAGTAACGACTAAAGAAATATTCAGTAATGTCTATGAGAGCCAGCATAGGCAGGATTTAGCAGGAACGCGTGGAATAGCCCGACAATTACCGGTGTAACGCCGAACCATTTTTTTGGTCCTTCGAGCCGAATTCATTTGTGTTTTAAACGTAACCTCTCGCATATCTCGCTCGCAGTTATAGCACCTAGCTATACTCCTAATGCATTTACATAACAGTCACATGGTTACTTCCGAACGCATCAGTAGGTAATATACTTTTATGTAGCTACCTACTTACCCAATTATTATTTTTGGAACTATCATAGTTGTCTTGTAAATCTCATATTTCAAGCACCTTTTAATTCCACCGCCTTAGAGTGTTGCCTACTTAGGTAAAATAATAGGTACTTTAGGTATTCTTATTTTGATTCGGTCTCATTAGCTTATACTTACGTAAGCATGGCACAACAAAAGAAGCCACGCGTGTCGGAAGACAGAGAGCTGACAATCTTAGAAGCAAAACGTAATATTTTATTTGAGCGTATTCAAAACATTTACGAGCGCTCAAAAACCGCCGCCGCTTCTGATATTGATAGGGAGTCATTTCTCAGTTATTGTATGACAGTAGATAGTATTCGAACAGATTTTCATAAGTTGTTAGACGATTATAACGCAAGATTGCTTTCTACTAATCCTGATGAAAAACCGAATTATCAGGCGTACACCTCATTCGAAGATCTTTATTGTATCATTAAGCGTATACAATCACAATTAGAGGGTAAATATTCGGCACAGCCCGTTTCAGTGGCTCGCACGCCGAGATTACCGCCAATCAAGATTATGTCGTTTGACGGAGATATACGAAATTGGCCGTTATTCTACTAAACTGTCACCGAAGGCCCAGTCCGTATTTGCAGGTGTCACGCACAGTGCTGAGAATTATCAGGTCATATTTCAGTCACTACTTGATAGATATCAAGATACTCGTGTTCTGGCGTCTACCTACTTTGATCAAGCTTTAAATCTTAAACTGTCCGGTGCCGCGTCTGTCTCGAATTTCCAGCTGTTTATAGACAACTTTGTTACCACGGTTAATTCTCTTAGAAACTTAAAATTAGAAAAGATCTTTCCGACTTTATGTTGCTTCAACTCGCTTTAAAAAAGTTTGACACTGAAACAATTCGTCCTTTCGAAATGACTGAACGTAATTATAAAATACCTACACTAGATAGTTTTATTTCGTTCATCAAAGATCAGTGTCGAATATTTCATAATACGCAGTCTAGTTCATCTAGCTCGTCTAATAATAACAATAGCAAACAAAGGTCGAATAAAGCGTGAAATAGTTATAATAACTCGGTCCCTAATCCGCAATCTTACGTAACATGGTCGGAATCTAATAATAATAATTCACAGAAATGTCTGTGCAGTAATATAGTGCACGACCATTTCTACAAGTGTCCCGCCTTTAATGGTTTAAATCCGACTGCTTGTTTCAAGTGCGTGAAAGATAACAAAGCATGCATTAATTGCTTAAGTATTAAGCATAAAACGAGTGATTTTTCTAGTAAGACGAGATGTCGTTCATGTAATCAGCGACACCACTCATTGTTGCACTTCGATAAAGGTAGTCCGTTGTCAAGCCAAGCCGCTAACCTTGACACACTTACGTCGCAAGTGCAGGCCACGATAACTGCGCCTTCCACAACTCAGAACGAAATATCGTTGTGTACGACATCCATTGCGCGGGCGACGCGCACGCGCGGACGGCCCTCACGCATCTATAATGATCAGCGTGGAGCCAAGCCGCAGTGTATGGCGTCCAAGACGGTTCTGTTAGCGACAGCGCAAGTTATCGTTTATGATATTAATGGATCGCCGCACGTGGTACGTTGTCTGCTCGATAGCGCATCTCAGAGCAATTTCATAACTTTTGATTGTTTCAAACGCCTCGGATTGTGGAATAATTTAAAAAAATACTAACTTAGTAGTCAAAGGGATCGGGGGTTCAGAAAAACATTGCAAGGGTTCCGTAGATGTTAAAATACATTCGCGTTTTGATAGGAATATTAACTTTAACATTTCTTCGCTTATCGTGGAGCGTATCACGGACGCATTGCCGAACGTAATGTAGACGTAGCATTACTCACTCACCTCGAGTCATTGCCGCTGGTAGACTCGGATTTTGCGAATCCGGCAGACATTGATGTTTTGATCGGAGCTGCAATATTCCCGCACTTGCTTCTAACTAAAGTGGTACGTAGTGAGCAATATAACTTACCGCCCGCTATTGAGACGGTATTTGGGTATGTGATTATAAGTACCGTACCTACGTTACATACTTCTCAATATATTACGTCTTGCTGTTGTTCTGTTCTTCAAGAAAATAATATTGATTCTCTTCTCAAGCGATTTTGGGAGCTTGAAGAGGTTACCGCACCGCCCTCGATGAGCCGTAAGGATGTCGAGTGTGAAGAACATTTCCACGCTACCACTGTTCGTGACGACAGTGGCAGATACGTAACGTAAACTTGATGCATCACTTAAGTTACGCAGCGTCTATAATGACGTCATTCGTGACTACATAGATAAAAGTTTTTTGAGTGTAGTTGTAAACAACGAGGGCAACTCTCTTTCTTCATATTATATCCCGCATCACGACGTAGTTCGCGAAGATAAAACCTCTACTAAACTTCGTGTGGTTTTAGATGCTAGTTGTAAGACTACATCGGGTCAGTCGATTAATGACATTTTGCATGCCGGCCCTAATCTACAGGGTGATTTATTTAACATCATAATAAAGTTTCGTCTTTTCCCTATCGCTCTGTCAGCTGATTGCCGCCAAATGTTCCTCAATATCGGAGTTTGCGAGTCTGACCGTCGATTTCAACAATAAGGAACCGTTTTAACAATAAGGAACCTTTATCTGTGTATCAGTTCAATCGTGTTTGTTTTTGGACTCAAGTCTAGCCCATATCACGCGTTACGAGTTGTTCGCCAGTTGATCGCTGATGAAGGCTATCACTTTCCCGCCGCAGCAGCTGTTGCTACTTCCGCTTTGTATATGGATGACATTGCCTGTAGTGTCATATCCGTTCCGCTAGCAATCTCGCTTTGTGAAGAGCTTATTCAGCTTTTCAAGCGAGGCCAGTTTGATCTTGTCAAATGGACAAGCAACTCTAAGGAGGTTCTTGCACGCATACCAGATTCTCATAAAGCTTCTCCAGACATTGAGTTTGAGAAGTCTGTAAGGCATAAAGTTCTCGGTTTACGCTGGGACAAATCCTGTGATAGTTTCCGATTTGACGTCTGACCGCCAGATGATGAGTGCACCAAACGTACTATGCTGTCCACAGTGGCTCGACTATGGGACATAATGGGTTTTGTGGTTCCCACAATTTTGTACGCCAAGCTCTTGATCAAGGAACTTTGGCTATCAAAGTGTGAGTGGGATGAAACACCCCCTGACCATATTGTCGCCGCTTGGGGCCAGTTTTGTATTGAGCTTACCGCGCTCAATCAAATTACTATTCAACGTCATCTTGGGTTGAAAGATGGATGTACCACCAACTTAATAGGTTTTGTTGACGCCAGCGAGCGTGCTTACGGCGGAGTCGTATATCTGCAAGTCCGCATTGGTTCTAACTACTACAACGATGCGGAACTAGCAATGACAGCCATTGCTTTAGACGATGAAAAAGAAGAGCAGCATCAAGAAAAAAAAAGAAAATCGGTGCATGAAGCATGGCAATTAAGAGAAACAGAAGGAGAGTTCATGACACTATACAAAGAATTGATTAAAGACGATAGGATTATTTTAGAATGTCGGATTCTATCAGTCACTCGTCCTACATTGTGTTTTACGGACACCGGCGTCCGTGATCCGACAAAAAATATCGTCGCCACCGATTACGTCCGTGATCGTCGGCGCCGGCACTGTCACTGAGAGTACTGTGTCGTCACTGACACTGACAGGTGTGGATGCGTTCATAGAAAATGTATGAAAGAATAATTTTCACGGTGGCGGTACTGTGCCGGAACTGTGACTGCACGGATATGTGTGAATCGGCCTTTAGCCTTGATCCTCCCACTCTATAATTCTGATGGATATATTTACATATGAATGTCAATCAAGATGTTTATGATAACAAGCGCATTTCTATTGACACTAGTTGTAGATAAAGGCCCGCTCTTCAACAGAAAATACGTGACGATACAAACATTAGGTACGTTTTGTTTACATTTTCTCCGACGTTAACCTCTTCGTATTCGTGACCACGAACATTCTGAAAAGGAAATAATTCGTCAACTTCTGAGACTAAGGGACAGTGAAATGAAATATTAAGAAATTCAGGGTAGTCTTTCCCTTATTTATTTATGATTAGATTTTTAAACCGATGGAGAAAATGGCGGGTTATAATTTTGGCCGATATTTTGTCAAGATTTTTGATCGTAAATTTATAAAACGTTTCTTCTTTGATCTTTAAAATTTACATTGCATTGCCAATAGGGATTACAGGATGAACCCCTGTGTCCTACAACATTTTCAGTTTGATGACGCAACGAAGCCCCTTTTGCTGTGGGAGAAGCAAGGGCTGAAGTTTCCGCCCACTCTTTCTTATAATAAAATTTTAATGTCCGTATGAGATATCGTACTGATATACTAACATAGTATGATATATCTACTTATCAACAAGACGGCAGCGATAGCCTAGTGGAGATACCAACGGACTGCGTTGCTATTACTATTCCGCGTCATCTTGGGTTGGAAGATGGATGTACCATCAACTTAATAGGTTTTGCTGACGCCAGCGAGCGTGCTTACGGCGGAGTCGTATATCTGCAAGTCCGCATTGGTTCTAACTACTCGGTGCAGTTAGTTTGTGCCAAGTCTAAGGTCTCGCCTATTAAAACCATTTCGGTCGCGAGGCTGGAGTAGTGCGCGGCCCTTCTGCTATCTCAGTTGCTCCGCAAGGTTCAAGACACAGTTTCGCACCACTACCCTATTAATAAAATATACGCATTTTCTGACTCCAAAGTAGTGCTCGCTTGGATATATTCATCTTCTCACCGCTGGCAGACTTTTGTCGCCAACCGCGTTAGTAAGTTGATTGAACTTGTTCCCGCTACTTGTTTCAATCACGTCGCGGGTACTGAGAACCCCGCTGATTGCTTGTCTCGTGCAGTCACTCCACTTAATCTTCTGCATCATCCATCGTGGACCTTCTTGGATTTCCCATGATCCGTCAGAGTGGCCCATGCAACCCTTTGACCACAGTGCAGAAGACGAAGATGTACCCGAACGGAAGTCTGTTTCTTATCCCGTGATTGCTGAGGTTGCGGAGTCTCCGATCTATGCACTCGCACTACGCATGTCATCGTGGTCTAAGTTACTCCGCGCCATCGTTTATGTCTGTAGGTTTCTTAGGCACCTACCTAATGGGACTTTTGTATCAAGTACTGATATCAAATTCGCAGAATGTAAGTTACTACGCGCTGTACAGGCTGTTCATTTTAGTAACGACATTCAAAATTTGAAAAACAATGTACCTTGTTCTCCCGCTATCCTTAGACTCAAGCCGTTTCTCGATGAACACGGCGTCATTCTCGTTGGGAGTCGTCTGTCAAATTCGGATGAACCTTATAACTACAAACATCATATCATCATCATCTTATACAGTGATTGTACACGGATAAAGACACTTGTTTCGTGGGCGCAAGCTCTTATTTACGCGACTTTTATAAGTTTCTCAAGGAAGAATATCGTACTCGTCTTCAGGAGGAACTTTCCATGAATCATATTGTTTCATTAAGTTTATTCCGCCAGCATCACCACATTTCGGTGGATGTTGGGAAAGCATGGTCAAAGTAATTAAAACGCATCTCTTCAAAGTTATAGGTCAACAGATCCTCTCTTACGAAGAGCTTTTAAGAGTCCTTGCACAAGTCGAGGCACTGATCAACTCGCGTCCGCTCACGGCATTGAGTAGTGACCCTGCAGAACCATCCGCGTTAAGCCCTGCACATTTTCTGAACACAGTGCCATTATCGTCATTTCCGGCTCCTGAAGCAGACTCTTCAAGCTTGCTCCAGAGACATACTCTGCTGAATAAACTCGTGCAGTCGTTCTGGCGGCGCTGGCGTGCGGAATATCTACACCAGCTTCAGGCTAGATCCAAGTGGAATAGTCCTGCATCCCCTATACAGGAGGGTACGTTGGTCGTTCTAATACATGATAATGCTCCGCCGCTTTCATGGCCGTTAGCCATCGTAGAGAAACTGCATACTTCCAAGGACGGTACAACCCGCGTTGTTACCGTGAAAACCGCGAAGGGGAGCTAAAAACGTGCGCCCTGTTGTACGTCTCTGTCCGCTTCCAACTCAGTCAGATCTAGCCTGAAATTGGATCTACCTCTTAGTTTAGTATTTAATTTGTAGTTTTCGCTATTATTGTGTTTGTAATTTTCGCTAAAGTAAATTTAGATTAATTTTATTATCATATCGCTGTCTTAGCCTATTGATGGGTTATGCGGTAGTACACCCAACATAGCTAAGTTCAATTTTATTTATATTTTAAAGGCAACCCTTTAGGGCCGGGGAGATATGGTAGCGCCATTTACCTTTCTATCGAGAATTAATTACATTAACGTCAATCGTTCCACGCTTGCCCGTCCAATGCGAGCGATCCTTTGTCTCCTTCGCTCCCCTCCCAAGGCACGCCTACAGAACAGTCTAGAATAATCCGTGTCGCGACAAACGCATGTACCGCACCGCCTATTTTTACCGCTCCCGGGATATACAACGAGAACTAAACTACGCGCGAGTGTGGTGGAGTGATTTGGTGCAGCTTCAGGATTCCCGAAGACACCAGGAGGCTGCCATTTGAGAAGAAGAGGACTGATTTGCAAGGTAGGTGTGCCCTCATCCTTCCGCCTCCTACTATACCTCCAATTCCACTCCTTCTCCTATCCTAGGCGATCAGAACCCATCCCTATACAGTCCACAATATTAATAATTTTTCCAAATCGCCTAGGAACATACCGGTTTCAGTGTAACGCCTTACTGGGCCGGTAAGCCTGCGACCTAAAAAGTTTCTAGCGGCGTCGGGTTTGCAATAAAAAACACGCTCGCCAAAACACTCATAGAGAAACCCAAAGAAGTCAATGTTAGACTTATGACACTCCGTATCCTATTGGCAACAGGCAAATATTTACATCTCGTGAGGGCATATGCTCCCACCCTTACATCAGCAGAAGAAGGAAAGTCAAAATTTTATAACGTCCTCCACTCAGTCTTAGCTACTATTTCTACCAAGGTTAAGCTACCGAGTATCATGCTTGTGGTGATGTCTTAGGTCATCTTGGTATTGGTAAATGTAATTATAATGGTCATATACTACTCACGCTTTGCGCTGAATTTAACCTTAATATCACCAATACCTTCTTCAGGCTTCCAAATAATATAAAACATCTTGGATGCACCCCCGGTCTAAGCATTGGCACTTGTTAGATTATAGTACGTAGAATTTTAGATAAGATTATACAGGGTGTCACAAGACCCATCACCAAGCCGAAGTCTACTCGTTGTGGACATCATACCAAGTCATACTAAACAAAAATAATACCTGGCTAACGATTTGTTTTTTGAGTTTTCACATTTTTTTATCTGCAATTAAAAGCGCGCGCGTGCAATGCTCGAAATACCTACTTATCCATGGGGTTATAGGGCATCTAAAGAACAACAACAACAAGCGGGGTAAATGCATCGATTTTGTACCTAATTAGAAAAACTCCATACTAACTTTGAGCCTCAAGATCTCCTGAACCAGTAATTTCCCAGGTATGGTGCCGAATTAAAAAATGTTTGTACTGATTGGTACAACATGGGATTTCAGTTTTCGTTAAGGGTCTTTTTACATCCTGTATTATAGTACGTAGAAAAGACATAAAAGACGTCTTAATCACAAGGTCAATGCGAGGTGCCAAGGGCTGGACTGATCATAGACTTATACGGTCTAAATGATACTCACATATAAACCACCACGTAGAGCCAGTCATAAAGTCCCAGCAAAGCTAGCTACGAGCGGTCTTATCACTTGCAAGAATATAAGACAAGAACTGGATACTCAGTTTAAAAATGAAATTCACCAACGAGAAGAGCGTCGATTGATGAACAATAGCATACTTATTCCAGCACTCTGTAATGTTGCTAAAAAAGTTCTCGGTAAGCCACAAAGGAAGCAGCAAGATTAGTTTGATGAAAGCGACGAAAAATTGCGATTACTTTTCGAAAATGCAAGAAAATGATGAAGATGTGCTAATGTTGAGAAGCGCAGGATCATCAATCAAGAACTGGAAGCAAAAACTAACGCGTTGTGTATGGACCTAAAAAAAGGTTAGAAGCACCTGTGTATACACGTGATGGCTCTCAAAAGTTGTCAGACCCAGACAAGGTTCTGCAGGCCCAGGCAAGGCAGAACACTTCTCCGAGGTGTTAAATCCGCCAAATCAAGGGGCTGACCTCAACTACATTAGATCTTTAGAGGCCTTACCTACCGCACCAGAACTTGATGAGTGTCCAACTAATGAAGAATTCAATTGCTCAGTCCAAAATTTTAAAAATAATAAAACACCCGGGTTAGGTAGACTGCCCGCAGAAATATACAAATACGGGCCTAGTATAAACACCAAATTATTTGAGATAATTCTACAAATAAGGAAAAATGTATCCATATGCAAACTGTACAAAGGCAAAGGCTATCGCTCAGACTGCGGTTCGTATAGAGGAATATCTTTGCTTAGTGTTGCTGGTAAGGTTTTATCCCACATTATCAAAAGTCGCCTCAACTCTCTAGCCGAACGAATCTTACCTGAGACACAATGTGGTTTCCGGCCCAACAGAGAATGGAATCTTTGTATTGAAACAAATTCAGGAAAAGTGCCTAGAACAACACCATGACCTCTATATGTGCTTTGTTGATTTAGAGAAAGCCTTTGACCAAGTCCCTAGAAATGCACTGTGGTTGATTCTGCAGAAGGTTGGATGTCCCGAAAAGTTTATCGAACTTATCCGCCAATTCCATGATGGCTTGATGGCTTGCGTTCAGCATGAAAACAACTTGATTACGGATTACTTTTCGGTGACTAGTGGCGTAAAACAAGGATATTATGTTATGGCTCCCACACTCTTTGCCATATATTTTACTGCCGTGATAAATGACGCTCTTCAGAATTGCAACGATCAGATTGCTCTAAATGTCCGTTATGATAGAAGTGTATTTGATCTCTAGCCATTTCGAGCTAAGCGGCAAGTTAAGGAGCTGTAGATATTAGAAATCCTGTATGCTGATGACGTATGTCTTATGGCTGACTCAATGGAAAATCTGCAGACCATCTGGATACCTCGTGTCGAAAATTTGGCCTAGTGATAAGTATATCGAAGATCCAGATAGTAAAACAACCCGCTCGAGGTTTACCTGCACACGTTATTCCTCTTAAACTGGGCATACAGGAACTAAGGGAAGTATCATCTTTTCGTTACCTGGGATGCGCAATCCGTAAAGACAATCGGCTGGAGATTGAGATAGCCTCAAGAATCGCAAGAGCAGCTGCAGCTTTCGGCGCTCTGAGCCGCAGAGTTTGGAACTCACATGAGCTACAGCTGAAGACCAAACTGTTTGTTTGTAGAGCAATTATGATTCACATTTTATTATACGCCTCAGAAAAATGGGTTCTTTACAAAACTGACATCAAAGAAAGAAAGAAAGAAAGAAAATATATTTATTCTGCTTCCCACATCTACAAAATAAAAAATAGAAGAAATAAAACATAAAAAATAGAAGAAATACTAAGGAATACAGAATTGGATCCTAACTCAGCATTGAGCCATCTTGCTGGTTTGCGAGATGGCACTGATATTCTGTTAGGTCCAAAAAGTATATAAAATAGATACATATAAATAAATATAACATACAAAAATTTTTTTTTCTAAATATATTTTTGTGTCCACGGTCGGGTGACATTTCTTTATTGCAACACCATTATGAAGAAGGAAACAATATATTATATTTTATATACCTATACACGACAAATAAGTTCCTTCTTCCATAAACAAGAACTAGAAGTAAAATAAAAAAATAAAAAGTATAACTATTACATACAAGCTAGATTACAAGCAATTTAAAATGTTTACTGTCAAATCTACAAATTTTTTTTTTTGTATTTTTTTTTTTTTTTTTTTTAGATATTGCAACCCTATTAATACTATATCAATGATGTGAGTCATCGATTGCAAAAATACCTACCTACTTTGGAAATTAATAATTTATAATAATTTACTCCAAGCAAAAATAATATTTTTACTTGGAGCACATAGACCAGGGTAGATAATTTTTGAAACGATAAAAAATTACAGTAGGATGAAACCCATTGGAAAAGAAAGAGAATATAGCAAAAATTTAAGGAAAAATAAATTACGGGCGATCTGAGGTCGGGAAGTGGGTTGCGATTTTAAGGGTAAAAAAGGGTTTATCTCGATTGCCAGCAAAACTACAAGTCCTACGGGAAAAACGTCAATGGCAAAGTTGTAGGTAATAAAAAGATCTACAAGTTTTGTATTTACACTTTATTCACACAACGTCATAATTTATGTGAAAAACTGAAATAACCAAGTTTTTGGTTTTTTATTTCTAACTTTTACAATAGTTTTTTCTTTTACACGAAATTTGGTGAAAACTTGCCTTTTTATGTTCCAAACACTGTTAATGTTTTTTATTTAAAATATTTATTTTTACGCCTTATTTTGACTTAATATCGAAATAAAACCCTAATTTTCAATTGAAAATTCTCACGTCAATATATCAGCTTTTTTTTTAAATTGTTCGGAAATTTGTTCGTTGAAATCTCTACTTTCTAATGGTGTGAATAATATATACATTACTAAGGTAAACGTTCTCAGAAAATGCAAAGAAATGAAACAACCTCGAGACC